>JAOXYD010000004.1:5845505-5864281 GCA_028565735.1 Pinacopodium congolense | reverse complement strand
TTATAAAACTATTATGTTAAGGGTATATTAAGAAATGTGTAAATAAAATTTTAATTTTAAATTTATTCTAAATATAATCATAAATAATTTAATTAAATTATATATTTTAAATGATAAATATCTAAATAAAAAATTTATTTACAAATAAATTTTACGTTCGCCATTCATTTATTATAAATAGAGGGTTAATATTTAAGAAAAAAGTTACATTATTATTTCCCTAAGTACTCAGATTTCTGACAAACATTTGATCTTTATGAAAATGATTATACTCTTTTTTTTTTAAGGTTATATTGTTATTTGCTTCAATCATCTTGATTTCTGGAAAATGTTTATCTTCCTTTTTTATCTTTTTTTTTTTTTATGGTGCTTAATAATCTTCTACGTTGAAACCAGCTAGCTGGTGACCCATAAGGAAGTGAGCTTACTCACCAAAAAGGCTGACCGGGTACGTAGACCTTGCGTAGACGAGATGACGACCGTCCATGTCCACGTCATCAAACAGTCCACTATACAGAAGTGGCATGGGGTCCACCAAATATACTAGCAGAAATTTGGAGGAAACTGTAGAGTTAACTTGCTCAAGAAGGACTCGCGTAAGCCAATCAGCTGCTTCGCGTCCATCTTGCCTGCCCTATCACTGGCTTCTGAGCCACATACACCATTGAACAGATGGTCCATCAGCGATCTCATGTAGTTTAGCCCATATGTGATTACGCCCGGAGACAACGACTGAGGTTTGACCTTGAGAGCGAAGGTATCGCCAGCTCTTTCACTCTCTGCTTATGTATACCGTCCCCAAAAATGGTGGCAAATCATCTGCATTGCTCTCTCTCTCTCTCTCTCTCTCTATCCCCCCTCTCTCTCTGTACAATTGAAAAAAGCTAGAGTTTGTTAGCACGAGCTCTTGCGCTTGGGAAAGATGGAGCCTACTTCTCCGACGCATTCGCTTAGCTCTTCGAGTTCTGCTACTTTTGAACCATCCAACTTCGCGTCTCTGCCAATACTGTCTATGAAGGAGAAGATCGTCGAGAAAATTCGGGAAAATCGCGTCACTCTGATCGTCGGCGAGGCTGGTTGCGGTATTCTCACTCGCCGTTTCGTTCTTTCTCCTCTCGTTTTTAACTTTACTCACGAGGATCAAGTTTGAATTGTGATTTCTTTTCTGTTTTCTTCTTGATCGTAAGGCGCTTAGTCTTGTGTGGTTAACGAAGGAAAGTGTGGACTCTTCGAGAAATGCCGTTCGCCTTGTAATTTCTTTTTAATTTTTGCTTTCCGTACGTTACCCTTCGAGTGAATGTTGCTTTAACCGCCTGGTGTAGTGGCTTCTTTCCATTGCTTTGCTTTTACATGCAATATTCTACATATTTTGGTGTGTTTCAGGCGCAAAGGTAGGAATTCCTTGTTATGAAATAAACAGTAAAATGAAATTTATATGTTGGATTATTTTCTCTACGACTGTTGTTATGATTATTCTTATGTTAGCTTATTTTCTCTATGATTGTTGTTATGATCATGCTTACGAGCTTTACCAACATTCGACTTTCTTCAGATGTTGCGTGTAATTTGTTTCACATTTTAATTTTACCAATACTTGTTTTGAAGGGAAGAGCTCTCAAGTTCCCCAGTTTCTTTTGGAAGAAAACATGGAACCCGTTCTGTGTACTCAACCAAGGAGACTTGCAGTTGTCGCCATCGCAAAAGTAGTTGCTAAAGCTCGTAACTGTGAATTGGGAGCAGAGGTTGGATACCACATAGGGCATTCCAAGCTTTTATCACCAAGGTGAGTTCTACAGAATTTCTTTTTTGGTATTGGATATTTTTGTCTACAAATTTTGAGATATTTCAAGTTATTTTCTGCGTCCATTATATCCTTTTTTTGTCCTGTTCCAGGCACAATCTTTTTAAGTCCTATTACGAGTACATACTTCACAGAAAAAGTTATGATTAGAATGATTAGCGAATGACAAGATTCCAGGATGCGTACATATGGAATTAGGAAATTATATTTCTACAGTTTTATTTTGAGGTTCTGGGCTTAATGATTTAGGAATGCATTTCTATTTGCAGGGTAAAATAATATTTTCTGCAGATTGTGTGAGGTGTATGCTTGGTTTAATACTTGTTTCAGGTTTCAACATTATTTAAGTTTATTTTCACATGTGATCAAGTACATGAATGCAAACACCTGACTTGTACTTCAGTTTGTTACCTAAACATTCCCCCTTCCTATGCCTTTACTTTGCTACCTCCTCAATAATCTGCCACTCTTTTTAATGTCAAGGACTTTATGTTTTCTGTTTGGTGTAATTTTTATTTCTGCAGATCAAAGATTCTCTTTAAAACAGCTGGAGTTTTGTTGGATGAAATGCGAGATAAAGGGGCAAGTGCCCTCAAGTACAAGGTTATCATTCTCGATGAAGTGCATGAAAGATCTGTTGAGTCTGATCTTGTTCTTGTTTGTGTGAAGCAGTTTCTACTAAAGAACAGTGATCTCAGGTGTGCCTCCTACTTCTGCCTACATAGCTCACTGTCAAATATGCTATTGAATTATAGTTTTTAAAACTCAGGATGGGTAAGTTTGAACTTCAAAGCTTTGTGAATTTGACTTTCATTCTGTTGTGCTATCTGTTCTTTCTCAAAATTCACTGGCAGAGATTGTTGGTGCATAATTTGGCATTTGTAATATGTGTCATATATGGGACATTCTACATTTTAAGTCTCAGAATAGTACTCCTTGAGGTTCTGCTAAATTTTTATCTTCTCAGGGTGGTATTGATGTCTGCAACTGCTGATATATCAAGATATCGGGATTACTTTAAAGATCTTGGTAGGGGTGAAAGAGTTCAAACGATTGCGATTCCCAGTTCGTGCCAGCAAGCCATTTTTCAGCGGAGAGTCACATATCTTGAGCAGGCAATAACTCTCATTTGGTGGTTTCTGTTCTTTTATTTAGGAAAGAATCTGTATGGGTAATCCAACTCGAATTTTTTAGAGGGGCCAAAAATTTTTGAACGGCTTTAAATAACATTATTCAATTTCGGATTTCACTCACTGAAGGTTAGCAATTAGATCAGTTACGCAGACAATGCTATTTAAGACATTTTCTGTGCCTTATTTCCTATAATGTTATTGAATATGGTACGGACATTATGTTGCATGTTTAATTTGAAACACATGATAAACCAAAGAGGCAGTGTCAGAGCTTTCATTGATTATGTGGCTCCTGATGTGATAGCATTTCTGATAAAGTTGCTAAAGATATTTTTTTTTTTTTGGGATTAGGTCTCTGAATTACTTGGAATCAGTTCAGAATCATTGGCTTATAAATATTGTTCAGGATATAGCCCTAGTATTGCTGCTGCGGATATGGAACGTGGAGTGCACAAGCTCATTTATGATTTGGTTGTCCACATTCATAAACATGAACCAGACATTGAAAAAGGCATTTTGATTTTTCTTCCAACATACTTTGACTTGGAGCAGCAGTGGTCCCTTATGAAGCCTCTCAGCTCATATTTCAAGGTTCATATCCTACATCGAAGCATTGACATCGAACAAGCTCTCATGGCTATGAAAGTCTTGAAAAGCCACCGTAGGGTACGGTCCTTCCTCATTGAGACTGCATTATTTCAATTGCATGATTGCTAACAGGATTTAAACTTGTATTTTCACTAAAAGGCTTACAAGGTAACATTCTTGGTTAATGTCTTAGTTTTGGGTTTGCTCTATTCTTCTTAGAAATTTTCATTTTTCTGTGATGGCCTTTTGTAACTTACCTATTCAGTGATACTCCTTTTTTTTTCTCTTTTTTTGGTTAAGCATATTTAGTATGATCGTACATGCTAGGGCTGCATAACACAATGGAATGTTAAAGATTGCACAATTATATGTTAACTATTAACTTATCTTTTGCAAATAATTTTGAGATCTTTGCTCCTTTGGTTGAGTGTAGGTAATTCTAATCTTATCAAAATTGTGCATTTTCACTTGTATTTTGCTAGGTGATACTGGCAACAAACATTGCTGAATCATCTGTGACCATACCTCAAGTAGCCTATGTCATTGATCCATGTCGATCTTTGCAAGTTTTCTGGGACAATGTCAATAAGAAAGACTCGACTAAGATTGTCTGGATTTCTAAATCTCAGGTATTGCGGGCATATTGCATATTGTTACAAGTTCTATGATTTCTTTCACATAATTATTAAAATTCTCTTCTAGGCTGATCAACGTAAAGGGAGAACTGGTCGAACTTGTGATGGCCACATTTATCGATTGGTAACAAGATCATTTTTCAATAAGCTTGAGGAGTATGAGTCACCAACTATACTAAAGCTGTCACTGCGGCAACAAGTGCTTCTGATTTGCTGTGCCCAATCAAGAGCTATAAATGATCCCAAATGTATATTCCGATGATGTTCATATTTGTGGCATGTTGTATGCTCAACCTTTATGTCTAGTGATGGGCGAAAATGTTTCAAATCACCTTCTGACTAATTATACTCCAAGCTGGGTCTGATAGATTCCCTGGGTCCTTCTATAGTTTTGTTTTCCTTTCTTTTTTTCAGATTTTTTTTTTATATTGCAGTGTAAAGTTTAGTATGAGATGAGTTATGACTATATTTGCATGATTAGCGTACAGAAAAATTCCAGATGCATTAATTTTTTTTGTAATTTCCTTACTTAGGTTCTTAGAACAATGCTTGAACCTATTCTAGATTACTGAAATTTCTGTATTGCCCCCCTGTCCTTTGTCCTGGCTTACCATATCAATTATGGGCTTAAACATTTGGATCATATTAGTTTTCTTCTTATCTTGTTTTTATTGGATGCATCTGAAAGCTACATGTGTATACAAGTATGTGAGGAATGCAGAGTGTTAAGAATTCAGTCTGTGTGGTTAATAGATATTAGCTTCCATTTTCGATGCTGGACTTAAAGATTATTTTAAACTTTTTTTACTGATATATATGTACCCAGCACACCAAAAAAAAACAAAAAAACAAAAAAGATTATGCACAGTCTAATTCTAAAATTTTGATGCTAGTGTTATTGCAAAAGGCTATGGACTCCCCAGATCCTGAAGTTATTGAAGATGCAATAAACTTGCTTGTTCGAATGAATATGTTGGTTCAATCTGCAAGAGGCCGGTATGAGCCTACATTTTATGGACGATTGCTTGGAAGCTTGTCCTTGACATTTGATGCTTCCATACTAGTGCTAAAATTCGGAGATATTGGATTACTGCATGAAGGCATTTTGCTTGGCATATTGATGGACACGTTACCTCTGCCGATTCTTCATCCATTTGGACAAAAGGATCTGGTATGGTATATGCTTTTATATGCTTGGCTGTTTGAAAAATTCTGTACGTACGTTAAATCACTTTTCCATTTCAGTTTACAGAGTATGCATACCATCACTTTGGTGGCAATTGTCACAGCGATTTGAAAATAGGTCAAAAAGAGATGAATCTGTTGGGAAACTTTTATGCATATCAATTTTGGCAACATGTATTCAAGGTAAAACATTATATTTTCCTACCTTCTAGGAATACTCTTTTCACGTAACATTGTGCTTTGCTTTGAAGGTTAGTGTGATGTTTGATATTTGTTCTTTGCTGTGAAGGACAAGCATCGCCTTGAGTACTTGACACAACCTTTAGAGACCAAACAAATGGAAGCTACAACATTATTTCTACCTAAGATTGAAGAGGAATGGTGCTCTTTCCATAATCTTGTCCAGTCCTCACTACATCATGTCTCTGATAGGTGTATGTGTTCATACACATTTCTAGCAACCTATCTGAAACCTCATTTCAAATAAGATTTGCTTTTTCTTTTCTCATTTTTTTCTCCTTTCTGAGTTATTCTTTAAGCTTCTCTTTATGTTTTTCTTTCAGATGAGGATATACTGAATTCAGTGCACCTGTTTCGCCCCAAATTTCTGGGTGGAAATGATGGCCTACCAAGCTACTATGATCCTTGTGAGTTCTTGCACACATGCGAACTAAATTGTCAACCGATTGAAAAGATGGGTATTGTTGCTGAAGATGAAGAGGAGACTGAGCCATCTATTAAGATAAGAAAATGCTTAGCTGTACCATTCGTGAATTCTGGTCATTTTGGAAAAATCAGTTTGGCTGAAAAGTTTTCCAAACTAATCACAGAGGTAAAATTACATTTCTTCCTTCCTTTGATTATGATTTAGTTGCTAATAATTCTTTGGAATTTTTTCACGTCAAATAGATAAGAGTCCAAGATTATGAAAGCACATGCGATGATCAATATAATGATGTTAACCAAAGTGCATCTCTCACCTATGGGGAAACTCCTGTATGTGTGTTTTTTACGAAGGGATCTTGCAAGAATGGGAATCAATGCACCTTTTCTCATTCTATTCAAGCCAAAAAACCGGCATGCAAATTCTTTTTCACTCTACAGGTAGTTTCATCTCTGAAGCTTCAATTTTTTATATGAAATTATGTTTGATCATTTACCCTCCATTGCTTCCTCTTTGTACCCAAAACTTCTGCTAAGTGGAGCATGTTTCATTTTCAGAGATTGCTTAAAGTTACATAGGTCTTTGGCTATCTTTCTATAGGGGTGTAGTATGGAGTTGCAATACTGCAGGAAAATAAAATTTTTGCTAATTTAAATGTATGTTTATTGGTCCTTAATCTTTTTAAATAATGCCTAGTTCATTTTGCATTGATATTGTTACTCAGAAGAACAATTAGGAGTCACCTGTTGCAGAAGAGCTGCAAGTTCCAAGCTTTTCTTAATGGGCACTAGATTCTGCTTGCCTTTTAATATGATTCCATCCTTGTTGTTTATATCATTTATTATGCTTGTGAAAGTGGATCTGCAGGGCTGTCGAAATGGTGAAACGTGCTTCTTTGCTCATAATGTAGATTCAGTGTCATCTTCAGTAATCACAATGCCTTCTTTACCTGAAGAAGATTTTGCAAGTTCTACATCCCTTCTAGAGTTGTTCCCAGCATCTTCTGATGGGTGCATTCTTCTATTGGATGACACTGGATTACACTTTGCAAAAGTCGCTCGCCATTTTGATCCATGCAAAATAATTACGACAACTTGTGTATCAGAATCCACGGTATATGACCCTTCATTGTCTGGTATGAGAATTTTATGGGGCATTCAAGACCCATACCAGACAATTATTTCCAAGACAAAGGAGAACTCCATTCCATGGAGTAAACTGAAATGCATATTATGGTTAAGTAACTTAGAGAGCTATGCAGAAGATCTGAACAGGCAAAAGATTCTTATCCAGAATTTTTTCAAGTATTTGGGCCTCAGAATTTTATCGGATGCCTTGTATGATGTTCAAGTTATCCTGACCATGGACAATATTAGATTTTCGCAACTACAGGTATAGTTTCCAGTTAAACATTCTTTTCTTATCAGTGTTCATATTGCCAGTTAGGTTTCTTCCCTGCATGTAATTTGTTAGCCACGTTGCCTTGAATTTCATAGTTTCCATGTATGTGCCCCAGGTTATGTATTGATGATGGAATTTATTTTTGTTCATCTTTGTGGAGATGAGTCAAATCTGAAGGCACGTGATTTAATTTTTCAGGTGGAGAAGTTGGGCAGAGAGAGCTTCTTTGTCCTGAGAAAATCCTTCCGATTTGATGAAGCAAGCTTTGGGCATTTTTCAGGTGTCGTTACCATTAGGAAACCAATGCTGAAATCAAAGCCGATCTGTTATGTTTTTGATGTTCATCCACCCGCTGACATTCAGTCTGGCAATTATGCAGCCATATATAAAAAGTTGCTGCATGATATCCAAGGACTTGGTTCTGCACCCGTTCAAGATTTGCATTAGATTTACTTTGAATAACACAGCATCCTGTTGCCCCAGGTTTCGAATTGGCAAACTAGTTTTTGAGCTAGCTATTCTGCCTGCATCCCTTAAGCGGAATGAGTGTGAAAAGATATATAGCTTGCCGGAATGCAATACATCAGTTCCGGGCCATGAATATTGTTTTGGTAGAATATGTCATGTTGATGTTCGGTAACATTTTTGTTTTTTATTTTTATTTTCTATTTTTTAAAATATATAAATCGAAAAATAATTTAAAAAATTATAAAAATAACATATTAATACATTATAAAAATATAAAAATATATAAAAAATACATAAATACATAAAAAGATATAAAAAATTAAAACCAACATCAATATCAAATAAGTTCAAAATTAATTGTATTTACATCATGCTGATAATTTGGATCATTTATTCTTGTTATGAAAATTAGATTTGGTTAAATATGATAGTGAGTTTTACTATGAGTGCCATTGCCATTTATTACGGAACTATTATCCTTTTATCAAAAAATTGGCCTAAAGAGATATCTAGTGCTCATGATTATAAGTTTTAAGACAATCTCTTATTTATTTAATGTAAGATTAATGTACCTTATTTATTTTTTATTGGAATGTTTGATATGATATTCTCCTTCACTTAACTTCGTAACGCCTCGTTACAATAACCTACTTTATTTACCATTATCATTTTACTGATACTTGTCGTTCCACCTACGATAAGTAGTGCTCGATATGGAGTCAAATGAGATCAAAGGTTGGTTTTGATATTACTTTCTCACGAAATCATTACCCTATAAAAAAAATCAACTTAAAAAGGTGTGTAACATCTATGTAACATTTATGCTTCTAAGTTATAAGTCCATATCTTATTTATCCAATATGAAATTAATATAACTTATTTACTCTTCATTAGAGCGTTTGTCATTCCTCCAGTTTGATCTCTTAAGACTACGTCATTGTTTAGTTAATTTTTTATTTTTTATTTTATTTTATATTGTTCTAAACATATAAATAAAAAATAGTCAAAAAATTTTAAAAAATAATACACTAATATAATAAAAATTAAAAAAAAGGTAAAAAATTAATTTAAAAATAAAAAATTACAACTAAAAATTTAAATCATCAAATCAATTAAATATGTCTTTTAAAAAAAGCTATTTAAGAACATCCTGTATTTATTATCATTATCGATTTTATCCGAGACAACAAAAGTTATAATCATAGACAAACATAAGAAAATGAGTGGGCACAGTCCGACCTCATTGGCTCTACAAAATCTCTCTTCTTCTCTCTCGCTCTCTCTCTCTCTCTCTCTCTCTCTCTCTCTTTCTTCTTCTTCGTTTCTGTTCCTCATTCTACTCCTCCTCCCTAACTTTCTTTTGTTCCCATATTATTTGTTACAAACGTAAAAGAAGAAGAATGTAAGATATGGAAACTTAAAAATCGATATTGGGTTTCCGACAATCTTTGCATCTCTCTTTGTAATGTCTAACAGAACCCTAGATTCGCGCCACTCAATCGACTCGTGCACCGTCCAGCTCCATACATGGAGACCTTTCCATGTCCAACCCCTGGACTCCGATCCTCCCAAACCTCACCCAACAACAGTAGCCCCCACCACTTTACTTCACTCCCAGTCCCTGAGCAAGCGCCCATGTCTCTCCAGTCGCACAACCTCCTTCTCCATCGACTTCATCGACATGTCTAAGCTCTCCCTTCTCGACGACGATAAGGCCCCCACCACCTACAAGAGACCCAGCTTCAGGCTCCTAGACCGCAAGCGCCGCCGTTGCCGAGGATCACGCTCCGTTTCTGGCCGGAGCTCCGTAGGGGCTTCAGCTGCTCCAGGAACGTGTTCCGATTTCCCGATGGCGATGGGGACGGACTCGAGTGGGGAACTGTTTGGGAATGGGGATGCGAATTGGGCGTCTGATGTGAGTGAAGCCAAGAATTATAGGGAGAGAGAGGATAGAGATTATATGGGTGGTTATGGGCAGTTTAGTAATTTTGATCCTCAAGGGAACGAATCTGGTTACGGAAGTGAACCTGGGTATAGAGGAGATGCGGAGTTTGGCTATGGAGATGAGGTTGATGAAGAGGAGGATGATTCGAGGTTGTTGTTTTGGGGCAATCATTTTGGAGGTTTAATTCTTTTCCCTTCCCCTCTTTACTTTCGTTTTCTGATATTTATGTATAGAGAGAGAGCGTTTAGATATTGGAGATTGGCAGCATAGGGTTATGTAACTTGGCTTTTGTGAAATAACACTCTTGACATAAAGAAGATATGCCTTCCTCAACTCCATTGATTGGTGCACATCAATTTAGTTTTGGATATAGAAGAGTGCTGGATCCATTGTAACCCGTTTGAGAACTGACGTTCTCAGACCTTGTTGCATTAATTGTCAAATAATTATTCATTATATGCACTTTATCCTTTCTAGAATCGGGATCCAAGGATTCGGTTTCCATATCTTTCTCAATGGTAAATGCCATCTTCTTGCATCAGTTCAGCAGGATTCAGATCGAATTGCCCAGGAAGTGTCTTTGAGAATAATTTGCAATAGATAATCCATGTTTATGTAGCTGTGTTGTATTCTTTTACTCACTGGAACATTCGGGTGTGAAGAACCTAGTCTGGTTAATGTTAGTGGTAGGTGTTATTTCTACGTTAGGAAGTCGACATTTGATTCGTTAATCTTTCACTCATATTATAAAATATAGCCTGAGGTTCTTCCTGATTGCAATGTCCCTGGAGCAGATACAGATTCTAACGTGGAAGCTGTTGGAGAGAACTCCTTCTCTGATCAAAAAGCCCATCACCGATGCCGCCGCAAGAAGCATGATTGTAGAATGGTTGGGTCACTGAGTTAACTTTTTTTTTTTTAATCACATTTCAACATGTTGAACTCCACTATTCCTCCATCTACTTTGTAATTCATTCATCTCAACATGTGAGGTCATAAAATGTGATGTGGGAATGACGGGAGTACTTGTGTGAAAGAAAGATGTTGAAGGATTTATGCCTTGAAGCCTCTCAAGTTTTCACCTTCATATATCTGATGAGATTGGGAAACTCCTGCTGTTGACGTGTCATTTACATTTTGATGTACATCAGAGATATTTGATGAAATGAATATAATTGTTCATTACTTCTAGACCTTTTTGTTTGGTGATTGAATTTTTATTGGCACCTTTTTGGAATAGTTGATGTCCACTTTCGTGGCACAAATCTTTTGGACTGACCAATACGCACTGTTCCAACTTCCAACTACTGTTTCCACCATCCTGCTCCATTCTCTCTTGAAGACATAGTTGCGGGAAAGACAGGGAAAGAAGAGAGCAACTCAACGAGTGATTTTCGTTGGGTTTGTTAGGTATAGATTTACGTCACATCTCACTTTTCATTTTTATTTTTTATTTTTATTTATATATATATGTATTAATTTTTGTACTATTTGCATTGATTTTTATATTATTTTTTGAATTTTTGTACTGTATTAATATGTTATCTTTTTCGGTTTTTATGCTATTTTTATTAGTTTATGTGTTTATAAAAATAAAAAACGAAAATTGAAAACAACAATGAAATCAAATAAGACCTTAATTTTAAGTTTTAATTTCTTATTTTTTAAACATAAAATTAATAAAAATAATATAGAAATTAAAAAAAATATAATAATATGATACAAAAATAAAAAAAACATAAAAACTGAAATAACACATAAAAATTAATACAAAAATATAAAAATTATAACTAAAAATTACAATCAATATCAATACTAAATAACTTTAATTAATCATTTTGTTTATAGATTAATTAATTCTTGTCGTTTATAGAATAAAAGATAACAATCTTTTATATAAGTTCATTAAAATTATTTGTACTTTTAAAATTTTATGAGAAAATTTTATGTTTTATAAAAAGTTTGAAATTAGTCTTTCTAATAAATTTTGCTATTATCTTTCACTAACTTGAACTTTTTTTTTTTGTGTGCATATAACATTTTGCGGAAACCACTATATTATGGGAAGTGACTGAGAATTAACAAATTACATCAATATGATTAAAGTAGATTAAATTATTATATTTACATTTCATTATTTGTATTAAAAATAAATAATATTTAATATGTAATGTTAATTTAATTTATTTATATTTATGAATAATTAATAATATATTTATTAATTCAATATGATAATAAATTAATTCTTTTATTAAATTTTTATTTATTGTGTAATAATATTAATAATTAAAATTATTAGTTTAGTATTTTTATTATAGGTTATACTTTAACAATAATTAATTATTAATTTAAGATGAATTTTTGTTATTGAGAAATAATATTATAAAAATTTGTATTATTTAATTGATTTGTCATATTTACATCTATTAATTTATATTAAAAATATAAGAAATTTTAATTAATTTGTTTTTAATAATAATCAATAAAATATTAATTTATCATATTTTATTAATACCATATTAATTTACTCTACTTTATTAATAATAAATAATTAATCAATTTAATATAATAATAAATTAAATCATTTATTAAATTTTTATGCATTATATAATAATAATAATATAATCGTTTTATTTTTTATCTATAATTTATTTTTATAAATAATTAATAATAATTTGATTGATCTAAGGATTATTATGAAATTCTTCACAAAAACTACATGGTAAGTAGGTGTTTTTAACTTGATCGCAGTGTTAACGCGACCGTGTAACTTCTGAGAAGAAGAGATGTTGAGAGGAGAAGTACTAAACGCATACAGAGCGCTGATAAGAGCCACCCACAAATCCTTTGCTGGCGATGATAAAATGCTGAAGGCATCAGCCGGTGAGATTAGGAAGAAGTTCGAGGAGAACCGTCATGTGACTTCCGCTAGTGACGTCCAAAGACTGTTGGAAGAGGCACGTGAAGCCTCCCATTTCATATCCACCATGATCGTCCAAGCAAAACTCAATGAACGTGGCGGCTATGGTAATTGCACTTCGCATTTCTTTTCTGTTTGCTGTTGTGATTGCTTGTAGCTACGGGCTGTACGCCCACCAGGTGTTCGTTCAATTGCACTCTTTTGTTTGTTTGTTTGTGTTTTCCGGAACTCTCGTTGGGCAGTTCGTAATTAAATTTGTAATGGCACTTTATAGAGCAAACGTGTTGATTCAGGTTGATAGTATCACTGATGTTCCTTAAACCTCTTGAATTAGAAATTTCTGATAATTAGGCTCTATAATTATTACCTTTTAGTTGATAATATATAGGGATAAGGGTGGCTTCTAATATTTCCTATAAGCATTTATTTATGATTAGCCAAATTTCGGTGAAGCAATCTCTAATCGTGAATGTTGATACTTAACTGGCGCAGAGGTTAAGCCTGGTAAAGAACATGCTGGGGCAACATTTGAGGTACCATCTGAAGAGATTCTTCGAAAGTCCGCCTGAATGAGAGGTAATTATGGTGCTATGCAATGAAGAATTGATCCTCATATCTGCTTGTGAGATGGATTATGAACACAAGTTATCTCTTTTGGCAATGCCTTGGACAAGATTTTCTTTGTTACGTTTTTACTGTAGCAATGTTGTAAACTACTTCTATGCTGTATTCTAATTGTTCTTTCTGGCAAACTACTAGTTTAGTTCTGTTTTATGTGTTAAAAACCTCTAAGAAAGTGCCTTGTTTTCTCTGAAACTTTGATAGTGGCAAGGCTGACACATTTTCTCCCCTTCAAGCATGAAACAACTAACATAGCATGGTTCTACCCATATAACATGCTTTCGGGATTTTTAAAAAAAAGTTCATCATTTTCAATATTATCAGTATTGGTTACAGCATGACTGGAACATAATCTGATTGATGAACATAAGGATGGGTACTAAGGATCTCTTTACAAGATCATACATTTACTTTTTCAGGAAATATTAACTTCTAAGAGTCTGCACGCTTTCTTTGTCATTCTCAGGCAAACTTTTGGTCATTAGCAGGAAAATGAATGTCTAATTGTCTATACTTTTTAAGGTTCTAATCTTCCCCATTGCTATCTTCATCGTCATCTTCATTATCTTCTATTGCATTTTCTGGATTGTCTTCATTCTTTACTTGTTTTTCTTGTCACTGACTGTACCTGTGCAAACAAACAATGAGCTTGCGGAATCAATCAACTGAAAGATGGTTGTCTTCATCGTCACTGGCTTCACAAATGTCTTCTGCTTCCATTCAACAATAATCAACGATTACCCAAAAGAGACCCTGCAAGAGCGCGAGCTTACACACGCACAAACGCGACTCAGTTTTCGAAATTTCCACTACGAAGCCTAAAACAGACAACTCCTAGCATTCCATCGAGCATAGAAGCAATCTTAGAATAATGAACAAAAAGTTTGTTCAACCCCGAAGGATAAACAGAGTAAAAGACAGAAAAATCATGGTATACACTTTCGTGTATTAGTTAACACAAATGTTTGACGGGAATCATATTCACTCTGGTACCATAGTTGAGAGAAACTTGAAAGTGAAAGAGAGAGAATTTTGGGCTTTGTTGATTTATTTCGTGAAATAGAACTGATTAATCATAAGGCAAAGGATCGGAAAACTCATCCTTACTACTTGGTAGAGCACCCACCTATCCAACAGATAGCCTGAGGCCTTTTCAACCTATAAACGCAAAGGTATTTTGCGAATGCAAATTCGGGGTTTCGTGGGCAGAATTAGCAATTTGAACTTTGGTACAGTGGCTGTAATTTAGGGTTTTACATTTAATTGTGGCAATCTCAATCCATCCGGTCCAATTTGTGGCCCAAAATATAAAATCAATACTTTAAAATTGGGCCTATATTAAAACTTTTAATCCCTAAACCTTAAATCCACTCGCTGAAATTTCATTTCCTCTGATAAGAAGAATAAAAAGAAACATAAAAGAGTTATCATCAATGCACGGTTAGACCTTAGGAATAACGTGGAGTTTCTATTTAGGGGTGTTAGTTGAGATGTTGATTGGCTTGAAAGTGACAGAACAGGATTTTTACCCCACCGTTGCAACAATACACTATGCTTTTTCTTAGACTTAAAAATAACAATATGGTATAGGAATGAGAATCCAGAAGGTAATATTGTGTGAGAAATTGTTTGTATGTGGTATGGTCCTGTATCAAATTATCTACTGGTCATAAATTATTACAGTGATAACAGAGTTACATCTTAAGTAGAAGAATCAAGATTTAAAACTGAAAAAGACTTTTACTATTTCACATTCAAACTACATGAAGATTAATAAGTTAAGTTTAAGGTCCGTTTAATTTAACTTTTTTATTTTTTTATTTTTATTTTTATTTTTGTGAGTTTTTTTCGATTTTTATATTGTATTTTTATAATTTTTTATTTATGTATTATTTTTTATCAATTTTTGTATTTAAATAATAAAAATAATAATAAATAAAAACTATAAATAAAAAAACCATGGCTTAAATATGCGGGACACCTCCTCGTCTAATAATTTTTTAAAAGATCAAAACAAATCAAATAAAAAAGTAGGGGAAATCAGGTAGCGTCGCTTTAATTGTTGAAAACAGATGAAAGCAGTTGCAGTTATAGCAAAAGTGGTACAAGCAGGTGCTTGTCCCCACCAGAAAACTTAATCCAAAGGCTGGTGCACTATCATATTTATTAGATTCATGTGAAATTCAGTAATCTTTTTTGACAGAAGCAAAGAACCATGTGAACTCACCATCTTTTGAAAGCAACCTGACCATTTAAGTTTGGTCACCCAAGGACAGAAAATCGTTAAACCTTCCCATATACAGGCCATTCTCCAGTCAACAGTCCCTGCTCATAACATTTATACTGCTCATATCGTTAAACCTTCCCTAACATTGTTGCAGTCCCATACTGCTCAACTGTTTTATTAATAAATTTGTTTCGGTAATAGTTTAGTTCAATTACCATTTCTCTTTTTATAGTGTGAAACCACTATGCGTCACTTTAAAAGGGAAAGTTTTGATGGTCTATCTGATTTCCTCTGCATAGCAAAATTTCCAGTATTGAGCCTTAATACCATCGTATCTTCCAAAAATCCCAAATTCATGAGAAGCGCACCTGTTCACATGATCTTCCCTATTCAACAGACTTAACTACTCGGCTCGCAACTTCCCATCTCTAGAGCTTTATTGCTCCTCACCAGCCATTTGCTTTTCTATCGAACAGAACCGTGAAAAGAGTCATTTCTTTCATATCAACGTTGAGACCTCTTATAAATTAAACCATTCCCTTTAAAGCATAACTCAAAATTCACAAAGAAAACTAGCCCATACCCTCTTAATTTCTACAATCTTTGATGCAACCGAACAAGCAACTATCCATAAGTAATCCTTCTAAGAGCAAACACTGAACTGGTACAAACAATGCAAACTTTCGGAATTTTCTCTGCTTTGTTGGTCTTTTCCTGCCTCACAGATGCTACTTTCAGTGCCTCTGACAATGGAGATGCTTACGTTCGAGAAGCTTGCAGCGTAACTAGGTATCAGGATCTCTGTATCCACTCACTCTCATCTTTTTCACAAACCGCTAAAAGAAGCCCCAGCAAGTGGGCTCGTGCTGGTGTCTCGGTCACACTCGGCGTGGTCAAGAACACTAGCCAGTACCTGTACATGTTGCAGAAGCACAAAGTGATGAAAGGCAGGGACAAAGCAGCTCTTTCAGATTGTGTCGAGTTGTTCCAAGACGCCATCGACGATCTTCATAAATCCCTTGGCGTGCTGAGAAAATTAGACCCTTCAAGGTTCGCTGATCAAATTGGGGATGTAAATACATGGTTAAGCGCTGTACTTACCGACCAAGACACTTGTTTGGATGGCTTCCAGAGTCGGAGGAGCAAACAGCTGAAAAAACTGCGAAATCTGGTTCTGAGAGCCACTTATTTTTCGAGCAATGCACTAGCTCTTGTGAACAAGCTCGCTTCCACTGGCTTGAAAAGCGTTTCTGATCCTTAACTGCCACCAGAACGAGGAAGTAATTTACGTCATTGAAAGAGAATGAAATCGCAGCAATCAAAGACAGTCCAAGTTATCTCTTCCAAAATTACTATCTTCAATTATCTCAAGTATATATAGTTTATATGAAGCTTTTCTTTCGCCTGTCTAGCTCCATACTTTTTCTCATGAGTGAATGTAATCTCAGTTATACATATCCTCTCACGTTAATCTCTTTTCACGTTATATTTTGTTATTAGATACATCAACAAGTTAATTTAGTGAGTATAAAATTGAGGGATAACAATTTTCCAATTTAGTATTCAGAATTCCAGTTTCCTAATTAAAGTGCTCAAACTCTTAAAAAATACTAGAAATAATATTAGGTAGTCTGATTTGATAAAATGTTGTCACAATACAGAATTAATATAAGTAATAATTTGAACCTAATTAATGGAGTATTGATGACATGACACAGATGTTTGTGATTGCAATTTGATAACAAAGTCTTAATTATTGGTCTAGACATCATTACCGGATTTTCTTGTTGTAAAAACTTTGAGTTTGCTTTCTTGTTTCTAAGAGCATCACAAATTTTATCCTTTTTGAGCTTTATCTTTAGTACTCGATTCCCAAGCTCCTTCTTGAGTTAGAAATATCTTTTATATTTACATGACCTAACCTTTTATACTAAATTTAAGTAGCTTTATTCATAAACACCAAATACTTAACATTATAGTTAGAAAAATCATTTAAATGAATGGAATAAATATCTATCTTTCTCTCTTTTACCATAAAAAACAATACTATTATCCACAACTTTAGAAATAATGTAAATTTTGACTTTAAATTTGACTTTGAAATCCTTATTATAAAGTTGACTAATACTTAATAAATTATTACTTTAAAACTATCTACTAATAATACATTATCAATAGTGGTATTTTTTCCGGCTTTACTAATGTTAATTACTTTCCATATGATATTATCTCCAAAAGTCAGATACTTGCTATCTTTACTCTTTAAAGAGATGAATTAAGAAATATCTGTCTTCATATATACATGAGATATCTACTATTTACAAATCATGTGTTTTTTTAAAATTCCTATAAGACAAGGAAATTCAAAGAACTTTATTTAAAATAAGGTACCTATGTTAATTTTGGATCTTAAGGGTTAGACACCTTTCTACTGTCTATACTCTTTAGCAAATTATAAAAATATAATTGTTTATCAAAATAAAATTTTTCTATATGTCTAAACCTTCCATAATAATAATAAACATATGAAACATCATAAAAGTATAAATGTAACGACTTGAAAAGGGTACGTAACCAATACGTAGGATCCGAGAATTAAAATTCTCAAATCACACGTAAACTTTCTACTAACGACAAATTAAGTTCAAAACTCAAGAAAAATAAATATAAAAAAACTAAGGGAACCCCATGAGGGGTGCATTTGGGGGCTTCCTCGTGGGATCCCCTAGTCTTGTTCAAATAAATAATACAACATGAAAAAAGTTAATAAAATACATAATAAAAATGCAATAATATCAGCATGCATAAGAAGGAAAAACTTACAGTACTTTAAATCTTGTTACTGTAAATACTAGAATTTATATGAAGGGGAGAGGTATTACAAAAAATCTTATGAGTCACTTTAAAAGGGAAAGTTTTGATGATCTATCTAATTTCTTATGCATAGCAAAATTTCCTATATTAATCCTTACCCATGTTTAGATCAAATGAATTCCACAAAATTTTTATATTTGGAATTCATTTCCAATTCTAAATTTTTGTATTTGGAATACGAAAAACTATTCATTTCAATTATATGATTTAAATTCTATGGAATTCAATATAACTAATCTAAATTCCAACAAAATAATTGAGATTTGCAAATGAATTCCACAAATTTAAAAGATACTTTTATCTTTCAAAATTAC
>JAOXYD010000004.1:5778488-5791733 GCA_028565735.1 Pinacopodium congolense | reverse complement strand
ATGATTAACCTTCTAAAATTTATTTAAATTAAATTAAAATTAATTTTTTAATAAAATAACAAATAATTAATATATTAAAATTTTATTAGTAATTATTTTATAATAGTTTTTAAATTTAATTAGCAAATATTTAATATCATACTCTTTTACTAAAATTTAGATATTTAATATATAACTAATGATCAGATGTATCACATGAATTGCAAAATTATTAAGAGATTTTTTGACAAAATCATGAAGCATCTCAAGTACAAAATATTTTTATCATAATTTAATCCCACTTGCTCTATTCTTAGTGTTAATAACTCGAATCAGATGACCTTATGTAATCAAAATAAGGTATAAATTTAGTTATACAACTATTATTTTTTCACACTTATTATAATTTGTATTGATAAAATTACTTTATTTATTATAAATTATTTATTAACAAACATAAATAATAATAATTAGTCATAAAGTATTAGAATCCTGATGTGAATTTAATAGTACTACGTATGTAGACCCCACAAAAGTTTTCGGAACCACGAAAACTTATACGATTTAATTGCATTATTTTGGTGATCATAGAGGTTCCTTTCGGGGCAGCTAGGTTGTCTATTTAAACTTTTTTCCTTTTTAACATTTAATTCCTAAACCTAAAAAATTCAACTACGTCCTATATATTAAAAAGAAAATACAATTTTTCCTTTAAATTCTCTAAACATTTAGATTTAGGGATTTTCTCTAGACATTTAAAAGACAAACAAATCCTTTAGACGGAGATTTTTCAATGTCCTTAAAGTTTAAAAGTTAGGGATGTCTCAGGGTAAGAGGTTGTTTGGTAAAGTTTTTAATTTTAAATTTTTAAACACAAAAATTAATAAAAATAATATATAAAAATCAGAAAAAAAATAAAACTAATAGAAATGTATAAAAATTGATAAAAATAAACTGTATTGATTTTTGTATTCAAACAATTAAAAACTAAAAAGTAAAAATTAAACTAATTGACCCTAAAATTTTTTGAAAATTTTTTAATAGATTTTTAATATTTTTAAAGAGTGACTGTGGAGTCTGATATTCTTAATTATAAGAAAATTTATCTTATAACGAGACTTACAGATATCTAGTAAGAAACATTAAAAAAACGACGATAATAAAAAAAAACAAAAACAAAAGAACGTATTATCTGCCAACGTCGTGAAAAAAAACAAAGGTTCTATTTTCTGAAGGAACTTTAAATAAATAATGGATTTGTGTATATAATATTTTATCGGTGTCTTTCAAAACTATTTTCATATAATTTTTATTTTATATGAAAATAATTATGGAAGACGATCAGAATACCACTTAATTTCTTTTATAAATAATGAGAATTAAAAATATAATTATCCCAAGGCTTTATTCACGTTTTCTTGAACCCATTGTCTGCCAAGCTCCAGCCAACGCCCACGGTTTGTCTCCGGCGACATCTAATTGCCTGTAATTCATCTGAAGAACCTGAACAGTTGTTTAAAATCACATAACTGGTCCCAACACCTGTTCTTTTTTATTTCTTCAACGAGCGATGCGATTGATTTGGATTTGATTTTCTCCGATCGTCATTCACTGCGAATTTTTATTGCATTATGATCGTCGGACTGTTAGTTCTCATTTATTCGACTTGACATCCCATTTAGGATCAGGCAGCAGCGGAAGTTCATCTCGTTCTGTTTTCTTTTCGAGTGACGAATACTTTTCTTTTTTTTTTTGAGAAATTGTCTTTTAAGATAATGGATGAACGCAGGTGATGTTACTCTTCCGCTAAAATCTTAATCGCAATTGGAGGCTAGTAAGCATGGCCTCAGTGCGTTATCCAAGTGTTAGTGATGTTGGTGGTGTTGCTAGTAAAAGATGTGAGAGCTACTTGGTTTTCCGTTTTGAAACTGCCCTTGGAGCTGGGATTCGGACATTCTTGTACTTTCTAGGTCTAGCTTATTGTTTCCTTGGATTGTCTTCTATTACTGATCGATTTTTTCGTTCTATGGAGAATGTTGTGAAACATTCGCGAAAGGTCGTGGAGATAGATCCTGCAACCAAGAGTGAAGTTATCAGGTATGAAAAGGTGTGGAATTATGCGATTGCGGACATTTCTTTGCTGGCATTTGGGACCAGCTTCCCTCAGATATCGTTAGCTACTATTGATGCCATCCGCAACATTGGGAATCTGTATGCTGGAGGTTTGTAGCTGCTGTTTAAAAGCTTATTCTTTTAACTTTCCCTTGTTTATTTGGTAATTAAATCGTTATTTGACGTCCTTAGTCGATTCAACTTTTAAAGGATATTGAAGCACATGATCCAAAGTTGAATTAATCTACAGGACTGGGTCCTGGAACGCTTGTTGGTTCTGCGGCATTCGACCTTTTCCCAATTCATGCCGTTTGCGTCGTTGTACCAAAAGCTGGAGAACTGAAAAAGATAGCTGATATAGGAGTTTGGCTGGTGGAGCTATTTTGGTCTTTCTGGGCTTACATTTGGCTCTACATAATTTTAGAGGCGAGTTATTGGAACTTCTTCTCAGGTTAACTGGAGTAATTCATTTAGATGTTCACTTTGTTTTTGACGTTGGTGTTTCATAATTTATTATCTTTTCTGTATGGTTTTTATTACTTAATCTACTATGTCCGTTTGCACTTCCTTCGCCAAGCTAAATGATATCCTATGCTAGGATATATAGACCTCCAATTCCTATTCCTGCCCTTCGAAATTACAACTATAGTCATGGAAAATGTTGGACCTCACCATCGCATTTACTATTCGTAACTTGTATTCTACGAACTGTTTAGGGGATCTTTAATCTTGATTATGATCTAAAATTGGTAGTTCACGATCTTGCTTTCTTCTGCAGGTATGGACTCCAAAAGTTATTACGCTTTCAGAGGCCTTGTTGACAGTACTGCAGTACGGGTTACTGCTCATACATGCTTATGCTCAAGACAAACGCTGGCCTTATCTGTCTCTTCCTATGTATGTTTTCCATTAATTTATTTTGTTCATCTACAATAGTCATATATAAGTGAACATTGATGCTCAACCCTTTTGCTACATTTTCATATCTGAAGTCCAAGAACTCAAAGACCAGAGGATTGGGTACCAGAAGAGACTACTTCAGATAAACATGTGAACAGTATCTGTGACGAGTACTCTGAGATACTTGATGCTGGTGAAGATGGAAATAGGAATGTGGTTGATATATTCTCTATCCATTCAAACAATGAGACAGGTACTCATCTATTGCCAAATTACTTTATTCAAGTTTTAGTAAATATCAACTATAATGTTTCAACAACTTATCCATACTGTTGGCATTTGTTCCGTGGTAGTTAATGCTACTCCATGACAATATTAAATCGATTGGCTAGCTGATAATTTTGATTAGTGCTTTTATTGGTTGTCTTTCAAGTAGTTGATACAATCAATAGAACAACACTCACTGATGGAAATGTAGGATTTCAACACCCAATAAATAAGAAACACAACTTATGCATGTACTTTTAGGTAACAAGTATTTGGGTTGTGCTGATAATTGTCCATGTCATAAGTGCTTAACTGCCCTTTTATCTGTGATCAATAAAACCCAAGCTCACATTCGTCAAAGTTTAGTGTTGCATTCTTTGTCTTGTTCAGTCTTGTGCAAACAAGGGAAACATTAATATTGGAGGGAGGTGAATTATATGTGTGTATTTTTTGATCTATTTGAAATTCTAGTGAATGAGTAGCTTACCCTGTGAATGGTTATGATGATTTGATCAATGACAATCATAAAAAAATCATAATAATAATAAAAGAGAGTAAGGGAAAGAGGAACCCTACACATCTTCCTTTCTTAGGGTGAAGAGAAGTACTTTACACATCTTCTTTGTATGCGTGAATAGGAACCCTAATAAGTCAATTGTTCTCTAAATTGATATCTCAGTCATTCAAATGGAATCCAAGAATTTCTTTTTTGATCACACAATGCACTAAGGGCTTATATCATACTCACACAAATATAAATGTAATGAAACTCTTAGGAAAGCTTCTCAAGACTCCCTCTAATGCCATAAATTTTTTTCACAACTTAATGTGTCCTATTTATACTCAAAACCACTTGAAATGCTTGATAGACACATAAATTAGCCATCAGAAGTAATTTCTGTTAAGTGGACGATATACCTTTGGCTAGTTTATGTCTGTTCAGATGGCTGATCCCAAACCTGACAGACTACACCCATTATGTAACTTTTTGTTCCTGGATTAGACTTGCCAAACCAAACCCTTAAATTAATCGAGTCCCTACTGAAGCTAATTTTCTAAAACACTTTAGATCGGCATTTTCAAAACTTCAAAATTTTCAAAATTATCAAAACACACTATTTCGATAAAATTTTTATTCAAAATCATCTAAAATTTTTTAATTCTTTTTAACATCAAGAAATTTTTTAAAAGTTCAATATAAATTTATTATGAAAGGATTTGTGTGTTATGTCTTACATGTAAATGGTTATACAATGATTGATCCTCTAGATCACTGAAATGACGAAGATAAGGTTACAAAAAAGTTACATTGATTTGTTATATGTGGAATGACTTTATTCTTTCTTGTTCTTGGTCCACTTGACTTGAATTGTCTTGAAATTCTGTTGAATTGTTTTTGGAGCTTCTATCAAAAACGTGGGTTAGAATCTTATTTAGTCCAAAAAGCTTATACTTCTAATTTAATAAAGAGGTGCTCTAACCCACTAGAAATACTTGTAGCAGATCTGCATCTGGAAATTGATATGCCGATTAAGCTGATGATTTATAATTTTTTCATTATATTATATCAAGAATCACATGATATGTTTTAGGAAGCATATATTTGATCTAAATTGCTGAATGCAAATTTATTTATTTATTAATTTTTCCAAGTGAGAAGATGATGTGAATCTGAAACTCAAAATTATTTAATGTAGAAGTTCTACTTTTCAGGTCCTTCGTATCGGAAAGTGCCTCAGACAGATGATGCAGCAGAACTGTCCAGCAAGAAGGAAAACGATGTTAATGTTTGTGCTCTTTGGAAACAGCAGTTTGTTGATGCACTAATGGTACACTATTTCTATCATATCTGGAAATTTTAAAATTTTCCTGCAGTGATAGTTAGAAGAGACTAGTCTCTGGTTCTGTTCTGACATGGAAAACTTCATTCTCCTCATTGCTGATTAATACATGGTTCCTGAAACAGTTGGAAAGTGCTGATTCAAAAAAACTAAACAGTTCTCTTGTGTGGCTGGCAAGAGTCTTCTGGCAATTGGCACTAGCACCTTGGAGGTTTTTTTTTGCTTTTGTTCCACCCTATCAGATTACTCATGGATGGGTTGCCTTCATTTGCTCTCTTATCTTTATCAGTGGGATTGCTTATATTGTAACAGAGCTCACTGATCTTATAAGCTGTGTCACAGGTTTTCTTCTTCTCTACAAAAACAATTTCCATTTAACTTTCCAAGGGTAGGAATAGGATACCCTGTGTGTTTTAGATTACCTCTCAAATATTACCATTTTCTGCAGGAATAAATGCTTACGTCATTGCATTTACGGCATTGGCCAGCGGGACATCATGGCCAGATTTAGTAGCAAGTAAGATAGCAGCTGAACGTCAAACAACAGCAGACTCTGCAATAGCAAACATTATTTGCAGGTTTGTTGTATGTAATTTATGAAAGTATATGTCTGAAACTGGTAGATGGTAAGAGTTGATATCTTTATCTGTACGTCATACATCAGGAATTTTCCAGCAATTTTCAGGAAATCATATTGGCTTGAATATTAAAAAAACTAATATAGAAGTCATGACTAGATTTTGAATTACTCCATAACCAAACTTAAGAAAGAATTTTAATTGCTCAAGTAATTTAATGTACTTTCTAATCTGAAATCATGGTGTCACTTATTCCTGCTTTCGTTAGGAGCTGAGGCAGATGGGCATACATTTGAAATTTCTGTCTATTCCGAGACAAGAAAACTGCTAAGAAGTTTATTTTAGCCAAGCATTACTCTATATGCAATGTAGTTTATTCCTTTTTTTTTTTTTTTACCTTTTTACTTGCCATCATTCTCATCTTTCATTTCTGACTGTTGGTATACTCCCTCAGATACTGTGGATGCATATAGCTGAAGAAGACACAAACTGATATTGTCTTTTATCCTTTGTAGCAATTCGGTGAATATATATGTGGGCATAGGTGTTCCATGGCTGATTGATACTGCCTACAACTTCTTCGTATATAGAGAAACATTGCATATTAACAATGCCGCAGGACTCAGTTTTTCACTGCTTGTCTTCTTCGCCACTTCTGTAGGTTGTATCGCCGTTCTTGTTTTCCGTCGTTTAACATTGGGTGCAGAACTTGGAGGTCCTAGGACATGGGCCTGGGCAACATGCGTGTATTTCATGTTGCTCTGGCTTATTTTTGTTGTGCTATCATCTCTTAGAGTTTCTGGTATCATTTGATTGGCAATTTGTACAGAATTTGCCTATATCCCATTCTCAGCTATTCAGGACTTAAGCATCCGGGTACCATTATAAATATTTATATTTGGTAGTTACTAAACAATCAATGCTTTTTTTTTGTCTTTTGGTTCCTTGTCTGTTCTTCACATGATCGAAATGCCTGATTAAAGAGATAAGTGTAAGAATTTTCGGAAAAAAAAAAGTGTAAGTATCTTCGATTTAAATCTAGCAATAATTAGACAAAGGCTAGACAATTCAGCTAATTATGTGTTATTTTTTAAATTTTTATTTATTTATTTATTTTTTGGAAAATAACATGTTAAAACACGGGGGAGGAAATTTTTTCACAAGCTATGCCTCGAAGCAAATCTATGCCAAGGAACCCTAGATAGGGAGCATTATTAAGTGAAAATTTTACCTTTAACCTCATAACATGAGGGCTGACACTCTTCCAAGAATAGACATGTTTTCTTAATAAAGTCGAGTTCAAAATCAATAAATTTTATTTGGCAGAAACAACTGAAGTTTGACAAGGAATAGCTCCCTTCGAGCAACCCTACAGTACTCCCAACGTTTTAAAAGCTTTGCGTATTTAGAGTCTCATTGGTGAAGAAAGCAACAGAACTCCCACCAACTTCCTTTTCCAGTGCCGTACTAAATTCTAGCCTAAGCCAGGGCGCCCGTACAAGCTGTGGCTGGAGTTGCTTCGAGCTGTTTCTTTGGAGAACTGTATTTCTTGGTAATGAATCTGAAGAAGACAGGTAGCACCAAATATCAACATAAAAATTTCATGGTACTTTAGATTCAAATTTTGATAAGGAAACCATTTCTCTCATTCTCTAATAAAAACAATGGAATCCTGTAACAAGTATAATTGTTCACACAAACAGAAATGAACCCTTTTTTCTGTTATTTCTATTCTCAGGCTACTATAGTAAATAAGTTGCGAGGTTACTCAAGCTACCTGAAGAAATCCCTCCACAGCAACTCAAACATCAACCAGTTCATTCCATTGTCTGGTGAGCTGCTACCACCACCACTGAGCTTTGATGCAGCAGAGATTTTTCTACAAATTGAGAAATTCTAATTCATGAGTACATTTAACTTATGAAATGAATTAAACGGGATAACCAAAGAGAAAAGAAGGAAAAAGAAGGAAGAATTTGAAGCACACCTGGTAGCAGTTTTCTTTAGCTCATCAAACATGGTACGGGGTGAGATGCATCCCGTGGTTAGCCATGGAGAAATTTTGCAGGAAAAGTTTGCACCATAGATGCTATCTTTGGTTCCACTGTTTCCCTTAGGAGGCTGCGATTGGCACTCAGCTGCAAACTTGTTAAGTCTCTGTATTGCTTCAGTTTCTCCACCCACCATGGAAGCATTAGCAGCTGGCTTTCCACACTGCATGAAGCACGCGTTATTTACATTTTCACTTATTATAATGAAAAGGCCAATTTTTTCTAGGCTTTAGACAGATCAAGTTTCCAGCTACGTCTGAAACACAGATTAGACGAAGCAGCAGACCTTGCAGTTAAGCAAAATAATCTTAGTTGCAGTTTCTAAAGCAACTTTTGGCAAGAAGTGCACTTTGAAAATGATCATAGGCTATATATATCAAAGCTCTCTTCAGTGACAATGAATTTACACTAGACATTCATAAAATCACAACTTAGCAACTTTATTCGTACATGCTCATTGCTTTTTTTTTTGGCATTTCCATATCACTACCAAACCTGGAGTTAAGATCATATCAGAAAACAATAAGTAGGAAGAAACCGTACCTGATTAGGATTGAGACCCAAATCCAACAAAGAAGGAATCTCCCCAACTTCCACGTCACCTCTCGAAGGCAACCCCTTCAATTGGTCCAATGCTTCAATTGTCTTTCTAATCTCCAGACCCTGCACTTTTTCCCTAAAACCTCCGTAATTCGATGGCATATCTTCCAATTTAAAGGGCAAATCATCCAAATGATACAAAGTACTTCCCCAAAAGCACTTAACCTCAATTCCTTCATCTTTCATAACAGATTCAATCTTCTCCTCTGCCTTAACTTCATCATGAGACACCTCTTTATGTGCATACACAGCATCAGCACCAATAGCCTGTGCCAATTCAACAAGAACGGTCTCAGGTTTCCCAACTCTCACAACAAGATCAGACCCTCTTGCCTGAAGATTCTTGCGAAGGTCAGTGACCGATTCAATCAAAAAGGTGGCGCGATAAGGCCCCGTTTTATCGAACCCAGAGGAGGATTTCCCGTAATCTCTCGGGTCAAAGCAGTAAACGGGCAAAACAGACACGGACTCATTGTTAGCAGAGTTGAGACATTCATTGTCGTTAACGCGAAGGTCGTTGCGAAACCAAACAATGGAAGCTCGACGGATTCCGGCGGCGTTAGATGGTTCTGAAGGGCGGCGAGGGTTGAGTGAGAGAGGGTTGTAGAGAGGATTGGCGGAGACTGTGGACTTGAACGACAAATTGGGAGGAGAGAGTGAGGAGGTTGTAGAGAGAGAAAGGTGAGTGAGAGAAGCAGCTTGCGTTGGGACTTTAACCTTGTTTGGAGCAGAGGAAAACAAGACAGAGATTTTAGGTTGTGTGAAGAAGTTGTTGGGGAGGATTGTAGATAGAGATAGAGATAGAGAGGCATAAGGTATAATTGCGAGTTGTTGTTGTTGTTGCTGCTGCTGTTGCTGTGTGTGTTCTTCAGAGTGTGATTCAGAGGGTTGGTCCTGGATATGGAGATTTGGATCCATTTTGCAGCCAGAAGAAGAAGAAGAAGAATTGGAGAGTTTCAGATAAGTTGGTGGACGTGTGTGCTCGGTGGGTTACGTTTGTCTTCTCCTTGACAGAGTGATTCCTTAAGCCGAAAAAATGGGGTTTATGGCTCGTGTGGGATGGGGGCCCAAAGGCTTAAAAATTGAGAGCCAGTCGAGTCGACTCTTTCGATCAACCATTCGATTGTGCTAATGCCAACAACCACACCTACCACCAAAACCTCTCGACGTTCACCGCCTGGTGGGTTTGTCTTGCAGGGGTATTTTGGGGTTTATGCATGGGGGTTGGTGGAACCAAGGAAATTTAATTATTAGCTTTATATTTCACTATTAGTCTTTATCATTTGAGGGCATAATATACTAATATTAATTTATTGCATATCTGTAGATAACACCATAAATAGAGAAGTAGATTTGTGTCCCTTTTTTGCTTCTTTTTTCTAGTTGAGGATAAAACTTAAAGGAGATCAGGCCGTATGGATAATATGCATTTGGTAAAATGACATTCTCTTGAGTAAATTCTAGCTTGTGTGATTGTACAGACAACATTTTGTTGCGTGGGGACACCTAAATAGTATTCTAAGGACGCCAAAGTTTTGCAAAATGACTGCAGACTTGCAATTTGATTGTCTTCCCGAGTTCTCAATTGAAAGTGTCATACACGACGTACGACTGATAATTGGCGATTTCTTGGAAGCGTTACATGGAGGTCCCTATCTTCTAATTATGTTGGTTAAGCAAGCCTTTCAGAACTCAAAATCATTGGGTTTTCAACCTGAAAGTATTTAAGAAGTGTCCCAAAGTCAAGAGAACTGGTTTGGGTTACTTGATCAACTAATTTTAACATTAGAAAACTAGAGGAGATTTCTGGGATTAGTTTGTATGAAACTAGTAGTTCTCAGTTTACAACCTGATAAAAATTATCTCTCCTCTTTTCTAATCATTTTAAAATCATGAAGTCAAACACAGTACATGATGATTAAATAAATAAATATATATATATATATCCTTTTGCTAATACACGGTTGGTGAAGTCAACCGTTATCTTTGAATCCCTGGAAAGAATATATAGAATATCAGCAGAAAAGCTTCAAGTTTTGTTATAATTGACTGAATTCAACAAGTTTATGATATATATTGATGCTAAAGTTAGTTACCTTGGTGATGTTGATCTTGGAGCATAAGAATCCAGCCATGAAGAACTATTGAAAGGAGTCATACGCTTAACATAATGAACTTGAATATTTTCGATTATCTTATTTAATTTTTATGGTTTTAGAAGTTGCTGATTTGATGTTACCTTTAAGTTCGTAATTTGCCTGCATCTATTGCCATTACCAATAACTGGTCCTTGAAGATATTAAGTTTTAGGGCCAAGATTCGTAGAAGCTGCTTCGTCCATCATGTGCTGTTAGAGTCCACTAGCATACAGAAAAGTCCAAGTAATGAAGGGTCCAGTGGGAATCGACCAAGTTTTTCCAGGTAATATAATCTTCCGGTATTTTCACGGGACACTTTACAGTTTTTCAAGAATTTGTACAAGGTTAGTAGTTTAGGTAGCAATGGGTGCCTTTTCCTAGGAGAATTGCCCAAATGGTTGACAGAAAAGGTCAATATGCTTTAGATGATTATGTTGAGATCCAGTCAAAAAGATGTTAAAGAACAAGTGAAAAGAGAGATATGTGAATATTTTGCTTTTGATGAAAATAAACCAATAATTTAATTGATTAAAACTGGTGTTTATATCAACAAATGAAAGCTTGTATATATACAAACTGCAACTAGAATCCTAACTAAATAGAACTTTAAACACATTGTGCAACTAAAATATTGATATAATGGAATACAAAAAAACTCCTAACTACTCTTAACTAACAAAGATGGCATCGGTCGAATTTATTAGACTCACAAACACCGAAAGTGGATAACTACTTAATCTACTACAACCAAACTACTTATTTGCTGCAAATTGTTTGCCTCACACGTAGCCTTGATATTTTGGATTTCCTATACTTACACGTGTTGATCTCTGAGGTTCAACATTATCTCCTACTTTAAGTGGAACCTTGCTGAAATATAGATTTCTCATCATGAAACTTGGGGCAAGTTCATGTTAGGAAATTTATCTTGCAGTTCCTTTGAATTTTCCTAGGTGGCATCATCTTTGGTATTCTTTTTCATTTTACCAGACTTTCTTCCCCAAAATACTTAAATCTGTTAACTCACCTTGTATTCAGTATAGTTTCAAGCTCACAAATGACTTCTTCATCATTATCCATTAGTTGCAATTCATTACTGTTGGCATCAATTTCACCTATTTATTTCTTTAGCATTGACACATGAAAAACGAGATGAATTCTCGAACCTACTAGCAACTCGAGTTTGTATGCTACTTTGTCAATTCTTTCGATAATCTTGTAGGATTCATAATAACAATTGACAAACTTTTGAAAAGTTTTTTTGCTATTGAATGTTGACGGCATGGTTGAAATTTCAGGAAAACTAGATCACCCACTTGAAATTCTATATCTCGCCTTCTAGCATCTTCCATTTACTTCATTCAATTATTAGCAGTGTATAGGGTAGTTTTAAGTTGCTGCAACACAGTATCCCTTAAGACTAGAGCTTGATCCACCTTATTAACTACCAATATGCCTTCCTTGTAGTGTGGAATACTTGGTGATGTCCTCCCATATAAGGTCTGAAGGGGAGTTATTCCAATTATTCTGTGATAAGTTGCATTATACCAAAATTTGACCCAAGGAAGGAATTCCATTTGCGAGATTGCTGTGAAGCGAAACATCATAAATACTATTCGAAGCAACGATTAACAACTTATGATTGACCATCAAATTGAGGGTGGTATGCTGAGCTCATGTATAGCTTAGTTCCTGAAAGTTTGAAGAACTCACGCCTAAAATTACTAATGAATGGAAGTTCATAACACCTTCCACAAATTTCTCAACAACTGCTTTGGCCGAAAAAGGATGAAATATTTCAATAAGGTTAGTTGACTTTAAAAAATGGTCCACCATCATAAAGATTTAAATCTTATCATTAGAAAAGAGTAATCCCTTTATGAAGTCCGTTGTAATTTCGTCTCGAACTTGACATTTAACTGGAAGAGGTTGGAGGAGGCCGACGGGAGCTATAGACTCAACTATTGTGAAACATATTGTTGGATAGATTTAATCTTGGTGGCCCAATAAAACTATTGTGCTAGCCTTTTATAGGTTTGAAGAACCCCTGAATGGCCACTATATGGCAAGTCATGAAACTCTTGCAATAAATGGCTAACCAAATATGATTTAGGAGAAACAACAACTCGATTTTGAAACATACCATGCCATTACATCATTTGTATGAAGCTGTCGGTTTGTCACTCACAAGGCTTGCAATCTCTTTCATGTACAGATCATTGATGGTTTCTTTCTTGATTTCATCCCAAAGTGTGGGTTTTGGAGTGGAAAGAGCATTAGGGCTTGATAATGCATCTGCGGCTGAATTTTCCCTTCCCGACCTATAAGTAATTTCATAGTCATACTCTATCAGCTTTGCGACCCATTTTTGTTGCTTTGGTGTAGTGATACGTTGCTTCAATAAATGCTTCAGGCTCTTCTGATTAGTTCGTATGTAAAATTTTAGACCCAGCAAATACGATCGCCACGTTTGAATTATATAGACAATGGCCAGCATTTCCTTTGCATAAACTGACTAAGATTGCTTAATGTCTCTAAGGGCTTGGCTCATGAAAGCTATAGGTCTTCCTTATTGTGTCAAAACTGACCCAATTCCACTTTCTATCACATCGGTCTTGTTGGTTTATGCCCTTGCAGTCAATTTTTTGGTTGTAATTTCTTTTGTATGACATTATTTTAATTTTATAAAAGGCATTCTTTATCTTTATGTATTTGTTATTTATTTTGATTATTAATCATAAAGATAAAATTCCTGGAATAATTATTGTGCAATTAGAAA
>JAOXYD010000004.1:5767043-5778388 GCA_028565735.1 Pinacopodium congolense | reverse complement strand
AAACTTGTTTGAGTTTTTCTCTGAAAAAGATCTGTGGATACTGTTAGAGGCCGGACGCTTGAACGGCTTGTGGATTGTCGGATTCAAGACGCACAAAAATTTACAACGGGAAATCGTAACAGGTTGGTAACTTTGTTAAATTTCTTGTTTTGTTTCAAATTAAATTTTTTGTTAAAGTTTTTCTTATGGAAAATTTTAAATTACTTCCGCTGCGCTTAGATATGATCTAGCATGAATTTTCCTTCAGGTCTCTGTGGTAAAAGGTTCTTCAAAGTTAGACAATGCAAGGGTAGAAGTTGAAATCATAGCCTGTTTTAATTATTCAAATGCAGTATTGGTCTTGTCTGTCCATAGAAATTGGCCCTTTTTCAATAAATTGGTGAGTGGTTATGTTATGACTCCATAATTTCTAACCAACTTCCGATAGTAGCCAGTTAGTCCTAAAAATCCACAGAGATTAGTTACATTATTGGGTCTTGGCCACCTAGTTATAGCTTCAATCTTCTTCTTATTTACTTTAACACCCTAAGAAGTAATTATAGGACCCAAATATTCAAGTTCTTTCTGACCAAACTTACATTTGTTGAGCTTGACAAAAAGTTATTGTTGCCGAATTACTTTAAGGATTGTCCTGACATGTTCAAGATGTTGTGATCAAACTTGACTATAAATCAATATGTTATAAAAAGAAACTAACACAAAATTTTTTAAATATGGAATTCATAAGTGTTTGAAAGATCGAAGGAACATTGTATAACCCGAATGACATGACTAAATACTTATAGTGATCATTATGTGTCTGAAAATTTGTTTTGTGTATGTCAAGTTGATAAACTCGTACCTAGTAGAAGCCAGCTCGAAGGTAGAGATTTGTGAAGTAAATGACCTTATGGAGCTCATCAAGTATGTCTTTGATAGTCGAAATAGGAAATCTATCCTTGACCATAATTGCATTTAGAGTCCCATAATTCATGTAAAACCGTCATATCCCATCTTTCTTCTTCACAAGTAGAACTAGGGAAGAGAATGGACTTGTATTATGAAAAATCAATCCTGATTACAACATCTCCTAAACATGTTTCTCTATCTCATTCTTTTGAAAGTGTGCATATCTATAAGGTCGAACGTTAATAGGTTCTATCCCTTCCTTCAAGACTATCCGATATTCTACATTCCGTCTCGGTGGAAACTGTTTTGGTTCAGCAAACACATCTTGAAAGTTTGTTAATAACAATTCCATATAAGTTGGAAGTTTTGAGTTACCGTCATTGAGGGGCTTTTGTGAATAGATGGCATATACCGTGTTCTCTCTTCTTATTTCCTTTGTAATGGTGTTGTGATTTATGGCTTGGATTGGTTTATGAGGCACTCCCTGCGGCTGTTGGCTTTGATTGTCTTGTACGAAGTCCATGATTAACCTCTTCTAATCATAAACCACTGTTCCTAGCTATTAAAACCACTGTATACCTAAAACAATGTCTAAACCACTCAAGGGCAATGCATAGAGAGTTAGAGAGAATGGAATACCTTATCGCAATATGGGTACATTTTCGAATCAACCCTCACATCGTAGAGAAACCCCATTTGCCACTCGAACCTTAAATGACTCGGTGGGCATCACTGGTAGTCTCAATACTTTTGCCGCGTTGCTATTAATGAAATCTTGATTTTCATTACTTTTGTCTATAATGGTCGTTAAATCTTGATTTTCATCCCGAGCTATCACTCTCATCGTCTAGCTAGTGGTCCAATCAATTAAGGCGTGAACAGAAATTTCAAGTTCATTGTTCTCTTTTTAACCTGTCGACATTTTGCTATCGTCGCCCTCCAAATCACCATCGAAGAGCAGTAGTTGTGATTTCTTACATTTATGATCCAGAGTGAAGCACTCATCGTAGTTGAAGCATAGTCCCTGAGCTCGTTGCTTCCCACGAAATTCTCTTCACTGGCGTGTTTGGTTTTGTTCAATTTGGGGAATATTTGATTAGGGTTCTCGCCAGTGATTTCATCACCCCTCCCCCTTTGTCTCAACAACTATTCATCCTTTATTCGAGTCAGGCTAATAGCTTCTTTCAAAGTTTTAGGCCAAAACATCCTAATGACGTCTTCTATCTCTTACTTAAACCCACCAATAAAAGTGTCAATTAAGGCCTTCTGAGTCCAACCTTAAATCTTGTTCCCTAGTTTTTCAAACTTATGCTGATATTCTTTTAAGAGTCCAGTTTGTCGAATTTTTTAATAATGCTTTGTCAAAATCCTCAGATTCCGTTTGGCCAAATTGACCCTATAATTTGGATTGGAAATCACCCCATGATACTTGCTGCCTTTCATCTTGGTGTTTTGTGAAACTATTGCCATCATTAATTCTCCTCACCTTTAAGTTAAAAGGAGGTCAAGGGTACCTTTTGAGCATCCAAAATCTCTTGATATTCAAAAAAATAGTTCAAGCGATCAAACCATTTAGTGGGGTCACCGCTGACAAACCTTGGAAATTAGATCTTAGCAAGCTTGGAAGAGAATAGCTAACGTCCTGGCTCCATAATCCCTTTGGTTCCCTCTCGATTGTTTTGAAAGTGGCCATGGAACTTACTACCCGATCCTTCTCTGTGAGAGATGACCACATCGGATAGCTTGACAATCATCTCTTCCATTGGCCGAAGCCTGTTAGTGAAGCCTTGCTCTATTCGACCCATCCCATTCTATAATTCGTCAATGCTTATTTTGAGATTTTCAATTTGTTTTTTGTTCATCGACATGGCTCTGATATTAATATTGAGGTCCCAGTTAGAGAGATGTTAAGAACAAATAAACAAGAGAGATACGCAAATATTCTGCTTTTGATAAGAACAAACTAATGGTTTAATTGATTAAAAACTGTGGCCTACATTAACAAACAAAAACTTATATATATACACAAGCTGTGCAACTAGAATCCTAACTAAATGAAACTTTAAACACGTTGTGGAACTAAAATTCTGATTTAATGGAACACTAAAGACTCCTAACTACTCATAAGTCATAACAAACACAAATGGCATTAGCCAATTTTATTGGACGACAAATGCCGAAAGTGGATAAATACTTAATCTGCTACATTAAACTACTTACCTGCTGCAAACTATTTGTTTCACACGTAGCCTTAGTATTTTAGATTTCTTCTGCTTACACGTGTTAGACTTCCCGAAAGTCGACACCTCACCCTTTCGTTGTTCTTTCTTTCCACATTATATGTCTACGGTTCTGTGGCCTCTTGTGCAGTCCAGCTCAACCGAATGGATGGACAAATTTTTCATAGAGTAATGACTTACGAGCGGAGACGTCGTTAGGTATGATGAAGCTGGAAAGAAATTAGGCAAGGAATTGACTCCTGCAGACTACATGATTATTCTGTTTTGTTGCAGAACAACTACGAGTTTCAGATGATCAGGTTTTATTCCTTTAATGCTAAGAATTCCCATAATATTGCCTTCTAAAAAATAATTCACAATGCTGTTCTTGAAGAATCACTTAAACCATTCGTTAGGCTGGCACACATGACTTGATGGCCGTGCTCATCCATAATTGAATACAAAACAAAAAGCTCATGTAGCATTAATTAAAACATTAGTATTCACACGAAAACTATCCAGAACCATTAATATGTGAAGAAATATAAGAGAAAATAAGAATATAACGCCAAAAAATATGATACAACAGATTGAGCTCAGCGGCCTTGACCATTGACATATTATAATTTAAACTTTGCCGTAGAATGGGTTGGTGTCAAAATCTTCTCAAAGATTAAATACAAAATTGTAGCTAATAAATGCTTCGGGTTAGGTTTTGTTCATGTTTTCATGATTTCGCTACCACTGGCTTTGTCCTGGCCCGACTCCGGTTCATATTCTTCTGCTTTCTCTTCGATTCATTCTTACTGTGATCCTGGGACTTTTCATATGGATCCACATCTTCAAATTTAATGGGTTTAATTATAACTCCCGCTTTTTTCACCACCTGGGATCAGAAACAAGAAATGCAAGCAAAATAATCAGCAACCATTGGTGGTTAGCTATTGGTTTCTGTCAATCATAATATGAAGCGTAGTACTAGGAAAGAATTATATCAACATGAATCTGCAAATAACGGACCTCAGGCCTAGTCAGAGCTCCAACTGCTGTAGCAGGATTGAATTCAGGTCCTATAGGCATGCGGGTGCTTTGTTCAAAGACTTCTTTTGACGTGAAAGGATAAGGCAACGTTTTTGTCATTAATTTCTCAGCCTGCCATAAAAAGGAACAGATGAATTTCTCAGCAGAAAGGACTAACTACTCTGGACACATTTCGGCACTAGCTTGCCCACAGATAGGCAACTAATCTAAGATTGACATGATAAAACCTGACATCTCCAAAATAATCTCAAGTGTTTATATAGTTCAACCAAACAATTATTATCCATAGAAACTTTTCATACCTACAATTTTCATTAATACGCTAAGGTTAACAATGGCAGTGAGATCTGCCCGGTGAATCATGCAGTAGAGACCACTAACCTTTTTATCCAATTTCTCAGAAATGATAACATTTTTAAGATGTGCATCCTTCCTCCTCTTAAGAGCCATTTCCCTTTTTCTCTTTGCACTTTCATGCTCTTGCACCATCCAGGAAGGTAAGCCTTTCTTTTTCTGAACATGAGTCCATTCACCCCAACCAGGAACTAAAGTCAGTTTTTCAGGTTCTGGGTTTTCCTCGTTCAAGATTTCTTCTTTGTCCTTGGTAAATTCCTCCTCAACATCATCCCCTGCAAAAGCTTCGCGAATAAGCTCTGCTTGAGAAGGAAGCTTATAAGATGATTTAGGGCCTGCAGACAATATTCCATCCACCATCTCTCCTTCACTATCTGAATCAGTTCCCTCTCCTGGCTCCTACGCAATCCACAAGACCACAAAGAAGAAAAATGTAAGCAACAAAAAATCACAATATAAAAGCCCAGAATGAGGACAAACTGATGATATCATGCCTCTAAATCTTGATTTTGGGTGACTTGTTCAGTGATGTTTGAAGACTTTTTGTTACTTCTATCCTCTTCATTTCGTGTGCCCATCTGCAATTTACAAGCAACCATCATGAGCATAATCAATTTTCCATTTGAAACGTTGCATATCTACAAGCGAAATTCAAAACAAATATAACCTTCTTCCATGTATCCGATACAAATATAGCTACGTCATAGGTTGTCTTGGGACCTGGTTCTGCAACAATATCATCCAAGTTCTGCAAGCTCTAAAAAGTGTTATATTAGTTGAGACAAAAGACAAGAACTTCAAGAAATGTTGGACATGGGAAATGTGAATACCTTAAGCTCAGAATCCTGAGGAGACACACAATTTTCATTAAGTGAAACAGACTTGAATTTGATATTCTTCTGCGAATTATTTGTGCTGTACAAGCCATCATGAATATCTTGATTGGCATCAAACTCCTCGTCACTTCCACTGTTTTCAGAACTATTGTCCAACTTCAGCCTATTACTGGGCTCCACAATCTGCTTCTTAGGCCCACCAAAGACCCTTCTTCCACTAATAGTACTTGGTTGTGATTTATCCAACCCACTTGTATCCTCTAATTGCTTTAGCGATGATTCATACTCTTCTAGATAAAGTTTAGCTTCCTCTGCAGCTGCTTCCTTCCTTTTCTTCAAACCACGTACCTGCCAAAACAATCAGAGAAGATATGTTAGTAAACAACAACTGATACCTGACCACAAAAGGGAATCACAAATAAGGACGAATATTATTTATACATCTAAAGCCATAGTACCATGTTTTTAGGTTAAGTTTTTACAAATAAGAAAAACGAAGAAAATCAAAACTTCAGGCAGGCATGAACTCAGGAATACAAAAGGTAAAAGCACATAATGTAAAAGTTAAAAAAACAAAAAAAAAGGCTCCACACACATTTTATAAAAACAAAAAAAAGGCTCCACACGCATTACCATGAAAGGTAAAGAAAGAACTCCAGAACTTGGCTGTTCATCATCTTCTTCCAACACTTTAAGTGTCTTCTCTTTTGCTTTTGCTAACAACTTAGATGGTGCTTCTTCATCAGATCCAGCTAAACCTTCGTCATCTTCATCATCAGTATTTTCATCGCTGCTGCTATTATCTTTCATAGAATTCATCTTCCGAGTCAAAAGAGAATGCTGGTGGAGCTGCTCAGCTAAAGCCGCCTTAGTGCCCTCATCTTGAACATCCAAACCGCGCTCTAAAATACGCTTTGCCCATTTAGAACGGTTTTTATGTCTCAAAGTCAATCGTTCCTGCACAAAATTCAAGTTGAAAAGAATAAACATTCAATGGCATCATGAGGGGGATAATGATCACAGATTAATTTTGTAACTATTAATGTTTTTGCAATATATCATAAACTATCAATCACCTCTGCTCGTTTATACTCTTGCTTCATTGCCAGTTCTGTTGCTGCTTCAGGATCCATCTGTACCTCACCAGATGCTTTTTTCATCTTATCTTTCTTCAGAAGACGATGATATGTTTTGGATTTTATCTTCTTCATGCGCTTCATCTTCATTTCATGACGGAATAGAAGGTTGCGCATTTTGGCAATATTATTCTGCCTGTCCCTAAAATCTTCCACAGATATCTGGCAAAAACATGCAATTACCTTGTTAAGATACACTAGTAATGAGGCCTACTTATCAAGAAATCCCCAGGCCTAGATATGACCACATAGCAAAATATATCAGAGACAACAAACAGCATTTACGGCTTCCATACCTTATTTAGCTCAAGAAGCCTAGCGCCATCTTCTTTGTAAGCGTCCATAACCTTTTCATCATAAACTAATGAAGCCATTTTTTTCTCAAATTCAGTTCTAGGTTCAAATTCAGAGGCAATAGCACCAACAGTTGAAAACCCCACATCTATATCTTTATCAAATATAATGGTAGGAGCCTCTCTATTTCTCTTAACTAAGGGCTCCCACTTTGTAATATCTTTCTTTGATTTTTCATAAGCTGCCTTCCTCTCTAACCTGTCTTCAACTTCCTTTGGAAGTGGAGCTTGAAGAGGCTTAAACTTTCTCTGCATTTGATGTGTTCTCTTCCGAAGTTGGCTATAACCAGGTTTTCCCTCGAGACCTTCAAGAAGATCTTCGAGAGTAATGCGGCCATTACCATCTAAAACATCACGAGTTGGATTATACTCAGACTCCGGGTAAGGCTCAGATACAACAACATTCCTTCTATTCCTTTTTCCTGACAGCAATACAAAGTTCAGATAAGGACCAAAACATATACACGGTCCTAATGGTCCTAGGCTAACTGAAATTGAACGACAAAGATATACCTTCAACAGCCTCTCTGGGCAACCCAGTGATATCTTGCAACATCCTCACATGCCCTTCCTCATCTCCCTCTTCGCCATCACTATCAGCCTGATCTCCAACTGTCCTTTTACCATTGTTATTTTCATCAGCATCATAGTCGTCGTCATCATCATCCGACTGCACATTCTCATCCTACAAGAGAAAATTATTGTTAACAAATAACAGCGGTTAACACTTGTGTAAGCTGGAAAGGCAACCGTGTATATGAACAAATCATCATGCAATCCAACAACGTACAGAAAAAGGAAAAAGGAAAAAGAAAACAATTGCATCCAGGGTTTATGTTCTCCGTGCTGCAACTTAACATGAGCCATAACAACATATCATTTGAAGTTACGAACAGTAACATAGCATTTCCTCCCATGCACCTACCTGAACCCTACATGGTATCTTTTTTTTTCTTCTAAATATCACAGTAATAACAAACAATTTAAACCAAAACACAAGAAAACGCACCTTAAGATAGCATTAAATAAACATAATTCGCGGCCAAAAAAATTAAATACAAAAGCAGAGAACCAAAAAAGAATACCTCGAATTGATCAGGCAACTCGTACTCATAGTTGTCGACAGGGTCGTAACGCCTGTTCTTCTTGGACTCCTCTTCAGGCACGCCCTCCTCGTACTCGTACAAGTCGTTGCCTTCAACGGAGCTGATGTCTTCGTCATCATCGTCATTGATGAATTTGTTTTTAGGGTTTACACGATCCAGCTCTTTCCTCAGCGCGTTAGGCAAGTGAGGACCGCCTCTCTTCTTCTGCTTCTTTTTCCCATTATCCCCTTTACTTCGCTTGTAAGTTAGAGTTTTCCGTTTCGAGTTCTTCGAATCATCTCTTGTCTTCCTCTTCTTGTATTCCATGGCTGATGATTGTGGAGCTTCTCTCGAGCGGGACAAACGCTATGATTTTTCAGTTCTGCTACTTTGTTGATGGAACGGCGGAGTGCAGGGTCCAAGCCCGAAGCTGTGTTCGAACCGGTGGGTTGTTTAATCCCCATTTATAAGAGGACCGTACGGCAATTCGGGTCCCGACTTGGCGTGGGTTATTTAAGAAGATTGGGTCCAAGGTCAATATCTTTAAAAGGTTTCATCTACGGAGGAGCCCATTTTTCTTTCCTAATACACAATTTAAATGAGAGTATCCTAATTAGGCTCTCCATTTTAATTATCAACTAAAGGAGAAACCATTACTAACTAAATCATTAAATAGTAATGTGGTGAAAATTAATTAATTTTTAAATTTGATAAATTTCACTTAAAATTGCATCTAAAAATAATTATTAAAAAATAATTAATTTTTATATGGGACATTAAAAGTCATCATTTATAAATCATAATCAATTGCTTGGAATTTGAAAATTGACAACAATAAATATGGTCACTGTATCTTTTTCCTTTCCCATAAAATTACCAATACTGCCAAAATTATAACTGTTTATCTCTAAATTTTTATTTAATTTATTAATATATATATACACTATATCTTAAAATTAATGAATATTATAGATAAAAACTAACATGTCATCACAAAATAAATTTATAATTTGTATTTTTATCCTGTAAAAATTTGAGTTAAAATTAAACTTTTTAAAATTGAAAATTTTTGGAATTTTCGTATAATTTTTTAATAATATTTCGTTACCTTTTACACACACAAAAGTAAAATACTAATACTTCTTTCATTATTTTAGTTCATTAAATTTCAATTTCCCTATCAAGTAAGTAATTTCAGTTTTCAATTTTTAAATACGTAAGCGAAACACACATGATCCCAACATTCGATTTGACTTGTAGTATCTTTGTCTACTATTCACAACGTGTCCAATTTAAATTTTAAAATAACAAAGTTGTTGATTAATAGCACTAATGAATTATTTCAGAACTTTTACTATTGTGATCCGGAATATAATTATTTATAGTACGTGGTAAATTTTATATTTTTTAATGTACTTTTTAAGAATAAGTTAAATTTATTTAATATAGTATTAAAGTTTTATTATAGGCTAACACACTTTCTTAGATTGATTCCAACAAAGTTATTTTCTAACTCTTTGTAATTTAAGTTTGGACTGAGGAGAGTGTGAAACGACAGTCGTTTGAGTGTTGTATTTGTATTGTTTACTTAAGTTTTCCTTGGTTTTGTTGTTTTTTATTATTTTCTATATTATTAAAGAGAGCAGTTGTATGACAAATATAAGTCAAGTCACATTTGACTGAACGAATAATCTATAAGTGTTACAGTTCCTCTCATCTTTTCTCTCACATGGTATTAAAGCGAGCGTTCTGATTTCTTCCATTCGTCCATCGTTCTTCGCCCTGATTGTTGTGCTTTGCAGTGTTTCTTCTATTGATTTCAGTCGTCTGTGTATCTCATGGCTTCAATGCTACCTACGGAGGACCCTTCATCACCGTATTTTCTTCATCATTCCGAAAATCACGACTCGGTCATCGTCTCACTGGAGCTGAGCTCTTCCAACTATGCATCCTAGCGGCGATCCTTCTTGCTAGCAGTGTCCATCAGAAATAAGCAAGGTTTCCTCGATGGTTCAGTGAAGAAGCCGGCCAAGGAGAACCCTAATTTTCTTCCTTGCAACCGTTGCAACAATCTCATCGTTGCCTGGCTACTGAGGTCGATCTCTCCTCCGATAGCCTCTATCGTGTTTTATATTGAAGACGCGGCACAAATTTGGGCGAAGTTAGCTCAACGGTTTGCCCAGCTCGATGATGTCCGAATCTGCCACTTACAGCATCAGTTGTGTACCATAAGCCAAGGTACGAATACTGTGGATAATTACTTTACTGAATTGAATTCAATTTGGGAAGAATTGAGGAGTTTTAGATCCCAACCTCATTATGAATGTGGTAACTGTAATCATTAATGTTTTCAACGATATGCTGATAGGGAAGAGAAGGACTATGTATTTCGTTTTCTGAATGATCTTAATGAAGGTTTTCAAAGGTTAAGGACTCAGATAATTCTTATGCAACCTTTTTCTAACTTAGATCAGGTGTATAATATGGTACTGAGAGAGGAAACCCAACGAAAATTTCAAATGCTGACTCCTCTGTTACCTGATGCCTCTGCAATGGCAGCTAAGAGGAGTAAGTCTGACCTCGTTTGCTCCCATTGTGGCAAGTCTAGCCACCTTAGAGAGAATTGTTATAGACTCATAGGGTTTCCTCCGGACTTTAAGTTTACAAAGTCCAGCATGAATGGTTTGAGTAAGACCCCTGGATTACAGCACAAGGTGTCCGTAAATCTGGTTGATCAACCAGATCCTGTCTCTCTAGTTGAGGATACCAATTCATCACATCTGAGTCTTTCCAAGGATCAACTCCACAAGCTTATACAGTTACTCAATGATCAGCCTTCAGCTCCAAAACAGACTGTTGAAGTCCAAGAACCTTGCCCATCACCTACTACCCCTTATGCATATTCAAACATGGCAGGTATTAGTACTACTTTACCTCTTCATCTCTGTGGTAGTGTTAAGCATCATAACACTTCACATCCTACCTGGATTATAGATACTGGAGCATCTCACCATATCATTAATTCGATTACTTATTTCCAACATTATAAACCTGTTAGTAACTGTTCTGTTCAACTTCCTAATGGGGACAGGATTTTTGTTACTTATATAGGTTCAGTTACTGTTTTACCTCACATCATCCTTCATCATGTTCTTCTTGTTCCTTCTTTCTCTTTCAATCTGTTATCTGTTAGCAAGCTAACTGATGATCGATCTGTCTCTTTAACTTTTCATGCTAATTTCTGTTCTATTCAGGCCCATCCATCTCAGATGCAGATTAGTATGGCTAAAAAGGTAAATGGCTTATATCATTTCTGCTCTGAAATTCCCACCCAGTCTAATGCTTTGATGTCTCCAGGAATAAAGTCAGCTTGTGCAGTGTCTCTTGATACTTGGCACTGCAGATTAGGCCATCCATCTACTGATAGGATGAA
>JAOXYD010000004.1:5753772-5766943 GCA_028565735.1 Pinacopodium congolense | reverse complement strand
GGGGAGGAATACTATCATATCATCACTTGAGTTCAGTTTGTTTGATAGTACTTTGATTCATTATCAATCTCATCATTTGTTTTATAGTACTTTGATTCATCATCAATCTCATCATAGTCTATTAATTGTGGAAAAAATTTTCGATTTTGATCCTTTTTATTGTTCATGCTTTCATTTGAATTCAATTATTTTGGAAAATTGAAATGTTATTTGATTAATTTTGACTATTAATGACTAAATGCCTTTAATTCATTTCATAATTTGGACAGTAGATACCTAATGATTAGAAAGATATTCCAAAAATAAAATGCAACTCTCTAGGTAATTTTGTGATGTCTTTTAAGGCATTAACCTCATTCAGAGAAAAATAACCGGAATTAACCCCCAAAAGAAATAATAATAATAAGAATAATTACTTAATTAGTTAAATAAGTAAGCATAGCTACTATGATTTCAAATCTTATGTATGTATATAAAAAGGAGAAGGAAAATAAAAATAAAAAATAAAAAAGAAAGAAAAGAAACATAATAAAAATATATGTATATGAGATTTGAAATTATAAGCGGGACACAATAGTCAGTTGAGTTACTTAACACAGTTGAGTAACCGGGAGTTGTTCACGACAAAATGTTCACTTTCGCATAAAAAAACTAAAGTTACCTCTCAATTATTTTGATTACAAATTTAATTAATTATGTGATTCATTCAATTTTTGATTTAATTTTTATTTTAAGGATGTGGAAATGTTAAAAAGATAATGCATTACACTCAATTGTTTGCCTTTTACATATGGAATTGATTTTTTTATTTAGGTTGACACTTGAAAAAGAACGAATTTATTTAAATGCATTTGTGAATTGATATGATTTATTAATCTTATAACATTTCCATGCATCAAAATTTGTGGAGGATCAAGAAAGCATTTTCAATAATTACGACATTAATTTAGAATTCATTTTTTCCTATATTTATCCTTTATTATGAACATGATGATGAATTAATTTTCTTGAAGACAAGCAAATGCTTAAGTGTGGGGGAATTGTTAGGGGTTCAAATTGATTTAGTTTTCATGGTTAATTTGTTGAATTATGATCCCTAATTTAGTGGTTAACTGTCCAATTAATGGCTTATTATGTTTAATTTGCATAATGGAGTTCAATAATGAAGATTGGAGAAAAAACATGAAGAAAACCTCTTTGAAGGGTCCAGCATTCAACCTATAACGCCACCCTGAGAGGGTGCCGTTGTAGGACGGCAGGATGTCGTTGTACGCAGAGTCAACAATTTCATCTCTAAATCTTGAAGATTTCAAACCTAGCGTGATCCTAATTAATTCCATTTTCTGCTAGCACATGTAGGAGGTCCAGGTTGTCTATATAGACTCAAGAAAACTCTAAAAACATGTAGAGAGTTAGAGAACTTCAGATCAAACTAATTAGAGAAACTCTTGCTTCTCTCTTATTTTCTCTTTGATAGTTTAAACTTCGAACGCGTGTATTTCAAGTTTCTGATTGTATTTTGAGTTCCTGTTTGTTGGAGATTGAATCCAATTTTCTAACTTAGATTATTACTTACATTCTCCTTTTTTTCGGATTAATCAAAGTTCATATTCTTATGAGCATATCCTTGAATGTTCTTTGATTTTCTTGCTAGATCTTATGGATTCAGAAGCTATGATGGTGTCCAGATTAAGTCAAGTAGTTCAAGACCTGTGCAGATGCTTTCTAAACACTTTTTGTAACATCTAAATTACTTTATTCAGGCAGAAGTCAAAGCTCTGAAACAAGAATACTTAAAATTAACATCCATGGTGGTCGATGCTTTGAAATTTATATCCATGGTGGTCGATGCTTGCTTATGAAATTCACTTTAACCACCTAACACTATTTTGATTTAATCCACACTGTAAATTTATACTCTTTAACTAATTAGTCGGTTGTAAATTTATAAAATATTTTATTAAAAATATCATTTATATTATATATATTTGTTTAATTAAATGATATCATATGATAAATTTATTTTATAAATAAAAATATAATGAGATCATAATTATTAAAATTTATATTGAAATTAAGTGTTATATCTAAATTATTTTAATTATTGCTCTACTAAGATTGGATATTGATAGAGTATGAAGACTAATACAAATTTTATTTTTTTATATAAAAGAAATAGTCGATCTCATAAATTAAAGTATAAAGATACTTAGAGCCTGTCTAATATAGTTTTTATTTTATTTTCTGTTTTAGTTTTCAAAAACACAAAATAAGGAAGAAATGTGTTTAGTTATATTTTATTTTATTTTATTATTTACAAAATTAGAAAAGCTAAAATAGAAATAGAAAAATAATAAAATTATGTTTCTTCACGTTTTGAATATAGGCTTTATAAATAAATTTTTTACGTTGAATAATTGACATAATCTATTAATTAATATATATTTTAAAGATGTATACAAATATCTTAGTCTAAATTTTGAATGATTTCATATTTAGTTGATACCATTAAATTAGTTTTTTATCATAAATTCAACTAAATAGATTCTTATTTTCAATTCTTTTATTATAAACATCAACCAAATAAGTTTTTTAATAAAAATAAAAAATTACAAAAAATAAAAATGATACCAAAAGGCCCCTTAAATAAACATGTGAGTATTTGTTGGAAAATAAACTATACTCGATTAATTTGATATAAGAATTTAATATAGAGTATTATTTGTATATCTATGAAAATGTTCACTGTAATCATTATATAATTAATCCTTAAACTTAAGATTTCCAAAGTATTTTCATATAAGGTGTTACAAAGGTCCGCTAGGTCGTCGAATTTCACAAGAAGTCGTGCCCTTCTTTGTATAGTAATCTCGCTTAGGTCTGCTTAAGTCGAGATTTAGCCTTTTCACGTGAATGCCATCGAACAATTTCTTTAACCCTCGAATACCTCATGTACCCAATATTGTTTAAGTATTTCACTCACACACCGAATATCACACAAGTATATAAGAAGAGTAGAGAAAGCAACACGAGATATAAAAAATGGTTGAAACCACTCTTTCATTTACTCTGACAAAATGTTAACAAAAAACCAAGTACCTCCTTCTCAAAGCACTTATAAGAACTTCCTACTCGAAGCTCTTACCAGAGAACTCCCTAGAAAGCTCTCAACTCTTTCTAAGTTATCTCTCCTCTTAAGAATGATTGAATGATTAAATGAATTGAGCCATGACTCTAATGAGCTATTTTTATGCTCTCTTGCTTGGAAAGTAAGTTCAAGATAACTAGAACTCTGAATTATAGTCTATTTCAACAATTAAGATCACATCACCCGGACTAATAGAAAAGCATCCATTTCCTCTTAGGACTCTTCTAATTGACTAGATTTCATCAGAATTTAATAAGATAAAGATTACATGCAATCAAGGAAAGATATTTCTTATCCGCAAAGATTCCGACAATCTTTAGAAGTTCAGTCCCTCATGATCTTAAACTCTTAGATTTGATGTTGTCCCATGTGATATTTAAGTTGATATTGCCACAGCATCAAGTGCCACATCACCCACAGTTGCCATATCACTATTAATGTGTTTTCCAAGTCACCAAGGCCTATTCGCACATAGGTCCACCAATGCACATCCATGGACAAGTTCATCTTTCATGATCAAGCTCACTCATGGTGCAGTCATGTTACTCTATGACTAAGTACAAGTAACATCGAGTTAATATAAAACCTCACAGATTTTACATACCTACAACCTATCTCGTTGAAGTTAAATATCTATGTCCATTGTTGCGCTCGCATAACTCTGAGCAACCTTGTGCAATTTTGCAGGATCTCGCATGCCTTCGCACATTCTCGCATGTCTCAGGTCTTGTATGACTTAATTTGCCAACTACGTGTGGCCTCGTATCCGAATCTTGCGTTTCGTCAAAGATTTCCACCAATATCAACGCGTGCCCACGGGTATCAAATCTCAACTTCTGTTGAGATCTTCACTGAAGTTCCCGCATCCCTCGCTTACTCACAAATTTCTCGGGCCCTTGCTTGCCTGGTTCTCTCGTCAACATGCTTTCCTTGTGCCAACTTGCATGCCAAGCATTTGTTAAGGCTCGCTAATACTCATACGATCCCACGGTTTGGGTTTAGGGATCTAACATTAACAGTGTTATTTTACTTATGAATTATTATAATAAAAAATAGTTCATTTAATAGTCATTAGATATAATATAAACTACATAGAATTCATTATTCTAAAGAGATTAAGAAGAATGTCTATTTGTTCTCAATTAATAGTGATTTAATAAATCCTTAAGCCTTGTTTTGTTGGGTTTTGGTTTTGGTTTTAGTTATTGGTTTTCTATTTTTCTAAATACAGAAATCGAAAAAAAAACTAATATAACAAAGAAATCCAAAAAAACATAAAAATCAATAAAAAAACAAAAATCATAATAAAAACTCACAATCCATAACCTAACTAAATATCCTCTTAGTTAAAGTATAATGATATTTTGAAAATAGTTTTTAAATATCATTAATATAACTAATTATTAATGGTAGATAATTAATTTGATTAAACTCAAGTATAATAGATATTAATTCCTTAATTTATGTCTAATCGAAACATTATATGAAGAAATAATTGAATTGTACAAAAAAATTAAATCAAATCACTTTAATATTTCTAATATTGGGATAATAATGATGTGTTGCGAAATACTAATCTTAATTTATTATTAATAATTATTTAATTGAATAATTAAATATAAAATTTAATTTATTTATTCTAATTATAAATTCAAATTAAAATTTAGAATTATTACTTATATATCAAAGACTTCACGAGTTACAAGTAAAGATTAATTATAGAAAGAATAATAATTAAGTTGAACTTAATTGTGAAATTTTAGAAATTTTAAAAATTAAATCTATAATATTTAATTGTATTATAGTTAAATTATAATTAGAACTAAAATAAAATAAAATATTAATTATAATTTATAATTATTTTAATTTAATTTAAGAGAAAAACTCGTTTTCATTATCTAAGGGAAAAAGACTTTAGAAAATATAACACTTATTATCTTCTTCTTTTTAAAAGTTGAATTTTTCCTTATAATTAAATGGATATCTTTAGACGTTTGACACAACTAAAGTGATTAATATAATATCTGTGAATATTAAAAGAGTTGAGGATAAGAATTAAGTATTATAATAAAATATGATTTAAATTGATTTTTTTATATTTTTAATTAAAATATATTATAAATTAAAGTGATATTAATTTTTAATATATATTTTCTTTCGTTTCTTGTATTGTATGTAATATAATTGCTTATCAATTTTCTACCAACATGGTCGTAGGATAATACTGAGCTCTACGAGAATATGCAGGACTATAGTAACAGCCAATATGAGGATTTTAATTGGAAAGCGTTAAATGACGTTCAACGGCCTTATTTGTTTGCTAAGCCCGTTTGAAAAGGTTTAGTTTTTGAATTTGGATTTCAAATTTTCTAAACATAAAAATTAATAAAGAATATTATAGAAATCGAAAAAAAATACTTTAATACAGCACAAAAATCAAGATAAATAATACAAAAATCTATAAAAATACACAAAATTTAATACAAAAATATAATATCAACAACTAAAAACAACAATCAAAAGCTCAATCAAACGAAATTTCTCATTTCTCACTTCTATTTCTATTTTTTATACTTAAAAAATAATATAAAAATATTAAAAAATAAACAAATATAATATAAAAATTAAAAAATATAATAAAAAATAAAAACACATAAAAATAAATGAAAATAGATAAAAAATAAAAAATAAAAATGGAAGTAGAAAGTTAAGGGTCCATTTGGCTTAACTTTCTATTTTTGTGTATTTTTATCAATATTTGTGTATTTTTATAATTTTTGTACTATTTTTACTTTATTTTATTTATGTGTTATTTTCTATTATTGTACTATTTTTATTTTTATATTAAAAAACATAAAAAAATAAAAATAAAAAGACACACCAAACAAACCTGAACTAAATGGACCATATGCATGTCATTTGTTAAACTGTGCATCATAGAAAAAAAAAAAGAAGGAAAGTATAAAGCTGATCACCTCTTCAAATATTTTCAAGTAGCAGAGGGCTGATTTAGCTCAAGAAAGTTCAAATGACCATTTGAAATAGGTAAAAGATATACTTTACTTTCTAACATTTAAAAAAAAAAATATATATCTCTTAACATTTTATAAATTATCACTTTATCCCTTCATATTTGAAACATAATTTAATTTGATCTATCATATTTATAAAATGTTACAAGTTATCTTTTGAACACTATTATACTAAATTTTTGTAGGTTAATGTTAACGTCAACATTTGACTGGCATATGAGTCCTACCTTTAACGTTAACGTGGCATTTAACCTAAACGTTGACTGGCCTTTTAAAGTTTGCCGACAGAAAGTTTTGAGAGCTTTCTTCAAAATATTAATAGCTGTACGACAATACGGTGAAGATAATACGGTATATGGTAGGACAATATATCTTTTTTTTAATCTTTCAAAAAAAGATAATACGGTGAAGCGTGCTTGGGACGAAATCAGCTATATCGTCATTGAAATGGCCCACTGGCCAACGTTGGCATGTGGCGGTCTCATAGAAACTTTGACTTTGGACTTGGGCCTAGTCGTCTCTAATAATATAGCTTACAAAATTTTCAAATCAGTCTCTCCTTTTTGTTGTAAAATACAAAATTCTGCTATAAGTTTCACTTGGTACCAATCAGGGTCTGCCAAATCATCAATGCGATACATTTCATCACCAGCTGTTTGTTAGCTTACGAACAAGACTTCAACCAACCAAACCAACAGCTTCGGTCTTTGCTTCTTTGAGAAGCTCAAAACATTAAACAGTGATTTGTTCTTTAGTCCATTTTCTCCAGCTTATTTAAGTTAGATAATGCTTCCCTCCGTTTTTATTACCATAACCATCAGCTCGATACACTGACTAATAGCATCCAACCGAAGCTCTTACTATGGTAATCCAGTCGTACTTTCATTTACACGATTGACTCACAAGAGCTTGCGCTTCTTGTTCTTTCTAGCTCAATCTTAGTTTTTTTGAAAATTTTTTAATTGCAGGTTCGTAGACAAAAAACGTCGAAAATGTTGTCTGAGATAGATGCTTCAGTTGGCAAGAAGAGGCGGAGGGAACCAGAAGTTGATAGCTGGAAAGAGTCAGAGAAAATCAAGGTCGATGATGAAGACCTTCGTAAGATGGGTATTGCGGCACTTCGCGAACAAGCGGTTCTAAGGGGTGTGTCGTCAAGTGGGTCAAAGAGAGATTTGATTAATAGGCTTTCTGCAGAATCACGGAACGACTCAAACGACGTTGAGCCTGAAGGTTTAAGAATTGAATGTTGTGTCTTTAAGAATAACTTTAGATTGATTTAAGAACTAAAAGTTGTACTTTTTTTCTGTACTTATCGAAATTTAGCTACAGGGAAAGAAGACAATGAAGAAGAAAAGGAGAAACAGGTCGTCAGTGGCAGGAGGGGCACTGCATTGCCGGATCAGTATTTGGCCGACCACATAAAGACAGATTACCACGTTTTAGAGCATGTAAAATAATCCGATAATTCATAAATTTCTCTTCTTTAATATGATATATAATCCCTTAAGAAAAAAGTGTCACGAATTCACAAGGAGCGGTAACCTCTCTGTTGCCAATCTAAACCTCTTCCCTGTCCTTGCAGGGTGATAACATCTACGATGCAACTTTGAACCAGACAAATGTGGGGGATAACAATAACAAGTTCTACGTTATTCAAGCTCTTGGTTAGTTCTTCTTACCAGAGTAGTAAACTGTTGAAGAATTTTTTTTTCTTTTACTAATGTAGTCGTGGTTGACTTTCTTGGCTACGTTACAAGCACTGAACGATTTGTTGATTTGGTATTGTGATCATGCCAAGGATTTAATGAGTTTAGTTTTGAAACAATTGCAGAATCTAATGATGGTGGCAAATTCATAGTGTACACCAGATGGGGCAGAGTCGGAATCAAGGGCCAAGATAAGTTACAGGGACCTTATACTTCAATGAACACTGCTATTACGGAGTTTGAAACAAAATTCTTCGCCAAGACAAAGAACCATTGGTCTGATCGCAAGGAATTCATTTGCCACCCAAAATACTATATGTGGCTGGAGATCGATTATGATGGGAACAAAGAATCATGCGTGAGTTAATTCTTGAGATCTATGTAGCCTCCTGATTATTATACTATTACTCTGCCTCCGTTGTCAGATTACGTGAAGTCTATTGTTATATGTTCTGTTCTTGAATCTTGTAATTGGTCCTGTTTCCTCTAATATCTGCATTTCTATTGTCAGGTTGAGGAAAGGTCTATTCTGAACGTGGAAAATCAGCTTCAGTTGACGAAGCTTGACCCTAGAACTGCAAATTTTATCGCTCTTATTACCAATATTGACACGATGAAGCAGCGAATGCTGGAATTAGGTCCGTAGTTTCTGATAAAACTATTTGAGTACTAATCAAGTAAATGTAGATTCTTGTTGATGAGGACAGATCCTAGAACTGAGACAGAAGTCATAATTATCAAATATCTCTTTCTGTTAAATTATTGAAAGTAGGACTTGGGTATGAAATAACTATTGAAAAGAAGCTTTCCCATTGCATTGTTCTTGCTAGGATCATGTTATAGCGCTTAGTCCAAATTCTCCTTTATACTCAACCAGGGAAAGTGACGAATGCCATTGAGCAAAAAGGACCTGATTTTAACATAACCAGATGACAGACTTCTATGGTTTTCTTTGATAGATTTCAGTTCCATCCGCTCAAATTAATATCTTGTTTTGGTGCTCCCATTTTTAGGGCTCAATACTGAAAAGTTACCCCTTGGAAAGCTGAGCAAATCAACAATCTTAAAGGTATACATCCACATGCTGAAGGAAGTATTGGAATAAGGATAACAAACTAGAATTGACTCAATTTCATACACATTGCTTGCACATATCAGTCTTGTTGCTTCGAGCTGGCATTTTACTGCTATGTTTTCAAAATATACAGGGCTATGACGTCTTGAGAAGGATATCTGAGATTATTGGCAAATCTGACAGGGAAAAGTTAGAGCAATTAAGTGGGTAAGAGCTCGCAAACTTTGTTCACTCTTCTTTTTCATTCGCTATTCGTTAGAGTTCTTATGTATCGCGTTAACTTGATGCTCTTTTCCAAAATGGTGGTTTATTGCAGGGAATTTTACACTATAATACCCCATAACCTGGGTTTTAGAAAGATGCGTGAGTCCTATTCCGCTTCCTTTCCTTTATCTCTAAATGCATTACTTTATCTTGATGTGATTTTCAAGTTCCTTTCTTCTGATATTTGGTAAATATTTATTCTAACTTGCTTAAAAAATGTCATAGAACGGTTACTGATTTAGAAATTTTAACATTCAGGAGACTTCTGCATTGACACCCACTACAAGTTGAAGGGTAAATTGGAAATGGTAATGCTTTGATCTTATTTTGATCTATTAGTTCTGTTTCGATCTTATCATCTGTGCATTAAGATATGGTTAACTATGATTGCAGGTTGAAGCTCTAGGTGAAATCGAAGTAGCAACGTCGCTGATCAAGGATGATATATACTCTCAGGTGTTATTTTGTGGCCATTAGTTGATCTGCTTCCTCTGTATGCGCTGTTTTTCTCTAAGTTGTCTGACAATTTATCCTTACTTGACTTTCTAGGAAGATCCTCTGTATTCACATTACAAGTGCCTTAGATGTGAATTGGTTCCTCTAGAAGTTGGCTCCAAGGACTTCTCAATGGTATCCTGGTGCATTCATATTTTCAGTATCTTTCTAAACTATAGGTTCACCTAGTTATCCGCATTTTTTTTCGAATGACAGTATTGGTAGCACTGAATTCATTTCTTTTCATTCTGCAGATTGACAGATATATACAGAACACTGGCCATAAGAGATTCATAATTGACATTGTTCACATATTTAGGGCCTCAAGGGAAGGTGAAACCGAACGATTCAAGAAGGTCAGTGCATAATACTTTCGGTTGTCTTTTGGAAATTTTTTTTTTACTTAATTTCTTGATTTTTGATCACTTCTGCAGTTCTCAAACACAAAAAACAGAATGCTTCTGTGGCATGGTTCTCATATCACTAACTGGACTGGGATCTTATCACAAGGTTGTTACAGCTTTTGAATTCTTATGTTGTTAGTCTGTCTGACAAGGCTCTGAGAAGATTACAGAAACATTCTTGCTTTAGGCATATAACCATTCCTTGAAATGCTAGTAATATTTATTTTATTAGTCCAGGTCTGCGCATTGCTCCTCCAGAAGCACCAATTTGTGGTTACACATTTGGGAAGGGGGTTTATTTTTCTGATATGTTTGCGAAAAGTCAATTTTATTCTTATGCTGGAGCAGACCCTAATGCGGTACTTGTGTTATGTGAGGTCTGTTTTTTCTCTCCTCACAACAAAGGACCATGCGATCTTTTTCAAAAAGGAATAAATATATGTAGTTGTGTTTTTGCTTAAACCAATATTGCTATTGTTTCCTCTTCCAGGTTGCATTAGGTGACATGAATGAGCTCCGAACCGTCGATCACAATGCTGACAAGTTGCCTAATGGCAAGCTAAGGTTCTTTCCTTTCCTTTTTCTTTTGTTTTAATTCAACCATATCACCTTTATAATCCATGCACTGCGCGTTTGCATTACAGTGCAAAAGCAATAGGAAGCATTGCTCCACACCCCTCTGAAGCTGAGGTTCTTGAGGATGGTGTCATTGTTCCACTGGGAAAGCCCATAGAGCAAACGGAATGGAGGGTACTATTAGAAGCTGCTTCATCACAACAACTTGATTTATTATATATATATATATATATATGAATGACAATGAACAATGTTTGAGATGATCCTCCTTGGATGGGTTATCTTGCAGGTGGCTTGCGGGAGATGCGAGTACGTAGTATTCAACGTTGATCAGATTCGAATACGATATGTAGTTCAAGCCAAAATCCAGTACAATTACAATCAACAGAACCAAACAAGCTGATTCCCACTGAAGATCTTAGACTCCTGTATTTTACTCTGGGGATGATAATGTATTACCTATTTACAGTTCGGACGCCATTTCATGCTCCCTATGCTCCCTTCTCTCTCTCTCTCTCTCTCTCGCCCTCTCTCTTTCTCTCTCTTTGTAGGGAAATATAAAATCTTTTGATAACTCAAGAGATGTTTACTTGAGTTGTGAATTATGATTTTATATTGTAATTGTTGTATTTTTGTATTGATAATTTTGTTTTTTTTATCGATTTTCGTGTTGTATTGGTGTGTTTTCTTTATCGATTTTTGTGTTTAAAAAAATAAGAAACTAAAACAAAAAACTGAAGCTCCCGTTTGGAAACGATTTGGTTTTTAAATTTAGTTTTTCGATTTTCTAAACACAAAAATCAATAAAGAACATCACAGAAATAAAAAAAAACTCTAATATATCACAGAAATCAAGACAGATAACACAAAAATTTATAAAAATACACAAAATCTAATACAAAAATATAACATCTACAACTAAAAATCACAACCAAAAGTTCAATCAAACGATCCCGAAATAAACAAATATCAGATTTTTCGAAACAAGGCTGAACAATTAAATTTACTTTATAATGAAAAAAAATATAAAAACTTTGTAATGGCAACAATATAGAAAAAAATTGAAAGTAATCTACCTATTATTGACCAATTAATCATACTTTTTACTTAGTTATAATTGTTGAGAAATCAAGATGTTGTCATGATTTTTCAAAAACCAAAATCGCATTAAATTATAGAATATGATTAATTTATAAATATAATAAAATATTAATCATTAATCATATTTTATTGTAAAATTTGAATTCTGTTCTTGCAGCTTTTGAATTCACGTATTGTGTGAAAATCACTTTAATCACACGAGCCTCTGGTCTCTCATAATATACGCATAAATCAATTTAATAGAACTCTAAAAATAATGTAAAGAAGAGTAACCAAATGTTTTAGTTCATATAAAGCATACGCCTATTAATATTAAGTTTGATGCTTTTAATATTAAATTGAAATACAATTGTAATTCCAATTAAAATTTAATTAGAATTAGAATTAATTCTAATTAATTATCAATTAAGTCTAAATAAGATCCAATAACTAATATTAGTCCTTATTTACTAAATATCTTATATTTTGTTCTTAAAATTTCACAAACTTTACAATCAAATCAAATCAATCAATTCTTTTCTCATTAATTTGTCTTTGTTTATGAATCATTATGTTTATAAATTATATTAGATATCGATATAAATTATAATTTTAAATTATATTTAAGATTGAATAAATTGCTTTAATTTATTTTTAATTAATAATTTATATAGCCCAATATTAATGTCTTTTAACACATCATAATTATCAAAATATAAAAAATATTAAAGTGGTTTTTGTTTATCTTTTTCTATGCATAATTTTTTATATATGTAATTGAACTATTTTATCATACAATGTTCTAATTAAATAAAAAGTATGAAATTAACATCTACTCTGATTAAATTCAATCATATTAATTTTTTACATTAGTCATTAATTTTTTTAATAATATCTAAAAAATTATTTTCTAAATATCATTATACTTTGACCAAGAATTTCTCAAATCAGAAGAATGAAAGACTCACTCTAATCAATTTAAGATGATGACATCATTCAATTATTTTCATATAATTCATTTTATATATATTGACTACCAAATAAACTACTTTGATTAGGATAAATCATAAATACTATTAAAATATAATAATTTTTATATGAAGGGTATATTCATTAGTGATTAATATATTTGAAAACTTTCTTTTTAAAGCTTGTAGTTAGTCCTGACCACGGTTAGGTTTTTAATCGGCCAACCGACGGTTAAGGTTTAAAAATCGCAACCGTGATCAATGGTTCTAAACTGTAACCGCAACCGTGATTAATAATTTTAAACTGTAACCATAACCGTTAACCAGCGGTTAAATCGGTGGTTTATTCATAATTATAAATTACTGATTAATTAATTAAAAATATATTTAAAAAATTAAATAAAATTTAATTATATATATAAT
>JAOXYD010000004.1:5732430-5744090 GCA_028565735.1 Pinacopodium congolense | reverse complement strand
AATACAATTAGAAACTCGAAATAAAAGTGTTTGAAGCTTAAACTATCAAAGAGAAAAATAAGAGGGCTCCAATATGCAAATCAAATATTATAGGCCATCAATTAAACATTTAAATAATGATATAGGGGTCATAATTCATCAAATTAACCATAAAAATCATATCAATTTGACCCCTATCAGGCATATATGCTAAATATTATATAATTAAGAAGTAATGTTATGAATTATTTTAATGTGTGCTTCTTGATAATTTTAAGTGAATTGAATTGTTGATTTAACTTATTTATGTGTGTTTCAATCTACTTAAATTTAGTTATGATGTGAATTTTAGTTTATAGAAGGTTTATAAATTGTTTGAAAAGGTTTTAAAATTGTTTAAGAATGAAAAGTTTCATTATCAAGGAATTTCTTATGTTTTGAAAGAATTTAATTGTTTTAATTATTCAAATAACCTTGAATTACATTTTAAAACTTTTTTAAAGTCTTGATTAATGATAAGAAATTGTTTAGAAAGATTTGGATCTTTTTTTGTTCATATTTTGATAGTTTTCTTACAACCCTTCATTTAATCTCATTGTTCTTGTTTTAAGTCTATTTTTAAAACCTCAAAATCATTGTTTTATATTAGATTAAGTGTTTAAAAGATTGGTTGATCCAAGTTTTATATTTAAGGGTGTTTATTTTGTTAGATTAAAGATTAGAATTTCATAAATATCAAAACTATCTAGTTTCTCTATTTTTTCCTTAATCACTATTTCAACCATCAAAATTAGTTTTTAAGTGGTTAAAGTTATATTTTCTTTTCTTAAGGTCTCAAGAGTGTATTGGATCTTTTACTTTGATTTTTAAGCACTCATAACGTTTTTTTGAGCTCAAAGAACACAGGTTTCTCAAATCTGCTAAGTTTTTAATGTAGTTTATTATTCAATTAAATTTGGCATTTAAACTTATTTTTGGTACTACAAATTTGATGTTTTCAATTTGCTTAAGGTCTTAGGAGGTTGCTAATATATTGTTTTTATTTTTAAGATATTATATTGCATGTTTAAGCTTAATATTGTAGGTTGCCTTAATGTTGTCTAGGTTTGACGTTTTTAGCTTTGTTTTTTATTTTAATCAACCATTTAATGTTATAAAATTGTATTTATTATTGCGATTAAATGTTAACGGGTTGATTAAGGCTACATTAGGTTTATATCATTTAATTTGCATCATTTAAGTGGTTAAAAATGTTTGTTTATAGGCTAAACTACATATAGACTACATTTTATGACAACTTTTAATGATATTGATTGAATTGGATTGTTAGTGTTATAATCATGTTTTTAATGTTTAAATATGATTTTTTATGATTTTTTTATGTGTTAGGAGGCTTGTTATATTTTTTTTCTTGCCTCGCTAATTTTCATATTGGATTATATTGCATAAGCTTTACAGAAACACTATTAAAGGTATGATTTGGTTACATAATTGGGGGAATTAGTTTGTGTTAGTTATTAATTGGATTATAGGCTACTCCTTAAATTTAAAATAGATTTTATAGGTTACTCTTTACCTAGGATAAAGAAGTTTTAACTTGAGTTATTCATCAACTATTAATTGTATTGATTTATGCCTTATATGTGCATTAGAGATTGCATAAAGGATTGGCATTGCATTAGTTGGATTTAAGCCCTTATTTTGAATTTTTTTTATCAAGGTTTGATAAGCTATATAAGCTTGAGTTGGGCTTTGGTAGCCTAGGTTAGGGGTTGTTTTGTGTATAAAAATTGTGTACTTTGGTTGTATTTGTAAGAGTTACTCTTCACCCATTATAAAGGAAGATTGATAGGTTCCTCTTGACCTTAGAACAAGATTGTGTATAGGTTTCTTTCGACCTTAAAACATGATTGAATTAGATTACTATTCGCCCTAAAGTAACATTGTAAGAGTTTCTTTTGACCCTTGTAATCAAGATTGTAAAAGTTCTTCTTGACCTTATAATCAACATTATTGTAAAGGTTCGTCTTAGTCTCATAATCAAGATTGTTGTAAGGGTTACTTTTTATTCAATTAAAATAAGATTAGTATTTTAGTGAATTTCTAATATGTAGTTAGAGAGAGTACATAGTCTATCTTGTGGATAGGCGAACCTCTATAAATCGTGGTGTTCATCTCTTCCCTATCTCTTTATATTTGTGAATTAGTGTTTGTTTTATTATTGATTGAATTTGTTTAATATTGGCATAAATTTTGGCATATCATTTAGATTGAATTTTGGTTAGAGAATTCATTTAATTGAAAATAACTTAAGGTGTTTAAAGTGTTCTAATTTGTAAAAAAAAAAAAAATTGACATCCAATTCATCTCCTCTCTTTGATGCCATAGGGCTTACATTATGGTATCTTAACACAATTACATTAAGAAGGTTTTGGATAGATTTGGTATGAGTAGAGCTAAACTTGTAAGTATCCCATTAGCAAATTATTTCATGATGTCATTAGAGTAGTGTCCAAGGATAGATAGTAAGGTTGACAACATGTCCGAAGTTCTATATGCTTGCTAGTATTGTAAGTTACTTGATGTATATGATGGTTTGTATTAGACCAAATTTGGCTCATGCTATTAGTAAAATTACAAGTTCATGTCAAAACCTGAGCAACAACATTAAAAAGCAATAAAATGAGTTTTGATGTATTTAAGGGATATTACAAATTATGGCATTTTATTAGGTAGTGAACTTGGTGATCCTGCAATTATAAGATATGTAGATTCAAATTATATGGGTGATTTAGATGGCAGAGAGGCTATTACAAGGTATGTATTTACTTTTGCTGAGGCCTTTTTTATTTAAAATTAACAATGCAATCTATAGTTGCATTATTATCAACTAAACAGAGTATATTCCAATAGTTGAGGCCAATAAGAAAGTTCTAAGGTTTATAGTTTTGATGAAGGAATTAGGTATCAAATAAGATGGATTTCAGATGCATTGTGATGTCACTATTTATTTAGCAAAGAATCATGTTTATCATGTTATAACTAAGCAAATAGATGTGAGGTTTCACAAAATAAGAGAGTTGATTGTATTTAATAAGATATTATAGTAAAAGATTCACATTTTGGATAATGCAGCTGACATATTGACGAAGCTTCTTATAATTGATAAGTTCAAGTATTGCTTAGACTTGATTAATGTTTCTAAATGCTGAGTATGGTTATCATCAATTCTATCTGATATATGAGAAGACCCAAGACTTGTTGTTATCTTCATGGATCAGACATTAGACAAGGTGGAGATTGTTTCATATGGCTCATATATACTAATAAGCTATATAAATGATGGAATAAAATAGATTATATATACAAATAAGTTAGACAAATGTTGAAGCGAAGCAAAGCACATTCGATAGTGTTATTTAGGTAGAAGGTAAATAGAGATACAAAACGACACTATTTACGTATATGTGCACCACCATTATGTTCCAAGTGAAGACAGAAGCACAATAGCTCTATGAAACACCGCCATTCATTGCTAAGTTCAAGCACTATTTTAGTTCAAAAAATGGGAATAATTTTGTAATGTCCACGTAGAGCTAATGTTTTATAAAATCTTACATGGCACTATTATGATTGAAATATAAAAAAGTATAGATCCTCTACTTCGTCAAATCTCCTAAAATTTGTATGTTCTTATCTCTTTCTCTTCTCTCCTCTTTTATTTTTCTTAGGTGTTTCACAACACAAAATAGCCTGCATTTACCAATAAAAAATCCTTTATGCTAGTCATAGAAATGGAAAGAAGAAATGTGACAGGAAGTAACGGTTTGTTAGGTCCTTCATTTGGACGAAGAGATTTTTCAAGTTTCCTTTAGTATCTTGAATTACTAATTTATGGGAACTAGACAAAAATATGCCTTGGGACAATAGCTTTGGTACACGGCAAGGTATATACAGATGGGATGACCCAATTCCATGCTTGAGATGTTTGTGGAAAGCAAATACTGAACCTTCTAAGTCAAGGCATTTTTGTTAAGCTTTTATCTTCTCTTGGAAATATTGATGTACCCGGAATTTGTGTTTCGAGTTGACATTTTGGGGACTTAAAAACTCTTAAATGCTGCTTTTTGTTTTTCGTTTTTCTTTCCGATTATCCTACGAATTAATTGGAACGTTATTTCTATCAAAAAAGAAAAAGAGAACTTGCTTGACATGTACTCGAAAACTCCGCCAGATCATATCATCGATCTGTTAAAACAGGACAGAGAAAATAAGGAACAGAGCATTTCATATTTTCAATACACAAATCCCTTTTCAAGAAAAAAAAAATACAAATCATCCTCACAAGCTTATCTAATGCCGCAATTTCAGTTTCAAGCACTGATGAATTATATCCGAAGGACAGTTAAACTTTCCACAAAAATTTTTTTTTAAAAAAAATCTGAATTTGAAGTCTGATGTTTTTTCAACCATCGTCGATTATGAGTTATTAGTAGGAGGGATCCTTATCAGATTCATTCCTAGATAAAATTTTACATATCCTGATGTAAACTTGATTTTCAAGTTTATCCACTACCTTTATCCTATTATTATGAATATTTTTATTTTGCTTTCCACTCGACATATATTTATATATATATATTAAATATCTTGTTAAATAATTCGTTCCAAATCTAATAGACTATCGAGAAAATTGATAAAATGTATAGGACAGAACTCAATAGCCTTGTAGGAAGACAAATGAAAGAGAAATATCATCTAAACAACCACTTCCTTTTGTTAACAGCAATTATGGCACTTCAATATATTATTCAGAGCCAGCTGGCAATTATCTCGTGCGGCAATCCTCATCTTAACCATTTCGAACTTCGAAAAATCACACGGTATCGTGATCCCTCCCGGATGATTATACCCGTATACCCGCTTCGACTCCTCCAACAATTCTCCGAACAATGGATGGTTGAAATAGATCGCCGGAACCAATACCCGCCGCGTGTCACCATTAGACTCAGCCACGTAAACCGCCAAGTGTCCCTTAGGTGTCACGTCTGGACTTCCTCGTCCCAATTGGATGCATTTCGCGTCCGACCCGGGAAGACACTTTTTGGCTCCACGTTGCAGCCAGCAAGCTAAAGCCGAGACTTTGGAGATGCGATTCAGAGCAGACGCGGACTTTTTTCCAAGTTGGGTCATTAACCGGAAGACGCTCGTGAGCTTGCGTCGACCGACCTTGAAACCTCTGAATCTTTTCATGGAGAATTAAGACAAAAGAAAAGATTATGAGCAAATGGGTATTATTAAATCACAGTATTATGCAATAGGTTCAAGCTAGGTTTATGACCGGCGATCAGGTGGTGTTACGATGAACTGACTAGTGATGTAGAGAAGTTTCACTTTGTTAAGTGGCTTCTCTAGGTGCCTATATATATACATCTAGGAACGTATGTACGTGTAAGTATGGACAATTGGAAATAGTGTGTGAGTGTGGGGCTCAGGTATAGTTGGCGCCCGGTATCCGATTTGAAGAGTAAGATAGAAAGACAGTAAATTTTCACATGAATATTTTAAGGGTTTAGACAAAACAAGATTAAGAATAATGCAGAGAAAAGCAGAGATTTTGAATTAGACTGCTTTTTGTTAGACTTGATTAAACAAAATTTTTGTGTTTGTCAAAGGGATAACAGTAACATAGAAAATGCAGGGTGTCGCGGATATTAGGACAGCTGTGCCACCTAAATGGATAATCTGGTGTTTTTTTGGGCTTTGGAATCGATGCAGAAAGATTGTTTCCTAAGTAAATATTGATCGGTAATATCGAAGGAAATAAAAATTTAAAATATTTTATATTTTAATTTTTTTAAAATTTAAAATTATATAATATAATATATTTATAAATTATTTTATAAATTTTATAAAATTTAAATTTAAATTTATAATTTTAAAAAATTATTTAAAATAATACCAAAAAATATAATATCATTTTAGAGATAAATTCCCTACAATATTTAACCCACCGCATTGTACTATTGACCATTGATAATGAATTGCACGCTGCTAATTTGTGCCTCATTAAGACGAAGACACGAGGCCTTTAAGCTTGACTTTGTCCACTTTATCCCCGTCGCAGTTAAAGCCACACCCGCAAGTGGGAGATTCATCAAAATTAGTCACAGGGAAATTCGCAGAGGCAATTCCAACAGAGAATTCAAGCTCATCATCATTACGAGTAACTTTAACAATGCTAAGCCACATGAAGAACACCTGAACTTGGATGCCACTGAGGCTTGAGAGCTTGTCATTGGTTATAACACCAGTTACACTGGACTTGTATTTGAGCTCGTAGGAATCGATCTTGAAAGTGCAAGTGCTGTTGAAGGAAACAGAGAACTCACCTGTGGAGGTGTCCAGCTCGTAGCCTGTTACTCCCTTGGGAAGGATGCCAATGGGGAAGTCATATTCTTGGAGAACTTCATAAACGGTTTTTGTCTCACTTCCAGGGATTGCCTGTAATGAGAGAGCAAGGAAGAGGAAGATTACACAAAGAGAGGCCATTCTGCAGAGAATGGGTACAGTTTGGCAGGATAAATCCCCGTTTTATGCTTGATTTCGTCTCCAAAGTACATGTTAGGAAGCGGTAGGTTTGACATGTCGTTAAGCTTTGGAAATGGCATGTTATCTGGAGGTTGAAGAAAATATATTTTCGCAACTCGCAAGAGAAGATTCTCAGGCTATACGTTATATTCTGAATTTTTTATCGCCACGTGGTGAAAAGGGCGAAGAAAGAAAGTGGGCGTAATAAAAGCATTTTATTTTTCATATAAGATAAGCGGATACATGTACGGAGAAAATGCAATTTAACTAGGAGCAGAGCCCTCTTCTCTAACCTACGAAGAAGAAACAACGCTAAATCTTAAGTTGTTACAGTTTAACCCACACCCACACTGAGGACACTCCAGAAAGTTCTCAATCGGGAAGTTCGCTGAAAGAAGCCCAACAGAGAACTCAAGCTCGTCACCAGCACGCACAACTTCCACGATCCTAAGCCAAAAAAACAGAACCTTTACCTGAACACCCTGCAAATCCGTGATTTTGTCCTTGGATATCACACCGGTGATAGTAGACTTGTACTCCAGTTCGTACGACTCAATGGGAAACTTACAAGTTTGGTTCAAATAGGCAGAGAACTCGCCAGTTTCTTTGTTAAGCTTGTAACCAGTCACCCCTTTTGGGACGATACCGATTGGGAAGTCGTACTCCTGGAGAACTTCGTATGCTGTCGGTGCGTCATCGGAGAAAGTGGAACAAGTCAGAGTGAGCAAAAGGGTACATAGAAGGGGCGCTAACGAGGAAGCTTTTAGTAGCGATACCACACCCATACTAACTTCTTACTTCTTTATGGTCTTTACGAAACAAATACTGGTTGTTGGGTTTTATAAAAGAGGTTGTTGGTTGAGTGGTAGGTAGCTAAGGTTTATGGTCCTGGAACCTTGGGAATAGAGCGCGACGCAGTGATAAGAAGGACCAAAGACACCCTATGGAGTACGTAAATTCTCGCTGAATTGCCATTGCAGATTAGGTTACATAAAAGAGAGAGATATGATATCTCAGTATCTTTCTGCAGTCAAAAGTCAAAAACTTTTTAACTCCAGCGACTGGTCCAACCGTGGCCACGTCTGTGTCATGGCAACTTTTGAAAGTCCGGATTGGTAAAAACAGGAAAGAAACGAGCATCTGTTTGGTCGTTTGACGAATTTAAGTACCATATAAATTCTATCACAAAAGTGTATGTAAATTCTCACAAAAGTGGAAATGTGAGATACGTAACTAGTGGAAATGTTGAAAAAGAATGTGGTAGAGAACTTTCCGAGTCTGGAATTTCAATGGGTTTCTTACGCATGCATGGATGTAAGCAGACCGTGACGGGTCTCCCTTGGTTACGTAAGGTTGTGGCCTTTTAACACTGTCCAAATCACTATATTTAGCGAGTGATTAAGATTCTAAACGTGTCCCAATCCAAAATAATTCTAACTAATTGGGATATATAACATGGAAGTAATTGTTCTAAGTGACTAACGATGTGCCCTATGGTTCGATTCGTTTACGGTTTCATTAACAATCGCACGTTAAACCCTCCTCGCAAACCAAGGATCCAAGTTTAGTGGAGATAACCGAGCTTCCTTGATCACCTGAAAAATGCAGTCATGACATGCACAGTCTACCGAACTTGGAGCTAAACAAAAAACATGTCTTAAGGGGTACTCTATTTAGCTTATCCAATGTAATTGCACAGGAAAACAAATGGCAAAATATATAAATTAACCCTTTAAAATTTCCATGAAAATTTAAATAAACACTTAAAAATGTCAATATTTTTAATAACAAAATAATTTTTATGTAAAATTTGTTAAAATAAATCCTTTAATTTTTTAAATAAGCCCTTATCTTTATTATCCATTAAATAATAGATTATGTCAAAATAATTTTGTGAACAAACATTAACAAGCATAGCGGTAAAAGTCAACTTATAACCTCCCAAAGGGCATTGAGAGCACTAAAGCGGCAGAACTAATTAATTATTGTGGCTTTAGAGGGCTGAATACAATCAAATGGCCGAAATATATGGGAACAAGGAACGCAATATGAAAATTTTACATCGGTAGATATAATCAATGGGAAAGCATTGTAGGCAAACACAGATGTAAAAAGACATAAAAGAAAGAGGAAGGGATTTACGTACGGCTCTGAATTAAATCAGCTGACATCTTTAAGTCTTCTTATTAATATATCCAGTGATTTCTTTTTTGGGTTCTGCTTGGCTCCCCTGCTCCCAAAAGTTCCAAAGAGACGCTCAGTAGAATCTTTTACCTTCTCTGATATGGCCGCTACTTTTCTATAATCCAATGCATTATAACTCCTCTCCCTGATTACAGGATTCAAGAAATTCTCTGGATGGTTGCTCAAAAGCAAATTGATCAATTGCTTAGCCTCAGCAAGTGCTGCTTTCAAGTGACTGACTTCCCCTTCAGTAAACAAGGTAGATTGACTATCCGCAAAAGATTCCAGCAAACGGATATCTACATCAATCCCCATGACAGCGTTAATGTTAAACCTCTTAACTGAGTCCGAAAGTAAAGCCCCGACAATTTCCTCTGATATGTGAGAAAGAATATCCTGTAAAACTCTTCTGAGGACATCAGCTGGTAAAATCTGCTGAGCAGTAGAAACAAGAGTTTCCAGATAAATTACGACTTCATTCACATATTCATTACCACTCTGTACAGGCTCATCAGCCATCCAATTCACATTCTCAATTAGTATCATGAAGCCATCAACCTTCACCTTAAGCAAACCAGACAACATCTCTTCAGCTTTATCACGGGCATTAGTTAATGGAAACTGCCTCTTGCCCCTATCTATCATTCTTAAAGGTACACCAGAAAGCTGAGCAGCATGACGAAAGAAGAAGTCACAAGCACGCTCCATTACAGCCATATTTGCTGCAACCTGCATAGCCTGAGAAACCCCATGGACTGAAGTATTAATAAGCTTCACCAAAGCTCCATCTAAAACCTCACTCAATAGTCTGTCCAGATACTTCTTAACAACATCAAAAAACTCAAGCTGCCCACCATAGGACATATAACTGACAGAATCCTCAATAAATGACCGCACAATTCGACAGCAATCAGGCACAGTGGAAGAAAACGGTGCAACATAGGGAAATGCAGGTACTATATCTGATGTTTGCAGCTGAAAAGAAAGCACATTCATTGAATATTCATATTCTTTCTTCATTAACATCTGCTCAAACTTATCAGCAGCGAGTGCCTCCGCAGTCTGTTTCCCACAATCAGATAGTAACAATTCATGGTACTTATCCCTATGCTTGCTCAAAACATCTAACAATGGATCCACAGGGTACCCATATCTACGCAAAGTTACACTAAGCAAGCTCACATAGTCCTTTATAAGTAAAAGATGATTAGCTGTTTGCATTCTAGAAAACTGATCTTCTAATACTGAACACATCTTACTAACAGCAGTCTCCCACAAATTATCCACTTCAATTCTTGAAATTAACCCTCCTCCAGTCCTCAAAATTCGATCTTCTATGATAAAAAATCCAGCAATTTGTGCGAAAAATGTTTGATGAGACTCAAGAAACGGTGTCATTGATGAGACTTGAAAATCCGACGTTAACTGAAGCTTCCTATTCTCAAAATAATACTGTTTAAATCGATCTTCAAGACCTAATGTTTGGTGTACATGGTAAGCCCTATACAACGGAGTCAAATCAAATCCTAATGATCCACTACCGCCGTTACTATAATCGTCCTTACCGTCATCCCCGATCACGCCGTCAAATCCATCCTCGTCATCTTCCTCTCGCAAAGCGTATACACAGTCTCGCAAACTGAGTCGGCTCTGTTCCTCCGCTTGTCTTTGTTTGATTCTAAGATCCTCTTCTCGTTGCCTCGCAGCCGAGGCTTGACCAATTGCGACTTGTCCTAAATTGCGACTCGCTACTCGGATCTCCACAAGCCAATCACCGAACTCCTTGCTCATTTTCCTCTCGATATAAGATCGAATCTCTGGAATCTTCTTCTCCAACATGGCTTTCAAAGTAGACGACGGGGTTTTATCGAAGAACCTGCTCTCGATCGCGTCTGTGCACTTCAACGCCATGTAGAAGTTTCCACTCGATAAATGGTGGTTCGCTCTCGAACAAATTTCCATGAGCTTCATACAAATCGCGATTTGAGATAGCGCCAAGTGAACGTTTTGAGACACGGTTTGTGCCTCCAGGTAGGAGTCCAGAGAGGCTAGGAGAGGTCGGGCGACAAACTGGAGTTTGGAGTTGGAATCGGAGAGAGAGGATTTGAGTGAATCGACGTCAGAGAGAAGAGATCGGAGGTCGTCGACGGCGAGAATGAAGTCTTGGTAGTGAGCTTTGCAAATTTCTTCGATTTCGGATTCTTTGGAGCGAGCGAAGTGGCGAAGGTTGTGGAGGAGCGTCTCGGGCCGACCGGCGGCGAAGGCTTTGCGGATGAAAGGTCCGAGGTCCTCGCCGTCGCAGATGGAGGAGGAAAGGAGGAGCTGCTCTTGCTTGTCGGCAGAGCTATCGAGTTCTCCGTTGACCGGAGCAACTTTCCGGCGAACCTTCGTGGACTGCATTTGTGCGGACAAGACGAGAAACAAAGTTGCTCTGTTGTCGAGGAGGTTTGACCAATTTGACACTCGATACGAAATCGTGGGCATTTTGGTAATTTGGTATTACTTAAACTTGTAATTTGGCAACTTATATCTTATTAACAGTTCAAATTTTTTGTTTCTATTTGTATTTTTTATTAATTTAATGTAATTTTTTTTATTTTTATTAATGTTTTTAAAACTGGACTAGATATCAAATAAATAAAATGAAAGACTTCAGATTTAAAGGTTAAATTGGTATTAAATAATTATAAAACTAATATTAAATTGCTATAAGGTAATAAAATATATAAATTATAAAAATAAGTAAAAATATAATATAAAATATAAATAAATTACTAATATATATTATTATATAATTAATAAATAATAATTCTAATTAAAAATGAATATAGTATAAACTATTAAAATAATAATAATAATTAAAATTATATTTTTAAATAATATTATATCTTATATTTGTTAAGAAA
>JAOXYD010000004.1:5717953-5732330 GCA_028565735.1 Pinacopodium congolense | reverse complement strand
TTATATTTTTTAAATAAGATAACAACCAATTGTTAGTAGAGTAGATATTTCTAATTTATTATTCGCGATAAATATATTTTTTTATAATTACCTTTTAAAATTCATTATAATTAAAATCAAGAATGATTGATTTTCTTTTTCGATTTAAAAGTCAATATAATTAATATAATCAATAATCATTTTATTTATAATCGGTTAAACTGGTCGAATCACTTGATTTATAACAGGTTAAACCGAAAAGTTTTCCTAGTAAGAAGTTTTTATATAAAATCAAATCAGTCAATTAAAAGATTTACTATTAACCGAGTTCAACTGGTAAAATCGGAAGGGTTTTTTAAACACTGATTTTAATAATATTTTTTCATTTTTTGAATTATACTAATATAGTATATTTTTTATTTTAAAAATTGAAATTAGAAATTAAAACAAAAATAATGTTAAATATAATATTTAGTTTAGCTTTTTATTTTTGTTTTCTATTTTTATATTTATATTTTCTTTAGTTTTTTATGTTTTTAAGTTTTGTATTGCTTTTTTATTTCTATATTGTATTAATGTGTTTTTTTAATTTTTATATTGTTTTTCATTTTATTTGTTTAGAAAAATAAAAAAATAAAATTAAAACCACAAATAAAACCAAACATGTAAGAAGATGTTTAGAAACGTTTTTCGTTTTTATTTTTATTTTTTGTTTTTAACATAAAAATTCTAAAAAATAACACAAAATCGAAAAAATAATATATTAATACATTATAAAAACAGAAAATAGTAAAAAATAAAAAAAACAAAATCTAATAAAATGACAAAAAACTAAAATTAAAAATCAAAACCAACAATAATATTAAACAGCCTCTCATATTTTTCTTTTTTTGAAAAGTTAAAAGAAGGTGTCCTAAGTTATTATTGGAGAAATGATATCATTTTATTATTTATTATTTATTTTTTCAAATAGCCGGTAGTTTTTGATTTTAAAATTTTTAAATAAATATTTATGTAATTAAAATTGTATAAAAAATTAAAAAATGTTTAATTATCTTAAAAATTGATTTATGAATAAATCCGAAATAAAATTAAAATTTTACATTAAAATATTTCATGTACATTAAAATTATATATTAATTAGTAAATTAAATTTATTATTTAATATAATTTTTTTATAAATCTATTTATTATATGGGAAGAAATAATATTTACTTATTTATAATTTATTATTATTATTATTTATGTTTATAAATTATATTTATAAATAAAAATAAAATTTGTTGTTGATTTTTATGTTAAAATTAAAAACTAACAACTAAAAACAAAATTCAATTAAATAAATTTAAACAAAAAATATTATAATTGTTTTGAAAATTTACTTTTAGCATTGACAGATTATTTAGAGCATAAAAGTTCAATTCTAAAATATTACGTCAAAGATGCTGAAAATCATAGATAATCAATATCTTAAATTACGAGGAAAAATAATATTTTCAACTCTAAAATAATATGATCAAAGAAAAGATTCGAAAGGGAGACAGGTTGGACTCGTAACCAAGCCCAGAGTTTCGATTGCCCACACCCAATAATTCATAGCAAGGTTCCAAAACCCTAGCGCGCAACAAAAAGGTCTTTGCCTCCTCAATACACACGCCGAGCTGCAACTGCAAACTTCCACCAAAATGGTATTCTTCTTCTCCATCTTCCCAAATCGTAACCTCAAGTCTCTATGTATCATTCTCACTTGTTCAACTTGATGAACGCAGGGTATTGATTTGAAAGCCGGAGGCAAGAACAAGAAGACCAAGCGCACTGCCCCTAAATCAAACGATATCTATCTCAAGCTCCTTGTCAAGGTTCCAATCTCCTTTTCGATGTCATGTGTATTGTATTTAGATTTCGGTGGATGCTGAATAGTTTGTATCTGTTAACAGTTGTATCGGTTTCTTGTGAGGAGAACGGGAAGCAGGTTCAATGCGGTGATTTTGAAGAGACTTTTCATGAGCAAAGTCAACAAGGCTCCTCTCTCTCTCTCCCGTTTGATTCGTTTCATGAAGGGCAAGGTTTGTTTCTTTCTTTTATTTGTGGACGATGAATAAACTTAGTACAGCTCCTAAACGCTTTTATCCACTTGGAAATTGTGAACTATGAAATAAGTGTATGTTTATTGACTAGAGTTATTCTTCATCAGGAGGATAAGATCGCAGTGCTTGTTGGAACTGTAACTGATGATATTAGGGTGTATGAGGTCCCTGCTTTGAAGGTTACTGCCTTGAGATTCACTGAGACTGCTAGGGCTAGGATTGAGAAGGCTGGCGGAGAATGCTTGACATTTGATCAACTTGCTCTCAGAGCCCCCCTTGGGCAGAACACGGTATGCTCTGAAATAAGATTGTGAATCTTGTTTTATGATTCATGGGATCCTTCCTTGTGGTTATGCTGAAAATTGTAGTTAAAATACTTCCAAAAAAATATAATTTGCTTTTACCATTCAATTTTTTGGCATTGATATTAAGGCAGTGGCTATTAGAATTCAAATTTAAGTAGAATTCATAATAACTCCTGGATCCGCCGTAGCTGAATTTCGGGTTCTATTTTCCTATTGTGAATGAATAGTATGGCGGTATGCACACAAGTTCCTACAGGAATTTTCTATGTGCGTATATGGTTGTTGGTGGTGGCTACTTTTAGTTTTATGTTGTTTTCTCCATGCTGTTTTACTGATTTTAAATGTTAAATGATGAGAGAAGATGAAACAAGGATCCCAAACTCACTGATTTATAACATGGTATGATATAATTCTTCTGTACATATGGAATAACTTGAGGACGGCAACTTTTATGGTCCAAAATTACAGGTTCTTCTTAGAGGTCCCAAGAATGCTCGAGAGGCTGTGAAGCATTTTGGACCAGCTCCTGGGGTACCACACAGCCACACCAAACCTTATGTGCGAGCGAAGGGAAGGAAGTTTGAGAGGGCTAGGGGAAGAAGAAACAGCCGTGGTTTTAAAGTTTGAGTTATTAAAATTATCCGAGATTCACGTAGGTATCCTGATATCATTTGGTTACACTTTTGATCATGTTTCTGTTTTCTTTCCATATAACTGTTACCTTGTCTTACCATGTAACTTTCAGAATTTTGTTGAATGCTTCAATTTAAACGAAGGATTTGTCGTCTAAGAATGGCTTGGGTATGAATTTCTTGTCTACTCTTTTGATGCAAGGCATTGAGCTCAAAATTTCACCATTTCCTAGTTGAAATTGTACACACTAGCTGATTAGCAATGTAGCATCTTACCCATGGAACATGAAAACTTGTAACAGCAATGGTATTGCATCAATCCAGTAAGCCTAAAACATTAAATGACCAGACTGTAGTTTCCCACTAAGCATTGGTCAAGAGAGAAGGGAAAATGAAAAAATATCTGATAAATGTTCGAAATATAAAAAGCGATCTCAACCGGAGAGGCAGAGGCCGTTGAACCTGATTAGACATCTGTTTAACCACTCAATTGAGTCGCAATGCCCATGAGCTTGCTATTAGGAGACGTCCGAGTGCGGTTCAAACTTCTTAACGAAATCGCAGATATGGGAACAGCTTCCCTCCCCTCCATTACATTATTGGTTTATGAACTGCCCCCCTCCTTCCATTACAAACAGTTCTTGCAAACAGGGAACAGCTTCTTTAGAGCCACCGTTGTTTAGAGATACCTTACGCGAGGGGACGTAATATATGACCAAGTCACCTACAGTGAACTTAACTGGTACAGTTATTTTTGCACCCAGTCCCAGGGTGCCAACAGCTCTCAGCTTGGGCAAGCGAAAACAGATCGAAGAAACTTTCCATGCCTCCACAATGGGATACCAACTTGTGATGCAGCAAGTCCATTCCTTTCACATTATGTGATGACCATGTTGGACTCATATTTTTCATAGTTTTAAGTCGCGTGTTACGTCAAACTGTTACCGTACCTTTCATAGTAAACTTGTCAAAGAATCACAAGTATACGATGTCCGACGCAGTTTCATGCATTTGTAGGGGTTCAATGCTCCAGTGAAGCCCTTCTGGCCATATTTGCTAGCATAATAGTCGATATCTAGATCTGGGCAGATTTCGATTTTTAGGCCAACTTCTGAATCCATTTTCTTTCGGTATATCTGGCGGTTTTACATTTCTTGATGCAAACAATCTTCCGATCACTGCAGCAGTTTCAATTCCCGCAAATCTTCTTCGATTTCTCCAGGTTTCTGCGAAACATTTCAACGTTCTCTGTTGATTGTTAAGTCAAAGAAAAGACATAACGTTAATAAAACTAAGATCAAGATCCAAAGACAGGTCACCATATCTTATTGTATAAATCTGTGGCAGATGATTTATCAAACTGAAAACCACCACAAAATTAATTAAATTTTTTATAGTTATTAAACTAAAATTTACTTTATGTATATTTAGAGTCTTAAGTTATTAATTAGAGTTTTAATTTAAATCAAATACTAGAAAGTTTTTGTTGGTTGAAAATTTGAACTATGAGTCTATATATATATATGAACTTATTGTTCAGTGTGTTGTGTGTAATGTTTTAAGTATTGGTACTTGTACTAGATTTGTCTTTAAAATGATATTGGTTAATATCGATACCGTTTTAGATACTTTTTTTAAATTATAAATTAATTCTTTAATTTTATAAAATTTGTTATATTATATAATTTTTAACTTAATTTAAAATTTTAAAAGGTCAAAATACGATTTCTTTCAATATTTATTTTCTTCGGTACCGGCCTACTACGGAATTGAGGGCCGGTACCGGTACCAAATTAAAAACCTTAGTTGTGGCAATTTATTAAACAATCATCTTTGTATTTTTCTCTGTGTTCCTTCGCTCCCTGTCCTACATAAAGCTCTTTTTATCTTATATATTGGTATAAGAGCCAATTTTCTCATCTTTATAGCTTAAATATCTCTTTGAAATATTACATCAAACACTTCTCTTGCAAAACTCGTAAACAAAAAGAGTTGCATCAAACTAACAAACAATCAACCTGTTACAGCTACGGCAGCTACTGCTGTCACCATCGCATTCCGTTGCTGCAACCGCCCTCACCTTGCACCAGTCCTCTATAGATCTGCAGTTCTCTATTTGGTACTTTACTAGTGTCATGAGTTTTTTTTTTGGGAATCGAATAAAAGGCCTCCTAGATAAAAAGAAATTGTTTTAACCGTCTGACTACAAACGTGAAAAAGACCAAAAGTAAAGTCGTTTGATTGAGTTTTTAATTGTAATTATTATATTTTTGTATTAGATTTTGTATATTTTTATAAATTTTAGTGTTATTTGTCTCGATCTTTATGCTGTATTAATGTATTTTTTTATTTTTTAAATATTTTTATCAATTTTTGTGTTCAAAAAAATTCAAAAACTAAATTTGAAAACCAAATCCTTTTCAAAGAGGCTCTAAAGAAATTTTCCAATGTAAAGTGCATGATTTATTATCTATTTTTTGAAAGTCAGATCGAGACAGTTAAGTTATTCAATTTGTTCAGACAATAATTTTAAATTTGATGAAAAATAATTTTGTAATATGAAAACTTTTGATAGGGTTATACTTGAAAAGCATTTGGTATGGAGAAATTTTAAAAGAAGAGCTTTGATGAAAAGGAATGTATAATAGGATCATGATTGTTCTTTTAATAAGAGAGTTTTGATTTTGATTTGTTATTCTGTAGAATTGTTAGCCTTTGAAAAAATATTCTATTTCAAAACAATTAATGAGGAATATAATATTTTATTTGAAACATATGAAAATGGAGAATTAGTTTAAAAAAAACAAGATTGTAAGGATTAAAAAGATAGTTCGAGCAAACGGAACAAGATAAGGAAGAAATTATTTGTAAGTTTTATTTGTGTGTAGAAAAGATAATCAATGAGATGGAAAATATTGGTAAGAAAATTATTGATCTTTAATTCACAGAGGAAATCAGCACTTATTATCAAATCAATTTGATTATGTTGTGACGGCTATTCAAAAATCCAAATATCTCAATACCATAACTTTCAATGAACTCTTGATCTTATTAGAATCCCATAAGATGTGAGTGAATGATAGGTCAACTAGTACAATAGAGTAAGCACTAAAAGCATAAATGAATTTGAAAATTGAAAAGGAGGCATCCTTTCATGAGGAAAATTTAGTGAAAGAGGTCAAAATTATAAAAGGTACAGAAGGAAGAAATCCAATATTAAGTGTTTTAAGTGAAAAAAAGTATGTGCATTATCAGTTTGTTTGCCAATTACATATTAAGTGTCATAACTGTAAGAAGTATGGTCACTATGCAAGAGGATGTCTTACAAAAAAATTAGATAATAAAGAAAATCAAGCCAAAGTAATTAGACGGATAATAGAGAGAACTTATTATTGACTAGTTATTTAACTATAAATAAAAATAATAGCCAATAATTGTTGGATTCAAGATGTAATAATCACTCAAATGGAAGCAAGGAAGTATTTTTTAAGTTAGATAAATTGTTTTGCTCTTTCCTAAAACTTAGAAATAACTATAAGATTATAATTTGAGAGAGAAAATTTTATTATTATAGTGAAGGATGGGTCTTAGAATTACATATGTGAAGTATTTTATGCTCCTAGTATTTGTCAAAATTTATTGAGTGTGGGATAATTAGTAGAAAAAGGTTATGATCGGTGCTCTAACAAATACAGATGCACTATTAATGATACTAAAAAAGGTTTAATATTGAAGACAAATATGTCAACTAGTTGTCTACTTCTAACATACATCAGTTATGATAATTTTTCTTATTGTAATTCCATACTAGTTGATGATAATTGGATATAGAACTTGCATCTTAGGTACTTGAATTTTAAAAACATAAATTTTCTTGCAAATAAGAAGTGAGTTTCAGGCTTGCTATTTATTCAATTTCTTGATCAAGATTGCGAGACTTGCATTAAGAGGAAAAAGTTCAAAAATCTATTTCCTACTAAATAAGCATGAGAGTCAAGAAACTGGTAGAGCTTATGTATTTAGACTTATTTTATGTGGAAGTTCCATCCAATAGAGATAACGTGTCTTTCATTACCTTTTACGTAGGAAACTTTTGGTTTATCTTTTGAAGTATAAATCATATGCATATGGAATAATTAAGAATTTTGTGGCATATGATTAAAAAAAAGTGAACATTTTCTTAAAACTTTAAGAATGGATAAGGGCATAGAGTATATTGTATGTAATGATTTCTCAAGAAATCATGGTGTAAAAGGAAAAATAGAACTATTATGGATATGGTGACATGTATATTACACTATAAAAAGTTGTTAAAAGGTTTTTGACATAAGCAATATCTTGTGCTATTTATATCTTGAATAAGTGCCCTGTTAAAAATGTTCATGATAAAACTCCACATGAAACATGGAACAGATAGAAGCCTAATCTTAGTTATTTGAGGATGTTTAACTGTATAGCTTATGTACATATACCTAATGAGTTGAGAAAGAATCTCGATGGCAAGGCAAAAAAATGTATTTTTATTTGTTACAATCAAGAAATAAAAGGTTATAAGTTGTATAATCTGAAGAATCAAAAGGTGATCATTAGTAGAGATGTCACTTTTAATGAAGATGGTATATTTGCCAACACTAGTGATGATAAGCAATGAAGTGAAAACAAGAAATCAAATTAATAAGCCATCTCCTGTTGAGCTTAGAGAATCAACTCCTTCTGTGTCACCTCCAATTAAGCATTCCTAACTAATCGTCATCCACCTAATTATCTACAAGATTATGAGGTTGGTGGTGATCATAATTCTGATGATGAGAACGAAGAAGATGTTGTCCATTATCCTTTCTTTGTATATTGTGATTATGTGGGGTTTGAAAAAGTAGCTAATGATAATTGTTGGGTTAAAGTTATGAATGAGGAGATTCATGTCATTGAAAAGAATAATACATCATAGTTAACTATTCTACTAGAAGAGAAGAAGTTGATAGGTGTTAAATGGGTGTACAAGATAAAGTACAACCTAAATGGAGAAGTAGAATGTTTTAAGGTGTGTTTAGTAGCTAAAGGGTACAAACAAAAGTCAAGTATCTATTAATTTGAAATATTTGTTTCTATTGCTAGATTGGATATATTGCATATGATCATCTCTCTTACAGTTGAAAATCATTGGAAAATATTTCAAATGGATGTTAAGTCTACTTTCTCAAATAATGTGCTCAAAGAAGAAGTTTACGTGGAGTAACCATTGGAATATGATAAACAAGGTGAAGACGACAAAGTTTATAAGCTGAAAAAGGCTTTATATAGATTAAAACCAGCACCTTGAGCTTGGTATACTCAATTTGATGAGTACTTCATTAATAATGGTTTTCAAAGATGTGTAAATGAACATGATTTATATGTCAAAGCTAACAACAATAGAGATATCATCATTTTTTATTTATACATGGATGATTTAGTCTTTATGAATAATAGTCCAAAGCTATTGTCAGATTGTAGGGAGGCCATGATTATTCAATTCGAGATGATAGATATGGGTTTGATTTCTTATTTCCTTAGAATTGAGGTAAAGAAAATAAACAAAGACATTTTTATCTCATATAAGAAATATGCACAAGATATTTTCAAGAGAATCAAAATGGAAATTTGCAAACTAATATTAACTCTACTTGAAGAAAGGTTGAAGCTAGCAAAAGAAGGTACTGGTGAATTGGTTGATACAACGAAATTTATAAAACTTGTTGGGAATTTGAGATAGTTGCGCATCTAGCATAGTCTATGATATTGGACTTGTAAGCAAATTTATTGATTCATCACATCAATATCATTAACAAATTACAAAGCGTATCTTGATATATATCAAAGGTATACTTGATGATGGCATATTTTACTCAAATACTAATAAAGTTGCGTTAATTGGGTATATAGACAGTGATTAGACCGAAGATATTGAGAACTATAAAAAGTACTTTGGAATATGTGTTTCATCTTAGTTTAGGAGCATTTTCTTAATCTAAAAAAAAAAAAAACAAGTAGCTAACCTATCAATAACAGAAGTAGAGTACATTACAGTGATGAGTTGTGCTGTTCAAGTAATACGGTTACGAAGAATGCTTAGTGAGCTGCACCATCAACAAAGATGTTCAACCAAAATTTTCTATGACAACAAATTAGCAGTCTCTTTAACAAAAAATCCAATATTCTATGGCCATAGTAAACACATTAACATTAAGTATCACTACATTCGGAACTTAGTGAAAGAGACAAAAAATAGTAGTTGAGTTTTGTGCATTTGAATATCAAGCTGCAAAAACATTTTTATCAAGCCACTTAAAGTTGATTTATTTATAAAATTAAAGAGGATGTTGAGAATGATAAAAGGGAACTTAGTTTAAGGAAGGTAATGTTAGTTATTAAACTAAGTTTTACTTGAAGTATAGTTTTAGAGTCTTACATAGAGTTATTAATTAGAGTTTTATTTTAAGTCAAATATTAAAAAAAATTAGTTGATTTATTTGAATTCTGAGTGTATAACTTATTGTTCAGTTTTCTATATAGCAATTTATCAAACAAGTAGTGTGTGCTAATTATCTGTGTGTGTTTTTTCCTTGTTCCTTGCCTCCCTACCCTTTGTAAAGCTCCTTTTTGTCTTACAAACTTGCCATTAATTATTAATTGGGAACTGAAATAATATGAATTTGAAAGAATTGGCTCTTAGCACAGTAAACATCTTCTAAATCTTAGATTCCTCAAAAATTCATGTAACGTTCATTTTCTGAGAGGAAAAGAGCTTTTCTAGAGCCATGTGCTTCAAATGTAAGCGAATACCAACAAAGAACCTGTTTATTTAATGCTTATTTAAACTGGTTGGTACCAGAAATTGTACATTTAATAAACATTATGAATATTTTCCATCCATATAATCACTAGCCAGCTTTTGTCACTTCTTTTTTTCAATTCTTAACTATGCCTAGGAGGCAGCCAAAGGATATTGTGATCAGAGGGCCTTTATAGAGCCAATAGTTTTACAAAGACAACAAAAAACAAAATAAAATGAAGGAAAAAAGATTTAAAAAATGTTTGTGAATTTCCTAACGATCAATGTCTATCAGAATCACAAATGATTAGAATATTCTTCCGACCTTGGTCGGAAAAGTGATTACATATCTGAAACCTGCAAATGAAGTAACCATCGCCGAACACCTCTGTGCTTTTCGGAAACAATGCATTGCTCATGTTAACCAAGGCTTTGATTCTAGCAGACCTTGATAAGCGAAAATTCCAAGCGACGAACGCGCCCCAGTCATGGCCTACCAAGAACACCTTTTCATTATCCAGCAAGTCGAGCAACACAAAAAGATCTCCCACAACGAGAAACATCATGTATATGGAGATCCACGGCCGCCGGTCGCTGTCACTGTTGCCGCGAAGGTCGGGGGCTATGCAGGGAAGCAGGTGGTGCTACTAGAACTATTTGAGTTCTACCTTTAATCTTATGTGATTAAATATTTAAGATTATGAATGATTAATGATTAATGATTAATATTTTATAAGTTATATTCTTAATCTGAAGTGCTGAAATTATAATATACAAACAGTTAACTTGGTCAAGTGATTTGAACGAATGATTATTAAGATTGAACGGTATATTACAACTTATATATCTATATCTATATCTATCTATCTATATATGTTGTATTCCTCATTCATAAAAGTTAAGTACAGATCAGTACTAAACCTTAGTATATGGTACCTCTTTTTTTTTATAGTTTAATATTGTTGTTTGTTATAATTTTTAATTGTAATTTTTATATATTATCCTCAATTTTTATCTTATATTAATGTGTTATCTTTTTCAATTTTTATACTATTTTTCTAATTTTTACATTTAAAAAATTTAAAAATCAAAACAAAATAAAAAGTCACACCCAAACATCCTCTTAATTTTCTTTCTCTCCATCCGATCTTTTTTAGTCATGTCTTTTAAAAACTCATTTAATTCAAGTGTAAGTACAACCATATTTGTCTAATCTATCGTCACTCTTCGCTTTCAACATCTCACCTCAAGTACCTCTCCAGTATTTATATCTCATGCAACTTCAGTTTCAAAATTTATTTATTGAATATGATCTTCTTGAGTACGTTGATTACTCAAAATATTGCTCACCTGCCACTCTTACTTCTAAATACTCTGCAATACCAAATCCATCTTATAATATATGAGTTCGTCAAGATTAAGTCATAATCAGTGCTCTTATTGGATCTCTTTCTTTTACAATTATACCATTTGCTACTCGAGTCAAAACATCACAGAAAGCATAAGCAATATTAACCAACACTTACCAAGTGGAAGATACAGAGATGAAGCGGAAGATACTGAGATGGTCCTAAAAGATCAAAAAGAAAATCTCACTAATTTAAACTATTTCGAAGTCTAGCAAATTACTCATGTTGAGAACAATTTGTCAGGCAAAAACCCATGCTGGAAACGCAGATGATCAGTTATTTGTAAGTTACAGCAGGCAATTTCAGGAGGAAACTCGCTGCAAAACATTAAGCACTTTATTCTCACTGAAACATGTGATAGGTAGGCTGAAACGCGATGCGACAAGTTAATAACAAACATAGATCAGAACTTCTTAATGAAGTCATAGATGTGTTGGCTGATTTCCTCTGGCTTCTCTTGTATTATGAAGTGAGCAACTCCTTCCATTACAACCACTTCTTCAAGCTGTGGCACATAATGCTTTAGACCACCGTTGTGTATAAATTCCTTGGTACCGGGAAAATGGTAGGTGACGTCCAAGTCCCCAATAATGAACTTTACTGGCACCTCGACTTTTGACTCTGTCCAAGGCGCTGTGAGTTCCCACGTTCTGCAAATACGAAAGTAGAGTAAAACTTGGTAAAGAAATTGTTAACATAACATCCATTTCGAGATCATGAGATGAACGTATATTATACCTGTCCAAGGCCCGATAATAGTTGAGTCCCCCTGTGAAGCCTTTCTGTTCAAATTTGCTAGCGTAATATTGAATATCTTCTTCTGATAGCCAAGGAGGCAGGCTACGGGGATCGGGTAACTCGAAAGCCAGTGCGCCTTTTGGTGGATTTGGATCGCGAAGTGTGAAAAACCTTTTCATCAACTTTGCAGTTGGAAGCTGAGAATACAGTTTTTCAGCCTCTCCAGGTTCCTGAGACACAGAGTAACCTGAGTCTCATCAAAGAGTTTGAAATTTTTGGGTTGTTCGATGTTCGGGAAGTAATAAACATTAGATTATAACATGTTAAAAACCAGATCTATACACTGTTTATCTGATATAGAAGCATGAAAACGTAGAAATACCTGAAACCTGCAGATGTAGAAATCATCGCCTAATAAAGCCCTGAATCTTTCAAGAGGCTTGAATTTCGGATTCCTCGGCATAAACTCAATGCTTGTGTTGACCAAAGCCTTGATTCTGTCAGGTCTAAACAAGCAAAAATGCCAAGCAATGAAAGCCCCCCAGTCATGGCCAACCAAAAACACCTGTTCAATGCCCAGTGAGTCAAGAAGTCCGACAAGGTCGCCAATGATGTGGAGTGAGGTGTACTCTGCAGCCGAAGACGGGGCATCGGTGTCTCCATATCCACGGAGGTCCGGCGCTATGCAGCGGTACCCACGGGAGGAGAGAAAGAGGAGTTGGTGACGCCATGAGTACCAGAGTTCAGGGAATCCATGCAAGAATAGGATTGCTGGTCCTGTCCCTATTGTGGCTACATGCATATTTATGCCATTTGTGGCTACTGTTATGTGCTCGATCTTCTCCATCTTTTTTGCTAGGCCTAGCTTCTCACAGCTTCTTCTTCTTCGCGGTCTTATATATAGATCTTCATTTCACTCCGGCTTGTAGACAGCAATATTTTCCATCTACTTTATTAAGTTAGTTGGATGTTTCTGATTAGAAACGCCACGAAATTATCTCCACGTAAGCAAATTCTATCTTATAATATCATATCAACGGCTGATGGAATTCCACATAAAAAATGATCCAAAACTTTATGTCGAGGGATAATCTACTTTTGAATACAAATAGTTATGTTGACTTGTTATTTAGAGCTTTTAACTTAATATTTTATTTTGACTCTTATATATTAAGAAAGTTTTAATCAAGTCCTTTCATCAATTACAATTAACATATAAAAAATTAAATATTCATAATTACTATTTTTAATTTTATTATAATATTTTATTAAATTCCTTTTAGTCACAAGACCAGGATTTAAAATATGAAATGAAAAAGTTAAAAAAATAGAACAAGAGATTAAATACTCTATTTCCCTATTTAGGTGGTACTGAAAAATCAACTTTTTCACTTGTTGAGGCCGCTCCTGGTTAATTAGGCGTAGAGTTTATGGTGTTGTAGCGGAAGTACAAATCATTTTGGGACAATTATGTTTAGAGTTTATAATTAGCAACTAATTTATAAGGAGGATGAATGATAATTTTAATTATAGTCTTAGACTTTTATATTTAAAAGGTCTCTTACTCAAATCCAACTTAGTAATTATAGGATGTAATTATAAATTGTATTTAGACAATTAAAAATGATAATAGTCAAATTAAAAAAGTTGCATGTTTAGAGGACATTAAAAAAAATTGGGTGAGAGATATTATATATAATATCCTTTAATTAAAAAAAAATGCTCAACTAGTCTCTGATCTTCTTTATAAATTGGTTATTATTAATAGACCACAAATTTAATGAATTAACTACACAACCCCCGTAAATGGGGGTTGCAGCAACCACCAGGCGGGACTCACACGAGTCCCATATGATTTTATTATTTTTTAACGCAAGTCTCATTAGATTTTTTGTATATTTGTATAGATTTTTTGTGTGCGGATAATTTCTAATATGGGGTTGTGTAGTCGACCCCCAAATTTAATTGTGATAAAAATATGATTAGGTAGATCAGAAAATTGTAACAGGTGGCTTTTACAGTTTCGGGCTTGAGTCATGATCTGAATCCAGACTTGTCCCATAAAGGGCACCCTAAGAAGGTGCCGTTGTTGAAGAACAGGGGGTCGTTCATAGTGGCCAAAAGTCAGGCTACAATGGCACCCAGGATGCCGTTGTGCTGGTGGTAGGGTGCCATTGTTCTAGGTGGCTGGCATATTTCAACCTTGGCGTGATAGCAATTAATTCCCTTGTCTTCTGACATGTGAGGGGAGGCTTCCAGAGTTTGCATAGAGCCAAAAACATCAGATAACATGGATCAATTAGCTAGTAATCAGATCAACTTAGTGTGAGAAGCTCTACCTTCTCTCTTCATCTTTTCCTTTGAACACTTAGGCTTCAAACACTTAGATTTCGAGTTTCTGATTGTATTTTTGAGT
>JAOXYD010000004.1:5706732-5717853 GCA_028565735.1 Pinacopodium congolense | reverse complement strand
TTAATATATTTAAATTTAATATTCAAATCATATTTAAATTTGAATAAGTTTCAGATTATTTTATTTAGATTCAATCAAAATTGAGTATAAAAAATTCGTTTAAGTTATATAAAATTATACTTAAATCAAACTATTTTCAATCCAAAAAATTTATCAATTTAAAGTAATTATTATTATAATATTTGCACGATAAATTTGTTTATGTTATTCTCACATATATGCAATATAATAGATATTGAATTTGTAAAAGAATAAAATGTTTGTATGATTTTTTTAAAAATTTTAAATTTTAAATTAATATTTTATTAAAAGAACATAATATTTACAAAAAAAAATTTCATTATTAACAATTTTATTTTAATTATTAAAATAATTTATTAATTAGGTTTATTTGATAGTTTTGAAACTGTCATGACCTAATTGATAGTTTACCAAACTACAGAGGATCTGGATGAATTTAACCCCTTTTTTTATTTATAGCTTTGAGGAGAAGGGTGAAATTGACATGGCTATTGATAATATGACTGGTTGTGAATTTGTTGACAAAATGAGGGATTACTTGTCGTCTACTAATGAAGAAGCTCAAGGAATTGGCATTGTCCACTGGTATGGAAATTGTTTGCTCCTTACTTCTTCCTTTTTAGCTTTAAGCTCTGTAGTAGCTACTATTCTAGCACATTTGGGAAGCCTCGTTATCCATTTTCTTTGTGTAACAATCCTAATTAGTCTAAACGCTTAGAAATTGCAAGGATGTGCCTTTTAGATATATAGATTGATTTTGTAAATCCAAGGCGCGAAGACTACAGTGAGAATAATTGAATTCTTATTATGGTATGCATTTAATGAGTCAATAACAAGTCTTTCATATTTTTGTTGTTCAAAAATTCCATTTGTTTTGGATATTGAGTGCTTCAAAAGAAACTAATGGAATGAATTGCTTAGGGGGGTTTTAGTAGTCTTCAATATTATTACATGAATTTTTTGGAATGGGTGGGTTATTTTCAAGTATATGATGTGTTAGAATCTACAATGACTTGTGTGTTACGACAAAAATTTGGTATAGTAGAAGAGGATGCCTTTAGAAAGGATTTAACTATAAATTAGTAATTTCTTTTGACACTGTGATAGGACACTTTATATCAAAGTTTTACATTGCAAGTTGCAGTTTTCATTACTACTAGTCCATCACTTGGAACATGCAAATTGAAACCTTATATTATGTTAAAATACACCAATTTGATTGATTTATTTATGGGATAATTGCAACTAAGATATCTTACTTTAATCTCATATTTATAAATCTTGGTGAAGATTTTGCTGATATATAATGCTTTATTGGTGTGGATGAAAATCATAACTATTCATAGCATATCATACTTCCTAGTAGTTTTTCTTTACACTAAATTTGATGTTGTTCTACTTCCCTTAACTCTCCTTATTCTATTCCAAATATCTGGTCTAGAATTAATCACTTTCATTCAAGAATGAAATAAGAAGATAGTGTTATGCCTTCTTGAGACAACAAAGAAAATATGTACCAATTAAGGGGTATGCATGCCCTTTATAGCCTTGTCTTTCCAAGTTTATTTATTAGTCTAGACATCATATGGTAAATAAGGTTAGAAACTTCTTTTGCGTGCAGTTTGAGATCCTAGCTAAATTTTTTAAATTTGTAAGGTTGAAAGAATGAAAAATGCATCTACAGAATGCCCAAGTTTAATTTTGCACTCTACTCTTAAACCATTTGTCTACTAGAAGACAACTGGATGTAAGAATATTTCATATTCTTATTAAAATATTTTGTATTTTTCTTATAGTTAAAGGTAGGGACAATGACAGAAGTTGGACAGCCTAAGACATATGTTTTCTTTTTCTTTTGGTTTCCTATTTGATAAGTTTTACTTCTTAATACCTGTATCTTTGCCTTCATACTTTGTAACCTATAAAGGTTTTCTACCTAATTTGAAATATTTTTATAGTGCTAAATGATTGTAGTTGTAACTCATCAAAGATACTTATTAGTTGGAGTAAATTTGAATTACAAGTATTCCATCTCATGACTAGCTCTTTGAACTTTGGTAAGGGTTAGATGTTATGATTATCATCATAAACGAATGTTACTCTCAACTTAGTTGTAAGGGATATTAATAATAAATATCTATTCTTATTAGGCCACAAGTAAGTGGATCATCTAGAATGGGATTTCATTTTCACTTGAAGACATTGCTAAATATATGAAATTATTGACCTTTTTTTAAGTATTACTTAGCTTTAATAGTATTGATTTGTGATATTGAATGGTTTCTATATACTGTAAATGTTTAAAAAATTGAACTCATTTTAGATAGTTTTTTGTGAATACAAGGATGATGCAACGACATTCAAGGGATAAAAAGAGGAACTTTATGGACAATGTATAAGCCAAGTAAGGGAAAATACAGCTCTTTAAAACCTTGTATTTGCAGCTCATTTGGTTTACTTTTCTATTTCTATTTTATGTTTTATGTTTTTGTATGTTTTCATCAATTTTTATGTGTTTTTTTAGTTTCTGTGCTATTGTTTTATTTTCTTATTTTATTTGTGCGTGTGTATTTTTTTTTGTTTTTGTACTTTTTTGTTTTTGTATTTAGAAAAATAAAAAATAAAAATAAAAATAGAAAACAAATCTAAACAACCTCTTAACAAATTATTGTTGGTTTAGCATAAACAAAGCTTGATTTAGGTGGAGTGTTTATGGAACTTTGGAATAAGAATAACAAGTTTAATAAGGAGTATGTATGTATGTATCCATTTTCTTATGCTTTCATGAACTTTGTCTTTAATGTATTAATTATCATATTTTCTGCTTCCTTAAACTTAAATGCTTTGTAGTTGCAAAAAAAGAATTAAAGTAACTCCAGGAGCTATTTATCCTAACAATAGATAATTGCTTAAATTTAAAGAAGTCAAATTAAAGATAGTGTTGAAGATTAAAACTCATAAAGACTTGTTTGAGATTAAGGAAGGAGACTATAGCTTTAATGTTGTAGTATAGGAAGAAGAAGAAGACATATTGAATGAATGGATCAATGAAGATTTAAGTAAGAGTTTAAAATTTTGTCTTTTAGATTGGAAAAATTAGGAAAAGATTAGATTATTTTTTGTTAAATTATTATTTTTATTATCAAATTGAAGTTATGATCTTTAATAATGTAAGAAGACATATTGAATGAATGAATAATTAAATGTAAGGAGCTTGTTTCACTATTTCGAAGTAGTTTTCTTTACTATATATTGTTACTAATGAAATAATAAATTGTTACTTTTGTTATTAAATATGATTGCATAAAAAATTAATTCATTATCTTATAAACTTTCAAACTGTTATTATATCTATTCAATGATATGAGAAAAAGGGATTTAAGCAATAATAAGTTTGTAACGACTTTAAAATTTTTTGATAAAAGTCATTATAATGCAATATATTTTAAAGTATTGCCTTTAATAATATAAAAAGACAACGATAATAATAATTTGTTTCTATAGTCTGAAAAAGCAATAAAACAACAAACAAAATGTTACTATTTTAGATTGTGTAGTCAATATTTTATTTTAAATTTAATTTAAAGATATTTTAAATAGAAAATTTGGGATATTTTCAAATATTTTAAAAAATTTTAGAATTTTAAAATTAAAAATGAAATAATTGTTAGAATGAATAAAAATTAAAATTCATTATGATAATCAAATCAATAACCTTTTGAAAGATTTTAAATATTTAAATATTTTTAAAGTTTTCTTATTATAAGGGATAAAAATATTTTAAAATTTTAAAATTAAAAATGAAGTAATTGTTAGAATTAATTAAAAATAGCATGAATTAATTAGAAATAACTAAAACAAGAGTAAACATGGTTGTGCAAAATATGACCATGTGTATGCTATAATGTTGAATGCAAAAGATTAAAACTTATCATGAGTATCAAACCATGACTTGTTGAAAAACTCAAATGCCATAAGTTAATGCAACCATGTCTGGAGAAGTTAAGATGTTTTTATATATATATATAGATATGTTAGTAACCAAGGATAAAAACCACCAAATTAGCAGCCACTCATCGTCTACATGTCACTCCCACATTTGAGTGTCTCTCTTCCGCCCTTCACCCACCCTCTTCTCTACCTCTACCTCTTTATCGGCACCCTCACTCTCTCTCATCAAAAGCATAAGTAGCTGCTAGAAAGTTCCTCCCTTTTCTTGTATCTATGTTCTCTATTTGTTTATTTTGACTTCTTCGTCCTTCTAAAGGAATGTCCTTGAAATCTCTCATATCTCTTCTTTTTAAGAGTTCTTTTTTTTCAGTTTTGTTTTGTTAAGATTGATAGCTAATGAATCATATGGAAGTTGTCTTCCATTTTTTTTCCTTAACCTATTATAGTTGGTTGGTTTAAATGGTGGCAAAAATCCTACAGTGATGATTCACTATGTTGATCATTTGGACTCTGATGTTAATGTAATCTCATGGAAATTATTGATTTTATAGTTTCATTACATAAAATTCTATTTGAGGGCTTTGACAATTGTTCTTGGTCACTTCAAACTAAAACTAGCAGGTAATGTTGATACATTAGGGCTTCAAGTTCCTGTTTTTAAATATGTGCATACAACTTCTATATGTTTATGCTTGAAAGACTTGTGCAAGTATTTGGCTATGAGGTATTAAAATGAAAATCATTTATCTTCTTATAATAGCTTATGTATTCTTCACAAGGATGATGTTGAATTCTATCAGTAATATCAAGAATTAATTTACTAGAGAAGAACACGAGAGAGGTTATTAATTTCGTATATCTTCATCCTATTTTGTAGTTAGTATTATAGTGCAATAATAATGGGATTTGTATATGTGTGATTCTATGTGGGCTCTAGGAATATTGACAGGTTATTAAAGCTTTGAAATTTCTCAGCTCTAAATGAGCTTTAGGAATATTAACAGGTTATTGAGACCTTGATAAGCGAAGTACATAAATATTGTAAATATTTATATTTATTCTATTAAATAAAACCTTTTATAAAGTGATCTCTAAATTATTCCAAACAATCAAACAAAAAAAGTGAGTATTAAATCTATATATTCCTTTTAATTCCACTTGTTTCTTTTTCAAGTAGACAAAGGTTCTCATTATTAATCAGTCTCATCTAAATCTTTCACTTTCACCTTCAAAACACCAATTGGGATACTTCAGGTATATTTAATTTAGAAAATCTATTAGCAATTGAAATTGGCTTATTATGTTACAATGAAATTTTCTAATAACGTTGATTTGGTTTCTTTGACACTTATATATGTTGTTGGTCATAGTTTCTTTAACATATTGTATATGTTATGTTTCTTGGGTGTTAACATATCCTATATTATATATATTAATTTGATGAATTGTAAGCCATCCATGAAAAAATGAGATATGCATTGGATGAATTTTCCAAGATATAATGAAAAAATATATGAGTGTGGTTAATAATTTTCTCAAAAAGGTTTTTTCTAAGGTGGCTAATAGGAATGAAATTTTTTGCCCTTGTAAGAAGTGTTGTAATGTTTATTGGTATACGAAAAATATTGTATATGATCAGTTAATTGTTCATGGATTTACTCCAGGATATGATGGTTAGGAATTTAATGAGGAGGGATTAGTTAATGTAGTTCTCAATATGGATGATAATGATGAATTAAACAGAAGTACTATGCATGATAATATAAATGGATTAGTACATGGTACTTTTAGGGATACAGATGAAGGTACCAACAATTTTTTTGGAGTTAGTAATGGTATAAATGCTAATGCTAAGAAGTTCTTTATATTGGTAGAGGAAGGAAAACAAAAGTTGTATCCTGGTTGTCAAACTTTTTCTAAACTTTCTTTTATTATCCGACTATATCTTTTTAAGTCTACCTATGAAATTAGTAATGCAACAAATACTAATCCTATGGTGTTACTTAAAGAGGCCTTTCCCAATGCAATGATTCCTAAGTCTTTTAATGCAACAAAGAATCTTATGAAGGATTTAGGACTTCCTTATAAAAAGATACATGAATGTCCTAATGATTGTATTTTGTATTGGGGCAATGATAAGAAAGCATCCAACTGCAGAGTTTATGGTGTATCTAGGTGGAAACAAAATTATGGTAGTAAAGATAATAGAGATGATCATACAAAAGCAAAAGTGAGACAAATTCCAACCAAGGTGTTTAAATATTTCCCATTAAAATCGAGGCTGCAACATCTTTATATATGTCCATAATTAGTTGAATTCATGAAATGGCGTGCTAAAGGGTGTCTTAAAGATAGTAATTTAAGGCATCCTGGTAACAGCCAAGTTTAGAAAGTCTTTGAATCATTGTATCCTAATTTTACATGAGATCCTTATAATGTCATATTAGCTCTTGTCAGTGATGAATTTAATTCATTTCACACAATAAGTGTTTCACATAGTACATGAACCATTATTTTGGGTCTTGTTTGGTTCAGCTTTCCATTTTTGTTTTTCGTTTATATTTTGTATGTTTTCATTAGTTTTAGTGTATTCTTTTTACAACTGTGCTATTTCTTTTTTGTTTTTATGTTGTGTTAGTGTGTTGTTATTTTGGTTTCTATACCTTTTTTGTGTTTTGTGTTTAGAAAAACATAAATAGAAAATGGAAACGAAAATAAAAAACAAACGTCTCCTTAGTAAACTATAATTTAGCATCATAGAGATATTTGAAATAAAAAATTTTGATATTATCTTCAATTACACCTGGATTAACTTCTCCTAGAAAGGATATTGATATTTATCTGCAGCCATTAATTAAGGAGTTGATAGAGTTGTGGGATTTTAGGATAAGGACATATAATGCTTTAACTAACCAATCATTTAAGATGTGTGTAGCTTTGTTATGCACAATTAATGACTTTCTAAGATAAGCAATGTTATCTGGATAGAGTACAAAGTGAAAGTTAGCATGCCCTAATTGTCATTATGATACTTACTCTTAATATTTAAAGCATAATAGGAAGACTTGTTATCTTAATCATCGCTGGCTTTGAATATAAATAATCTATAGAGTTCATTAGTGATATTGAGTTAGGAGAATCATCAATTCCTTTATTAGGATTTGATGCATTAGAGCTTATTAATGAATATAATAATATGTTTAGGAAGACACACAAACAAAAAATCCCATCTAATAATCCTTGGAGTAAGAAGTCTATTTTTTAAAAATTAACTTATTAAAAGCATAACGGATGCTGACATAATCTTGGTATGATGCACCTTGAAAAAAATGATGTAACAATATTGTTGGAACTTTGTTCGAGATGCTAAGCAAGTCAAAAGATCATTTTAATGCACGAATTGATTTAAGTAAAATGGGGATTAGAAAAGATATGCAGTCTATTAAAGTAGATAGTTTTCATGTGTCACTATCTCGAGCTTGCTTTTACATTAATGTATATATAGATTATTTAACGAAAAATATTTACTTTTACATTAACTATATTTTATTACTAATGAAATGATAAGCTGTTGTTTTTTTTATTAGATATTGTTACCTAATAAATTAATTCGTTGACTTATAAGCACTCAAATTGTTACTATATCTTTTTAATGTTGTTGCTATAGTTTAAAATTATTGTATTACCTTGGTAAGAACTTCAAGCAAACTATTAATTTTGATATCTAATTAATAAATTTTGTTACTTTATACTTATAACAGTACCACTTTAGATGACGGTATGAAATCTGTTGTGTTAATGATAAAGTAACAATAATTAATACTTTTAACTACGTTTTTTGTTTGTTATTTAAAGCACTTTATGCCTTAGTGAGGTTGCTACAATTTAAAATTAATTTTGTCTTAGATGATAATAAGGAATTTATTGCATTAGTGATAATGCAACAATAATTATACTTTTAACTACTTTTTTTTTGTTTGTTTAAAGCTCTTTTTGCTTTAATGAATTTATACCTGTTTCATACTCAAGAAATACATCTTTTTCATCTTAATCCTAATTTACCACCTTTTATGTATGCATAATACGTGTGAAGGAAAACCAAGGACATGTAAATTAGAATAATTAACAGGTTTACCACACTTCCCTTTTAGGAAACCAAAGTTTAATAATATGCGACGCCCTCTATGGAACATTTTTCATACTCTCGTACATCAGCAACACTACTTTGGGCAGGATTTCCTGCAATTGTGCAATGTATGGCCATATCATGGCTTTTACAAAATTCATCAAATTCTTCTCCACAAAATTCCAAGCCATCATCACTCCTAATATGTTTAATTCTTTTCCCAGATTAATTTTCATTCAGAACTTTCCATTACTTAAAGGCAACAAACACATCATTTTTATGTTTAAGAAAATACAGCTTTATCTTTCTAAAGTAGTTCTCAATAAAAGTAAGCATGCATGGAGCTGCCACCTATTAAAAGAACTTGAGCGCATCCTTAAAAATCCGAATGAATATAACCAAGAGTACCTTTACTTCTATGAGGGGTTGAGGTTAGCTCACTCTTTTCTACATTCTAAAGACGCAATGCTCACAAAAGTTCAACTTTGATATACTCAACCTACTTATTAATTCTCTCTTACTCAACAAAATAATAATTGTCTTGCACGTGTATCCTAATCTTATATGTCATAATCCAGTGAGATTAGAATCTAACAATTCTTTGTAACGATAATTGCCTGAGGGATGATAAAATAATATATCAGAAAAATGTTAGTAACTTTCTTTCTTTTCCTTTGTGCTGTTAATCAACCGATCTCTTTCCAGTGTCCGGGGAGCGAATGCTTCAAATGGTTAAAGTATCGATAAGTAAAGGCGATGGACCACATAACCTATTATTTGTTCTGTCATTGTCTTTACTGACATAAACATATGATTACCACTTTTCAAGTTTTTTAACAACCAAAAGCTTAAACAAACTTTTTCCCCACTTCTCAAGCTATCGATCGAATAGGTACTGACAGCTCTCATCCCAGTTGTCATAGTTACTTTTAAATTACTGTAGTTACCTTCTTGATTGTACTTGTTAATGATCTCGTAGGTGGGCCCGATGTTAATAATATACTGTGTCCTTGTTGCGACTGATATTGTTCTTGTGCATGAAACTGTGACCGGTTCATATTTATTTTTCTTCATCATGTGGAATTCGTTAGATTTTTAATAACTTGTAATTCTCTTGGTCTTCTGCATTGCTATGAAGCAGAACGAACAAAGTTTTTGGAATATTTTTAGGATAAAAGTCCAACTGTTCCTATAATTTCATCAATTCTACTAAAACCTTATATATTCTAAAAATATTGTAAAAAGTCCTTATACTCCATGAAAAATTTGGAATCTATCGCCTTGTTAAATTTTGTTATTAACTTTCATTAACAAGGTATTTTGACATACATAGTAATAATATATTAATCAGTTAAGTTTTTATTAAAATTTAATTTTATTATGTGATAATATTAATAAAAATAATTAATTTATCATTTTGATCTATAATTTAATTTCTATGAATAATTAATAATATTTGATTTTTTAATTCTTAATTAAAAAAATTAAAGAAATTTATTATTTGTTATTTATCATTTTACATATCATTAATTATATTAAATGGTATATAGTATTTAACAAATATTTTAAATTGATAATTAATGAATATCATTATCATATTATGCTAGTATATAATAATATATTTACTATTTTTATATGAAAATAAATTACATATTTCATTAATGTTGAACCAAATGGTGGTTTCACATTTATTTTGATGATGACAAAACTAACGTATTTGTTGAGTTTGATATGTTAAGATATATGTATGTTGAGCGTTGAAGATTGACAAATAGGGTAAAGTTTACATTGAAGCATTTAAGTGAGTGGAAGATCATGTTGAGCATTGGAGATGAATTTGATATAAAAGATGGAAGATGGAAGATCAAGTTCAAGTTCAAGAATAATGAATTTGATAGATTATTTGAGTTAGTTTTGTTATAAGTTTTCTATTTGGTCTTACCATATGTACTGACATCATGCATATTACATTCATGATTAGAATTTCGTATATAGGATACATAATTAAGAGATTTTATATGTGATTGTTATATGTAAAATCCTCTTGATATATGTATAGTTTGAATGTATGGGTTGCATAAGATATGAGTGTGTATAAATTAATAAAATTGGTGAGTATGTGAATTAGACATCACTTGTGTGGTAATTCTTGTATCTTAAATTTTGTAAATTGGTTAAGGAAATGTGTGAATTGAAATTATATGAATTGAAAAATTGGTAAAGTATATGATTTTATGTGATAAGATAAAAATGAAAGTATTAGGATTAATGAAATTTGGTGAATTTGGTTAATGAGATTGTGTGGTTATGTTAAATTGTGTGATTGAGTTAATTTGTGTAAAAGGTCTTAGGAAGTGTTTGGTATTGCTTAGAATGTGTTAAAATGTGAGCAACTGATGTAAATGGCCAGTAGGCAGATTTTTTTGTTATAAATAGGTGTTCTTATGATTATTTTATCACCCCTGAAGTGTGTGAAACATCTATACAAATAATTTGAGCCGTTATGAGATTGTATGTGAGTTTATGGTAGAATCTTGTGTATGAGTTTTATGTAAGTGTTGAAATTTGTGGGTTTATATGTGCATATCATTCTCATAAGTATATTATGAGTCTTTATACACCTTGATGAGTCAAGAGTGACAAATTTTGAGAGGTGTTTTGGTGTAAGAAGTGAAATTAAGAAAGTGTGTTCATGAGAAGTGAGTTTTGTAAAGAAGAACATATTTAGTGAATTTTTGTAATAGGGTTATACTTAAGTTATAAAAGGGAGGGTATTGTGAGGTTATTCTTAAACTTTAGAAAAAAAAAAGAGTGAGAGATAGGCACAGGCACTTCCTTAACCTAGAAAAGGAAGAGTGAAAGGTTATTATTGAGTGTTGAAAAAGGATTATATTATTAAGGCTATATTGTTTTGATTATAGTATAAATTCTCAATAAGGTTTGTTAGGAACTGGACGTAAGAGAAAGTAGATATCTTAAAACTAGTATAAACCATCCGTGTCTTTCTTCTCTTTTTATTTTAC
>JAOXYD010000004.1:5691025-5703867 GCA_028565735.1 Pinacopodium congolense | reverse complement strand
ACTTTTGAGAGCCTCCCCCGCCCCCCCCCCCCTGGTTTTCAGCAACGTTAGTATCTGTAGGAAATGTACACCTGTTAAGAGCTTGGCTTCAGCTACGCCATGTCTGGATTCACCGCTTCCTAATAGTTGGAAGGCTGTGGGATGGTTCTGGCATTCTTAGCTAGAGTGTGATGGTGTGGATGTCTTTGGAAAGTTATATAAGCTGTCAGGTAAGGATGTGACTATTTATCTGCTCCTGTTTTATTGTGGCAAGTATTCCACTATGAGTTAACATTGTAATATATGGGGCTTTAATCTTGTAACTCTGTTACAATTTCATTTATTTGTATAGTCTCAATAGAGTATCATTTTATGTTATATTGACTCTGTTGATGTTAACCATATATAAGTCAAGTTGTAAAGAGTTTTGAGATATTTTTCGACATTCTCTCGATTCTTTTTATGGTAACAGAGACACCTAGGGTTTTGCTTCTGGGTTCAATGATTTTCTGGTTTGATTGAAGCAGTGATTAGCGAAATCTCTTTAGGTTTTTGAAGATAAGTGAAAATGTTATCTCGGCTTGGTGTTTTTGTTTGAAATGGAACATCCAGGAAGTGAATCAACTACCAACAGTAGTCTTGGTATGTGATTGCAAAGCATCATTATTTTTGTAGACGTCTGATCATTTAGGTATGGTGTTAGTCACAACACCTTTATCTGGTAACAACTTTCCATCTTAGAGTCTTTCCATTAAGATTGCTCTTAGGGCTAAACTAAAACTAGGGTTTATAGATGGATGTTATGTAAAACCTAGTCTAAATTCTACAGATTATGATACGTGGATACGTGTAGATTGCATGGTTAGGTCTTGGTTGTTGAATTCTATTTCAAAAGAGATTGTGGAAGCATTTATATACTCTAATACTGCTAGAGAGTTGTGGATGGAACTTGAGGAATGTTATGGTGAATGTAATGGGCCTCTGCTATATCAAATTCAGAGGGATATATCTTCTATATCTCAGGCAACATAATCTGTAGTTGCTTACTTTACTAGGTTTAAAAGATTATGGGATAAACTTATTTGTTTGATGCCAATACTTCAATGTACTTGTGGTTCATAAAAAAATGTTGCTGATTTAACATCATTGAATTAGCTTATGCAAATTTTGATGAACCACAAGTACATTGAGGTATTGTTGTTAATTTAACATTGTTGAATCAGCTTATGCAATTTTTGATGAGTCTTAATGAGGGATATGATCATATACGGAATTAGATTTTAGTGATGAAACCACTGCCTACTGTTAATCGTGCATATTCTATAATACTGAGGGTTAAAAAATAGAGAGAAGTATATGTTGGACTAATATACTCCATTGAACATAGTGCACACATGGTTAAAACTCAGGATTCAAAGAAGGATATAAATAGAAAAACTAGAAATAGGAAGAAAGGAGTGATTGATAAGAAGTTTTTGCATTGTGACTTCTGTGATAAGAATGATCATAACAGGGAAAGCTATTTTAAAATTCATGGGGTTCCAGAATGGTACAAGAATATGATAGAACAGAAGAAAAGGGATTCGACTAGTAATAAAGGCTTTGTGACAAATGTTGTTGAGTCTACAGTTTAAGATCAAAAGGAGCATACCACATTGATTTTCAATTTGGTAAGGGTGGAAGTCATGAAGCTAATGAAGGGCAAAAGCTTACTGGATCCAGTGAAGGTCAACTATGGATAGTTGATTGACATGGTAGGTACACTTTTTAATTATGTATTATCTTTCTTTGATGTTATAGGATATGATTCTTGGATAGTTGAAATTGGTGCATCTAACCATATCTATGCCAAGTTTTCTCTTCTGACCAATCCTTTGAAATCAACTAACTGTGTACCTGTATACTTACCTGATGGATCAGTCAAGCTTGTTCATCACATAGGTGATGTTCAACTTTGATATAATCTTGTTTTAACTGATGTGCTTCATATTCCTAGGTTTAAGCTCAACTTACTATCTATCAGTAAGTTGAGTACCACTGCAGGGGTTAAGTTTGAGTTTTTTCCCTCCCACTATACATTGCAGGACCTGAAGATTAAGGAGATTTTGGACATAGGGAGATTAGTAGGCAAACTATATATTTTGGATAGGGATTCTTTTTCAGCCAATACTATTTCACAATTTTCTTCTTCAGTATATGATAATGCTAATTCTGATGTTCATTTATGGCATAAACATTTAGTACATTCTTCTTTCCATATACTGAAACATATTTCTTTGAACATGAATAAAAATTACTCACATATTTGATCTTATTCATGTGTATATTTTGGGTTCTTATAAGTAAGAATCTATTTCAAGAGGACATTATATGCTTACTGTAGTAGATGATTATAGTAAGGTAACTTGGGCTTTCCTTATGCACCATAAAACTCAAACTTCCAATCTTTTGCAAACCTTCTATCGTATGATCCAAAATTAGTTTCAAACTACTGTCAAAGTAGTTCGTTCTGATAATGGATCTGAGTTCTTAAGTGCTAATTATCAAATCTTGTTTAAGGATCTTGGAATCGTTCATCAAAGGTCTTGTATTTGTATCGTACAACAAAATAGGGTTGTTGAATGCAAACATAAACTTCTTCTTTAGGTTGTTAGAGCTGTAATGATCCAGGCCTCTTTACCTACGATTTTTTAGGGGGATTCCCTGTCGACTGCCACTCATATTATTAACCGCCTGCCCATTTTAGTTTTACACTGAAAATCCCCTTATGAGGTTCTTTATGGACGTTCCCCTTCTTACACTATGTTTTGGACATTTGGTTACTTATGTTTTGCAACTAATATCTTTTCATACAAAGACAAATTTACGTCAAAGGCTCATCGATGTGTCTTTATTGGTTATAATCAGGGTAAAAAGGCCTTTAAATTGTTTGATCTTGATTCTCATACAACATTATGTTCTAGGGATGTTGTCTTTCATGAGCATGTTTTTCCTTACACATTTTCAAAGTCTGCAGCTTCTGATCATCTTTATCTATGCCTATTTCAGATTCAGTTATTGATTTAGTGCCTGTTATACCATTATCTGACTTTAGTTTACCATTGTCTGTTTCACCTAGTTCATCTACTCAGGTTCCCCCCCCCCCCCCCAAAAAAAATAATGACGTTCCAATTTTATGTCCTATAAACCTGCATAGTTGACTGACTTTGTTTGCAATCAAGTTGTTACTCATTTGGCTTCAGATTCTTTAGTTTCAATTTTTTTCAATCCATCTAATACTATTTTTTCTACTGCACATATTTCATTTTTGGCTCATTTGTCAACTGTTCAAGAACTAACTTCTTATAATCAAGCATTATTACATGATGAGTGGGTTTAAGCCATGTCGTAGGAATTAACTGCTTTAGAACAAAATAATACCAAGGATTTAACTAATTTGCCATTGGGTAAAAAAGCTATTGGTTCTAAAAGGATTTACAAACTTAAATTGAAACCAGATGGGAGTGCAGACATATATAAGGATAGGTTAGTAGCCGAGGGCTATAACCAACTCGAGGGAGTCGATTATACTGCACCTATGGCAAAGGTAGTGACTATCAGAGTGTTTTTGGCAGTTACTACCTCGTATTCTTGGCCAATCCATCAAGTATATTATGGATATTCTAACAGGTGTAGGTTTGCTTCACTTCAAGTCTGCCAGGACTCCCTTGCCTCTTGGAACTCGGTTAACTGCTGCTAGCACTGGAGTTATATCTGATCTTGGCCCTTATCAACATCTGGTGGGTAAGTTACTCTATATGGGATTTACTAAGCCTAATATTTCTCATACCGTGCAACAATTAAGCCATTTTTTATAACATCCCTATCAGCATCATTGGGATGTAGCTATACATTTACTGTGTTATCTAAAAGGTTGTCCACCAAAAGGCTTATTTTTTCCAGCCTTTAATGACTTTAATGTTAGAGCATTTTCTAATGCAGATTGGACAGTCTGCACTAATTCCAAGCACTCTTTAATAGGTTATTATGTCTTCCTTGGATTTGCCTTAGTTTCTTGGAAGACTAAGAAGTAATCTACGGTGTCCCATTCATCAATCGAGGTTGAATATCGTAGTATGGTGTCCACTGTCTATGAGTTATTGTGGTTTTCATATTTACTTAAGGAATTTTGGATATTACTTCATACTCCTATTCCATTTTAGTGTGATAATTAGGCTACATTACACATTATTACTAATCTGGTCTGTCATAAGAGGACCAAACACTTAGATGTTAATTGTCATGTAGTGCGAGATCAATTTAAATGTGGTGTTATTGCCCCATGCATGTTTCTAGCAAGGACTAAATTGTTGATTTCTTTACTAAGGTTCTGTCAGGTCCTCTTATTGCTGAGAAGGAAGAGAGTCTAAATTGCTAATTTCTTCACTAAATTGCTGATTTCTTCACTAAGGTGATACTTAAGTATCAATTTGCATTTGAAAATCTAAAATGAGAGGAGTATTTTGGATGGAAAAAAAGGGACTAAATCTATGGTTTGGGAGTGTTTAGTGTTTTGAAGTTTTAACAATTGCCTAAAAAGCTATTTAAAGAATCTAACAAAGGAAAAAGAGAAGGAAGAGAGTCTCAAGTTAGGATTTTAGTTTATTTTGTGCTTCCTATCATTGCTTTAGTGATGTAGGGAAGTGTAAGAGCATTCAAGGTAGAGAAAATAAAGGGAATTCAATAGGGATATAGAACTGTTTTGGTTATATTTTATTCAACTCTTTCTTTCTTTATTGCATTAGCTATTTATTCTATTTGTCATCAATAAATATGAGTTTTATGTTTTTATCTTTGATTTCATTAGTAAATACGTGTGCTTAAATTACTTAGTAAGAGTAGGGAAGTAGTTCGGCTATGAATAAACAATTAAAAGATTTTTATTTAATTAAGTGATTAAATTATTTATCTTAAATTAATAATATGAATTATTGATAAATAGTTAAAGGATCCTGACTATTGACTTTTAATTATTGAAAAAGTTAATTAGGTAACACAACTAAATTTAAAAGTAGATCAAAATTTAAAGTCTTTTATGAGGATTTCTAAATCGAAAGATCTTATGTTTAAGTTTTTCTGAATCTAATGCCTTTTATTCCAATTTATTTATAAACTATATGAATAAGTTGAGTTTAAAATAGAAAATTTTATTTTCGTGACCATTGGTAATATCTTGTTTAAGTAAAGTTTGTCCTAAATCTATCAAACACTTAACTTCTTTAATTAATTAACCTATGAAACTTGAAGTCTTAAATAAATTTAATTACTAAGAGAGCTTTATTATATTAATTAGTATTTAGATTGAATATTATTTTATTTACTTTATTTATTTCTTTATGTTTTTATTATGTCTTCAATTTAATTATCTAGATAATTAAATAATGATTGACCTAGTTATTAGAATTGGATTCTTATAGAGACGATACGGTAATCAGTATTCACCATTTTATATTATTTATTGATAAGTGTACTTGTCTCTAGCTTTAGATTAGGATTAGAAACTGATCAACAGTCGTATTAAAGTATACTGCGTTAAAGATGCATTAAGATCAACAAGAATTATGATGGTAGAAATTGAAAATTATGGATTGCATATATGGAAAAAAAATTATGACTTGTAAAATCCTCTTACATGAATATTAGTTCTCATTAATAAGTAAAAATATAAGACTTACAACTTTTTCGATCAAGATTTTGTAGCATTGGATATTTAGAATGTAATTTTTATTTCCTTTATCTTTTATATGACATTTTATGTGACTTTTCAGTATTCAAAGTGAGTAGGATTAGACCCTTTACCAGTACAAAATAAATGCTACTTGGTCATCATTAGGATATGACTCTTTCTTTCTCCTCTACTTCGATAAAGTGTTGTACTATTTTAAGACGTGCTTTGGAAGTCAGGACATAGGCAGTATTTAAAGTTGATTATGTGTGTAACTCCATAAGCTTTCTTTTTTTTTTTGGGTTAACATAAATTGTGTAATATCATGGTATTAGTTCTAGACCTAGAATCCTGATTGCATTCATCCAATCCAAATCAAAACTAGTTCTTGAATCAAATTTGGTGTGACAAATGATCTTAGAAAATTATAAATTATTGAAGGCTTAGAGCTTGATGATGGGAATAAATGCAGCCACCAAGCTCAAGTTTGAGAAGAGACTAAAACTGGAAAACAAAAAAAGGCATGATGAATGACTTTAAAATGGTGATAAAGAGGGTCTTCCTTATCATGTGGGAGGAGGCCAAGCAACTTTTGAGTTTTGAGGAAGGAAGTTGTGACTAAGCTTGTGATCTTCAAGTAGCAAATGGAGCTAGTTGACGACAAAGCTAAGGGCATGTTTAGTTGAGTTATTAGTTTTTTTATGTGATTTTTTGTGTTGTTGCATTGGTTTTTGTGTGTTTTTTAAGTTTTTACGATGTTTTTTCGATTTCTACGCTATATTAATATGTTATTTTTTTCCAGTTTCTGTGTTATTTTTTTCAATTTCTATATTTAGAAAAACAAGAAACGAAAACCAAAAATGGAAATGGAACTAAATAAGCCCTAAGTGAGTAAGCCTAAGTTTTTATTTCATAACTGATATGTAGAATGTTAAGATAGTACCAAAATATACTGAAACTAGGACCCTAAAAAGAGAAAAGCATAATCCCATATAAAATCCTAGTTAACTATGATTTCTGACTCCTAATGAACCCTTTGACCCATAATTCCTCTCCTGCCCCAGTCCTCCCAACCCTAACTTAAATGCCCCCTCCTTACGAGATTTCCCTCCTCTCTCTCTCTCACAGCTCACCCCCTATGTCGACCTTGAAGCTTCCTTGGCCATTTTGGCTCCTTCGGCCTCTATAACTGGAGTGCAAGAAGCAAACTCTCGGTCTAAGTTAATGGCTACTCAAAGCCCCCATGTGCTTTGAAAGGTTGGATCTTTGTTTGATGATCCTTCTATATGGCTAGACCTCTTTATTCTCCTGGTGTTGTACGTGTCTTTGGTGATGCTATGGGTCTATCTCTGCCTTGATTTGCCTATCTTGGAAATAGATGGTTGGTGATGACGATCCTTGCATCTTTTGTCATTATTATGCACCTATTGTGGAGAATGGGCAACTGGTGGCTCGACCCCAATTGGAAGTTCTCAAAGCCGGAGCGAACAAATGAAGATCATTGTTGATTGGATTTTTCATAGAGCAGACCTGCATTTCCCCTATGAGTGCCTGAGCACAAAAGAGCTAGAAGTCACACAGTTTACATGATGTGTTGTTGTCGAAGGGGGGTTGCTTTATTTTCAAATTTGATTCTTCTCACGAGGCTAAGATCATTCTAGATAGTGGTCCTTGGCATTCAATAATATGATGTTATTTCTTCAATTTTGAAAATCGGGTATCATTATCAAAGACTTGAAATCGAAGTATGTACCGATTTGGATTAACCTAGATAGCATCCCTTTGGAATATTGGAACACCAATGGCCTTAGTCATTTGGCCAGCTTGGTAGGCACTCCTATAACAATGGATGAGACCACTGCTCACTTGGGAAGAATTGGGTATGCCAGAGTTTGTGTTTTGGTAGACTTAGTCAAGAATCTTTCAGAGTCTATGTCAGACTATAGTATGAATGATAAGGATAAGCTCTTCCTTGATGAAGTGTTTGTGACTTATCAGTGGAGACCCCCCAAAATAAATTAGCTAGGTTTGGAAGGCGATAGGTAGAAAAAATTTTTGGGGAGACTATTAGAAATTAATGGTCCTTAATAAGGAAGTGGTTGGCCAGGTAAAGGTTTTGAATACTGTGGAAACATTGGTTTAAGAATAGGTGATCACCTAAGGGTCTCATACATAAGTCATTCCCAATCCTACTAAGATACAGCCTAGAAGGAGCCCAGATAGCTGGATTTTAAAGGGTTTTTGGATGCTACCACTTGTTTGAAAGGTATGGAGAATTCCTTCTCCCTTTCCAACCCTTTTCAGGCTTTAGATAGTGCTTATACGGTCTCACTAGATGTGATGAAAGTAGAACTACAATCTATAGTTAAATCAATAGGGGAGCTAGAATGGTGCAGGATATAACACTTAGGCAGAACATCAAAACTAGGATGGAATAGATAGTGTAGAATAAAAAAGAGGTAGGTTTTCGCTGTCAAGAGAATAAGATTGGCTACATGGAGGAATGTGATACCCAGCCCTACTCAGGAGGTTATGAGACTCACCCGCATTCCAAAACAGGTCAAAAGCATAGCAAGAGTGAGACTTTGACTCAAAAGACCACTTATTCTGTGCCTGCAGATATGGTCTCTGAAGTGGTTCCCCGTTTAGATCAGCCTACTACTTAGGGGTTTCAACAAGACTTACACTATGATATTCTGGTCATTATGCATCAGGAAAATGAAGGATTAAAGGCAGCAAGTCAGCTAAAGGAGATAGGTTGGGGTGTGATGCTACCAATTTCCAATAATCCTGATTATCAAAATAGGGTAAGGAAGGACATTTCTATTATCTAGGGGAAGGCTCCTTCTCCTAAAGGAATGAGAAACACGTCTAGGAAAAAATATAGTCGCCTTGCTAGATATAAGGTATCATCTCAATCATGTCTTTAGTGTTCTAAAATGTTAGGGGATTGAATAATCCCAATAAAAAAATGGTTTTTTCCAATTACCTTAATTCTATCAACCCTTTTTTGGTGGGGCTGTTATAAACTAAGTTAAAAAATGTTCCTTATAAAGGTTTGTGGTTTATCAATAAACTTTAGAATGTCATTTCTAATCTTGAGGCTCAATATAATGGTAGATTTATCATTGCCTATGACCCTAGTATTTTTGGCATCCATTCTCTTAAAATTGTAAATCAGATGGTTCACATGGTTTTGTTTTTCCAGCCTAGACACATCCTGATTACATTATCTATTATTTATGTATCCAATGGTGGGTTTCAAAGGTCAAAGTTATGGCAGGATCTTCAGCATATGGATTCAGGTGTTTCTTCTTCTTGGATGATTGCAGGAGACTGACAATATGAGGGCTGGAGGGTCCGGTTCGTGCACTTCTTGTAGTGATTTTCAAAATTTTTTGAGTAGGTTAGGCTTCAATGTTTTGGCTTTTACAAGTAATCTCTTCACCTGGTCCAATAGATAAGATGGGAATCTTATAAGGAGAAAATTATATAGAGCCATGATTAATAGTAGATGGTTGGAAACTATCCCAAACAGCACATTCAAATTTGACCACAACTTAGTCTCAAACCACAGTCTTAACGTCATTTCTGGTTTCGACAATCAGTGTAAGCCCAAAGTTCCATTCCAGTTCTTCAATCATCTATATGCAGCAGAGGGTTTTGAGGATATTATTCGCGAAGGAATATCCAAGGCTATAGAAGGTTATGCCCAATATAAGCTTCACTTCATGCTATTAGTAATAAAATGGGAAATGAAGCTGCTGTTTAAGAAGTCTATGGAAGGTAGTAGTAGGCACCATGCTGACAATGCTAGGAAATGGTTAAAAACTATTTAGGAGCGACTAAATAGAGACCCCTCTAATCTCTATAGTCAAATTGAGGAAAAAGCTACTCTCAGGAACTTGAATACTACCATGTATTCCCATTTTTCAATTATGAGACAGAAATCAAGGATCCAGTGGCTCAAAGATGGGATGCAAATACCTCTTCTTCTTTTTTTCCTATAAACATTTTTTGCATAGGAGAAATGTGAACAAGATTCAATCTATTATGTCTCCCTCTAAACAAACTATTCAAGGTCAACAGGGCCTCTTTGATGTCACTCTTCAATTATTTCAGGATCAGTTAAGGTTAGCATCCTTATGTCATTCTACAGAGTAAACTTTAAACACTCTTGAAGGTCCTCGAATTCATACTCAGCAGGCTTATTTACTTACTACCAAGGTCACGGATGAGGAGATAACTAATGTTGTTCATTCTTTAGCTACTGAAAAAGCTTTAGGGCTTGATGAATTCAATTCCCTATTCTTCCAAAAGTATTGGCATCTATTTGGGGATCGCGTTGTTAATGTAGTCCATGAATTCTTTGCTAATGTCCGGCTTCTTTGAAGTGTTAACAGCGCTCATATTACTCTTATTATGAAGATGGAAAACCCCTCGTCCTTCATAGACTTCTGGCCGATTTCTTATTGCAGTTATATTTATAAGATTATTTGCAAGATCTTAGGTCAATGGTTGAAAAGGTGCTTACTTGTCCGGTTAGTAACAATTAGGCTGCCTTCGTCCCTAATAGGTATATACGAGATAAAGTGCTCCTTGCTGAACTTTTTAGCTCCTATAAGAATAAATAGGAAGGCTAAAGATTGTACTTTCAAACTGGACCTGCAAAAGACTTACGACACTGTAGATTATTCCTTCCAGAAGAGTTTCCTGCAGTGGTTGGACTTCCCTCTCAGATTTACTAGCTCTATTTTGGAATGCAGTAATCCTATCTCATTTAATGTTATGGTGAATGAGGAGCCCACTAAAATTTTCAATGGTAAGTCAAGACTAAGATAAGGTGGCTCCCTTTCTCCTTATTTGTTTATTCTTTGTATGGAAGTGCTAAATAAGCTGTTAACCTATAAGATTGCTGCGAACTCTCACTTTAGGCACCATAGCAAATGCAAAAAGCTTGGTGTACACAGCTTATTTTTTTACTAATGATGTGTTAATATTCTGTGAAGCAAATACTAACTCTGTCTCAACTATTATGGATGTTATTTAATGCTTCTCTTCTATCTTGGGGTTAAAGATTAATCAACAAAAAAGTAAGATCATTATCTCAGAGTCAGCTGGTAATTTGGTAACAGTTATTGCGGATCTCTCGGGTTTTGGTCTTGACAACCTCACCTTTAAGTACTGGGGACTGCCGGTGATCTCTCACAAGTCAACTTATGCAGACCTTCAAGATCTTATGGAGAGATTGCATAATAATATTGACAGCTGGCTAAATAGATTCCTTTCCTTTGTAGGCTGACTTTAATTGATTAAAATAATCTTAAGTAGCATGCAGGTTTATTGGATAGCTAATTTAATCCTGCCGAAGAGAGTTGTTAAGGAAATGGAGAGGATGATGAGGAATTTTTTATGACGGGGGAAAGCTACCAAAAATGGAGGCTTGACGAGTTTCAAATCATCCAAAAATAATTAACCTACTCAGAATATTAACGTGGCATAGTGGAGTAAGGTCGTCTCCTCAGATAATGATGTTGGAAATTTTGTTAAAACGCAATATTAAAAACAAAAAAAAATTGATTTGAAATTCAATAAAATAGACTTCTAGTTAAAGGAATTTATTTCCACCTTAATTCATGCAATTGATCATTGATGCATAAGTGATTCAAAAAATTCATGAATAAATTGGTTCTAGTTATTAAGAACAGATCTATAATAACCAATAATTCCTTACCTTGTACGGTAATCACGAACATATCGAAAAATTACTCCCTAATCGAAAAAACATCCCATAAGCAGCTCGTAGGATTTTGCATTTTGACAGCCTTCAAACCTAAAAAGATCCAATTCTAACCAATAAACTCAACAGATGGTTTATTACAATCAAATTTTAATTAATTTTATGACATATATTAAACTTCTTAATGAGGAAATAAAATTATCTCGATTGCCACTTATTAAAATTAACAAACAATTACGGATTCTTTGTTTTAATTGGCATTATATTATTTAAGGATTATTAAATATATGCATCTATTCAATAAAACACAAAACTATCATAAAACCACTAAATTCAGGAAATAATTAAACATCCATGCATAATTGAATTCAATAAATCCTATTCGATCTCACAATCGATGTAGAATCAAGGTTTCAATATAATCATTTAACTAAAATAAATAAATTAGTTACAAGCCATTGAAAAGAAATAACATATGAATATTATTGACAAATAATTATCTTACTAAAAAATAATTTAGAGGAAGAAAAACATTAGAAAGCTCTTCAGATATCTTGGTGTAATGTCGACTGTTGCAAAAACTCCAGAAGACGTCCTCATTTTCTCTAATAAACTCCAGCAGCTACCGACTTTTTTTGGACTAAGCCAAGGTTCCCTATCGCATGGTGCGACCCCCTTTTTCTCTAGAGTAGAGAGCTCTTGTCATTTTTTTAGCTTCGTCCATTGATTTTCTAGGGCTATGTGTAAACCATCAAGCTAAGCTCCAAGTGATGTCGCTTTTGCTCCCTCTCCAAAAGGCTAATGGACTGTTTTATTGTTAAGTTAAAAGGAGTTTGGCTGCTGCGTTTTATGGTTCTCCAACATGCTATAAGCTGCGTTTTGAAGCCTCCTAAATAAGACCAAATGATGTCATTTTAGTGTACTGGGGTGCTGTTGTGGTTTTCTACTGTGGATTGCGGCGTTTTTGTTCCTCCTAGCAATTAATGTACATTTTAATTCCCAGCTATCATTTTCTTCTATGCTGTTGGTGTTTTGATCTGTTACTCATCTGGTTTTCTTCTTGCATTATACGTTTCAAGATTTTAGCTAATCACTCATGGCTACCATGTCTTTATGGATTCTTAAATTCCTTGTGCAATTCTTCTCCAATTTATCCAATTTTAGCTTCTTTTCTCCAAAAAAAATCCACATTTCTTAACCTTTAAAATCAATATAAAAACACCATAATCAAGACAATCTCCAGCCAATATGCTCTAAAAATATCCCAATTTGATATGTAAATTAATAACTGGTGAAGCTCGTTGTAAGTTACTAAATAATAAAGTACCTAACTAACTTAACTAAGTAGCTAGGGCAAGTCAGGGTCGATCCCACAGAGAGCTAGAGTGAATTGCTATCTCTAATGTTGTCAAAAAGAAA
>JAOXYD010000004.1:5663628-5690925 GCA_028565735.1 Pinacopodium congolense | reverse complement strand
GCATTTCAGCAGCTACGAGATAAGCTCATTGTTGCTTCCACCATAAGCTTGAGGCGGATGATAATGTATAACATGTTCTACCCTTGATTCAGCTAGAACATTTAATCACCATGATTAGCAACACAATTATAGCCTATAAATCTTCCATTGTATAATTTTATTTTCATGTTTATATCTTTTTCTTGTCTATAAATAACTATATAAATCTCTAGTAAAATACACAAGAAAACATCTTTCTCTAATATTCTTTAAATTTTAATTTTAAGGCATCCGAGGAGATGTCAGATTTCCGAAGAAATAAAAGAAAAGTTTAAAGATTCAAAAGTTCTTTTTTTTAACCTCTTAGCTCTTAGACACATCTAGTTTGAGTAGAAAAAAAGTAAAAAACATTTTGAAAATGAAACATGGCCTTTTCGATATAAGAATAGAGTTCCTGAGCCTAAATATGGTTGTTTGCATATGAGTGAATAAAAGCAAACAATGCCCAATAATGCTTGGGAGAAAGTGAATCATGCAACAATAAAGAATGATAGTCAAGCTTTTATAATTTAAATGGTAAAAGTTTCTTTTAAATTTTATTATTTTCAAGTCAGATTTTAATATTTTAAAATTTTAATAAAAAATTTTACTTTTGAAAATATTAAAAATGATTAAAAATTTTATTCATTTTTATTAACTTTTTCATCACATATTATTCACGTGACATATTTTTACTGCTTTAAAAATAGATAATGGGCCTACTACCATGTGACATTACTTAACACCTATCTTTGAATTTAAAAAAAAAAGAGTTGAAACAACTCTGTATTCTCCTCTCCTCATTGTGTTTCTCTATTTTACATCAGTGCAACTCTATTTATGCCCATCTTGTAATTATCTGTAAAGCACCATGATTATAGGAGAAGTAAAAAATACAAAGGAGTATAGTTTTTCAAGCATGTATAGGAAAGACAAGCTTGAAAACTTAATAGAGAAGGGTAAACATGTTAAAGAGAATTTGTATGAGAAAAAAAAACACAGCTATCACCAATACAAATGTCATCATAACCATGGAAGGCTTCTAGGTAAGTTTGAGGTTCAAAAAAGAATGTTACTTTAATTTCTCTTGTCTCAAGGACTTTTAGGTAATTGTTTACAAAATTGATGCTTTTAATATTCTCTGGCTTAAAGTACAATAAATCAGTCAGATATCTTGGTGTAAAAGAGTTTTCATTACAGCCTACATATACTTTTGTGCTTTTGAGGGTTTCTATATGTGGCACAGATGGTTGGAGCTAACAAATGATCATTTTGGAGGTCAAACTCACCATAAAAGTTGATATTTCAATAAGAATCACAAATAGCCAAGGTCTGAGTACAAATCGAGCCATCTTGCTCTTAAGTGACTCACTTGTTCTTGAAACATGAGCAAGAAATGTGAAACAACGATGTCGTTTAAGTAGGCTAGTTATTTACTTAAGTTGTTTAGCTTAATTTGCTTCTGTTTGGTTTTAGTTTTCTGCTTATATAAAAAGAGGGATCCTATACATTGAACTTAAGTCTTTTTTGACTTATTGACTGATAATAAAACTTTAGTTCAGTTTCTCTCATATGGTATCAGAGAAGGAGGTCTTCTCTCTAGGTTTTGTTTCTTTTATCTAGATTGAAATTGCCTCTTTCTTGCTCTAATCATTGCAATTTCACAATTTTTTTCTTTGAATTCAATCTTCTTTGTTCATGTTATGGCTTCGATTTCTCCAACGAAAGATCCTTCGTCACCCTATTCTCTTTATCATTTAGAAAACCACAGCTTCGTCATCATTTCATCGAAGTTGAGCTCCTCCAACTATGCATCTTGGCAATGATCCTTGTTAGCAGTGTCCATCCAAAATAAGCAAGGATTTCTTGATGGATCGGTAAACAAGCCGCCCAATGAAAATCCTAATTTTCTTCCATATAGTCATTGCAACAATCTCATCGTTGCCTAGTTACTGTGGTCCATCTCTCCTTTGATAGCATCTGCAGTCTTCTATATGAAAGAAGCTTCATATATTTGTGAGAAATTAGATCAACGATTTGCTTAACCCAATGATGTCTGAATCTACTACTTACAGCATCAGTTGTGTACCATTAATCAAGGTATAAATACTATTGATACTTACTTTATTGAGTTGAATTTGATTTGGGAAGAAATGAGAAGTTTTATACCCCTTCCTCACTGTGAATGTAGTACTTGTAATTCTCAATGTTTTCAACGGTATGCTGATAGAGAAGAAAATGACTATGTGTTTCATTTTCTTAATGGTATTAATGAAGGGTTTCAAGGGTTACAGACTCAAATAATCCTTATGAAACCCTTTCATAACCTAGATCAGGTGTATAATATGGTACAGAGAGAGGAAACCCAGCGAAAATTTCAAATATTGACTTTTTAGTTGCCTGATGCCTCTGCAATGGCAGCTAAGAGAAGTAAAACTAACTTAGTTTGCTCTTATTGTGGTAAGATCGGTCACCTAAGAGAGAGTTATTATAGGCTTATAGGTTTTCCTTTGGACTTTAAGTTTACAAAATCTAGGAGAAATGCAACAGGCAAGTCACCTAGCTCATAGCACAAAGTGTCAGTCAATATAGTAGATCAACTGGATCATGGTTCTTTAATTGAAGACACCAATCTCTTACATCTGAATCTCTCCAAGGACCAACTCCACAAGCTTGTGCAGTTGTTCAATGATCAATCTTTAGTTACCAAACAAATAGTTAAAACCTTATAACCTTGTCCATCTTCTATTATTCCTTCTACATATTCTAACATGGTAGGTATTATAATTGCTTTATCTTTTTATCTTTGTGGTATTATAAGACATTATAGCATTTCACATCCTACCTGGATAATAAATACTGGAGCATCACATCATATCATTAATTTTGTTGATTATTCCCAGTACTATAAGCCTGTTAACAACTATTCTGTTCAACTTCCTAATGGGGGCAGAGTTTCTATTACATTATTGTTCAGTTGTTGTCTCACCTCACATTATTCTTCACCGTGTTCTATTTGTTCCTTCATTTACTTTCAATATGTTATCCGTTAGCAAATTAACTGATGATCAACATGTTTCCTTAACCTTTCATGCTAATTTATATTCTGTTCAGGCCCATTCCTCTTAAATATAGATTAATATGGCTAGAAATATAGATGGCTTATATCATTTCTCCTCTGAATTTACATCACAGTCCAATGCTTTGATATCTCCAGTAATAAAATCAGTATTCTCTGTATCTCTTGATACTTGGCATTGCAGATTAGGTTATCCTTCCACTGATAGGATAAGGTATATTTATTGCATTTCCGATTCTTTGGACAATTTCAATCTTAGTCCTTGTATGATTTGTCCTAGGGCTAAACAAAAGCGTTGTTCTTTTCCTGTTTATATATTAAATATCAAACATATCTTTGATCTTGTACACCTTAATGTATGGGGACCTTATGCTACTAAAGATGTTAATGGAAATCATTTTTTATCACAATTGTTGATGATTTTTCTAAAATTACTTGAGTTTCCTTGTTAAAACATAAATCTCATGTGACTTAAGTCATTCCTCAATTCTATCAGTTTATCCTCACATAATTCAATGTCTTAATTAAAATCTTTCACACTGATAATGCAGTTGAATTTTGATTGCTTAACTTCTGTAACACTTATGGGATGTTGCACCAAACATCTTGTGTTTACACACCTTAACAGAATGGTGTTGTTGAATGTAAGCACCAGTATATGCTAAATGTGGCTAGGTCTCTTCTATTTCAAGACAATTTGTCATTATTTTTTTGGGTGATTCTATGCTTACATCTGTCTATCTCATCAATAGGATTCTCACTCCCTTGCTTAATAATCATAATGCTTATGAAATTCTTTTTCAATATCCTCCTTCCTATACTCATCTTTGAGTATTTGGTTCTTTGTATTTTGCCTCTACTTATCCTGTTAATAGAAAAAATTTTGATCCTCGGGTTAGGAGATGTGTCTTCCTTGATTGTCCTACTAGGGTTAAGGGCTCTAAGATTTATGATTTACAGACCAAACAAACATTCATTTCTAGGGATGTTCATTTCTTTGAATAGTTATTTCCCTTTGGTAAAGATCATTCTTCTTAACCTAGTGTTGTCTTACCTCAGTTTTTCTCTTCTCCTTGCTGAGATTCTCCTATTGCTCCTGCAGCATCTACTAGTTTGCCTTACCTAGATTCTTCTTCTTATTCAACTTCTTCTTCTCTTACGTCCACCCTTGCTCCTGTCCACCCAAATGTAGTACTAGGGTCACTCCTTACCACTATATCTGCAAGATTTTTAGATTCAATTGCCTCCTACCAATCTTTTTTCTCATATAAATTGCTCAATTGCATATCCTATTCAACCGTACCACTCTTTCACTCATCTTTCTCCTTCTTTCCAAACCTTTTCCTTCAATATTTCTTCAGCCTTTGAACCTCAAACTTTTTAGTAAGTAGTGCAGTCTAATCATTGGAAAACTGTAATGGTTAAGAAACTTAATGCTTTGGAAGCTAATCAGGTCTAGTCTATTGTCCCTTTACCTCCAAGTTGTCATGTTGTGGGGTCCAAGTGGGTTTATAAAATCAAATATCTGGCTGATTAGACCATAGAGGGGTACAAGGCCATGCTAGTTGCTAAGGGTTACACCCAGCTTACTGGGTTTGATTATATAGAAAATTTTAGTCCTGTGGCTAAGAATTCTACTGTCAGATTGTTTATGTCTTTAGCTGTTATTCATATCTAGTAATGATTTCCTTAATAGGGATTTGGTTGAGGATGTATATATGTAGCTACTGAAGGGCTATTCGATTCAAGGAGAGTTCTCTCTTGAATCTAGACAGCAGCTAGTTTGTAAACTGCACAAGTCTTTATATGGCCTAAAATGTGCCTTAAGACAGTAAAACATTAAGCTAACCTATAGTTTACTGGAGCTTGGCTTTGTTCTATCTAAGTCTGACTATTCTTTGTTTACCAGAAAAATTAACATTGGAATTGTTGTAATTATGGTGTATGTTGATGATATTGCTATTGCAGGCTCTAGAGAACAATTAGTGACATATTTAAAGACTATGATTGGTACCAAATTCAAGCTAAGGGACATTGGAAATCTTAAGTACTGTATTGGTCTTGAAATAGCAAGGACTTCTAAAGTTATTTCAATGTCACAATGGAAATATACTTTGGATCTTTTGCAAGAACATGGTGTACTTAGAGCAAAACCTAGTAGTATTTTAATAGAAGTTAATCATAAGTTAGGAAGAATAGATGTTTATATTCTGCAAGATCCTACTCATTATCAGTAATTGGTCAGTAAATTGATTTATTTAACTCTTACCAGACTTTATATTTGTTATACAATGCACATGTTATCACAGTTCATAGATAAACTTGCCACCATACATGTTAGTGCTACATACAAAGTATTGACGTATTTGAAATCCACACTAGGATAAGGAATTTTCCTTACTGAAGATGCTATTCTTCAATTTAAAATACATGTAGATAGCGATTAGGCATGTTATAGATATCTGGCAATATGTTACAGGTTATTATGCCTTTCTTAGTATATCTATTATTAGCTGGAAATCTAAAATGCAGACTGTGGTTTCAAGAAGTTCTGCTAAAGTTGAATTTAGGGCAATGGCTATAGCCACTTTTGAGGTTATTTGGCTGTTGAGTTTACTCAAAGATTTCAGTTTTGACCATCAAACTGAAGTGGAGATCTATTATGACAACTTAGCAACCATCCATATTGCCAACAATCCTGTGTTTCATGAGAGAACAAAACACATAGAGATAGATTGTCACTTTATTCGTTAGAAGATAGTTGGCAATATCATCAAACCTACTTATGTGAGGTCTACAAAACATATAGCAGATGTCTTTACTAAGGCCTTGAATCCTAGTCAATTTGGTATTTTGTTGAACAAGACGAGCTTAATTAATATATATATTCTCATCTTAAGAGGGAGTGTGAAACAACAATGTTGTTTAAGTATGCTGATTATTTACTTAAGTTATTTAGCTTAATGTGCTTCTGTTTGGTTTTAGTTTTCTACTTATATAAAAAGAGGGATCCTATACATTGAACTTAAGTCATTTTTTGGCTGGATGACTAATAATAAAACTTTAGTTCAGTTTCTCTCATAAGAAAGTTAGTATAAACCCTATACAATGAAATTTGCATTATATTCGATAATTCGTGAAGCATATTTAATATTACTTTGATTGAAAAGCATTGCATGTTGCCAAACCCTTAAAAATTTGCATTCTCTTTGCATTTGATCAACCATACAACAAAACATACGAGTAAGTGCAATGATAAGATTAACAACCATATATGCAAAAGACTTTCAATATCTATATCACTTATTTTTTAGCTAGGAAATCGATACCCTCCCAAAGCTTCATCTTGATCACTCATGGGGTTTGTAATTGGTGGCTATAAGTTGAATAGCAAAAATAGGTCAAACTTGACTTATTCAATGTAATTGCTCCTTTGAAGGAATGGCATCTTTTTAAGCTCCCACTTCCATTATTTGAAGTTTTGATGACCATTGAAGCTAATGGAAAAGAAGAAGCTTTCTTAAAGATGCAGTAATAAAGTTACAACGGCTTATGCTCTACGTAAGCTCTCAAATATATTTTAACCTTTAAAGCACATTATATGTAAAAGAAATTAGTAGATACCCTCGGAAAAAAAATGCTTTCATCTCTGTGCTCTGCTTCACATTATTTGTTTTTCCAATTACTAAAGGTGTTTACTATAAAGAGCTAACCAAAGTCATATGAAGCTCGTGGAGAAGACAACACATGGCAAAAATTTAGTAGTTGTTCAAATAGTCGGGCCACCTGATACCTTGACGATTGATAATTGTGAGATGGACACAAATAGAGCACACTGATGAGAAACAAAGAGATTCAATGGAAAGAGAAGAGAATACAATGTCACTTCAACTTTTTTTTTTATCAAGGGATAGGTAGTGGTGATGCTATATGGTAGTACAGTCATCACCTATTTTTGGACCAGTAAAAATATTCCATGTGACAACACATAATGGAAAAGTTAATGAAAAAATAAATTAACATTATTTTTTAACGTTAATGAAATATTAAAGTTCTCTTTAATGTTTCTCAAACGTTATGATTCTTTTTTAACATTTTAAAATGTTATGATTTAACTTGAATACTGTTGAAAAAGATAGAATCTAAAAGACCTTCTTTGTTTTTTTTGCCAAATTTAAACCGTCTTTCTTAATTTCATGCAGTTTTAGAAGATAGTGTATTGATTGATGGCTAACAAGGATCGTTCTAACCCTAATATTTTTACCAATATTTAGGTTAAACCCTAACATTTTGTAAGTATTCAAAAAGAATCCTAACATTTAAATACCATTTAAAAAGAACCATATTCTAACTTCTATTAAACATTAGGTTCATGGTTATTTTAAAACATTTTTAAAATGTTAGGGTTATTTTTGAACATTTATAAAATGGTAGGATTCTTTTTGAACGTTTTGAAACATTCGGTCAAATAAATAAAAATATTAGGATTGATATGATACTTTTTACTTTAAATAATGGGTTAAGTTAGTTTGTTTTTTAGTGCATAAAATAACCTAATGAGATTAATTATTACAAAAATAATAGGTCCCTAATTTTTAGAGCCCTAATAACCCCCCTCTCTTATGGGAGGGGGCATTTTTGTACTATCCTAAATTTAAATTACGATATTACAACCCCTTCTCACATGAGAGGGGGACATTTTTGTAATATCTTAGGAGCTCCCAAAAATTGGACAACCTAGTCTAATCCTAATTATTATTAGTTGAGCTCTACTCCATTGATGGTTGCCTTTAGGTTTCATTAATTTAAAATTGTATATTTTTTTAAATACCATCAAATGTTAAAATTTAATAAAAATTTTAGAGTTCTAATAAACATTTTAATCCCCTCTAAATCATGCATGACAATAAGGTGACTTGGTACATCAATTTATACTTCTTTATGCTTTTTCACACATGTAATTATTTTTTATCTGTGGAATTTTAGAGAATATAAGCAAATTACAAATACGTGTTAAAAGTGGTAGAAAATTTTAATTCTAATCCGAATGAACTAGCTCAAGGCACTTTCAATTTTTCAAATCAAAATTTGATTTTTAAAGGAGGAAAAAATTAATAAGTGGATTATTCAGTTAAGTAAAAGAAAATTTTTAAAGATTTCAATCAAATTTCGCTTGTGTTCAAATATGTCCCTAAATATAGAAAATATTTTATAACATAGATATAAAAAAAGGAGGAAACATGAATTAAAAAATCTAAACCTTAGACATATATACTTTAAGTCATATACTTTAACGCTTTAACCTGCTTTAAAATTCAATTTTCAATTCATAACAATTCTCAAATTGTAACAACCCAAATTTTTTAATTAAATTCTCAATTCCAATATAAACCCTAAATTCACAATTCAATCTAAACGCTTATTATAATAAATCTAATAAACTAAAGAAATTAGCATAAAATAAAAAGGAAATAAAAATTAATAAAAATTCACAATTCCCGAAGTTAATAAATCTAATAGCTAACCAAAATAAATCAACAATCTCCACTATATCATAAGTAAATCAAATTATCAAAGAACAACGAAAATCTAACTAAAATTAATTTCTGTGGCATCTTACGACAAACTGTTCTACCTAAACTCTCTACTAATACGCAATTTAAAATCTGAAAAGTTTTAAAGCCTATTGAATATCTCTTGAAAAATTCTATAGGTAACAATGAGCTACCAATTCAATAAGAAGCAACTAGAATGTACATGTCATGTAATAAATAACACATACAAATATAAATATATATATACATATATATATACACACACATACGCATTGCATCGTATCGTATTACATTGTAATTTTATATTAAAATTTATATAAATTTACATTTATTTATTATTCTTAATCCATTCTTTCATATCTCATATTTTCATTTAATATTTTTCTTAAACTTTTAGGACTCTGCTTAATCTAGTAGACTTATATCCAATAGTCTGCCAACAAACAGATGACACAAAACACTTCCCATTTATGAAAATATCTTGGGCATTCTCACTCTTAAAATACTAGGTCTTATCAAATAAATCATATAGGACTGTTCGCACTATTGGAAACATCATAGGTATCCCCACTCTGAAAATGTCAATATAAATCACTAAAGATATCAATACTACTAGAATACCCCGACACGTGTCTAATAATCAATCTTAATCTCATCGTATAAATATCAAGACCATCAAATATAAATCTACCTTGGCAAGCCATTAACTAAGGTCTCCATATAGTTCCTTAATATTTTACAAATTTACTATTAAACTGCCATGTCATCCAATTTCATCATAAATCCACACTTTAATAAAGTTATGATTTAATAATAATTTCCATCAATGCTTAATCATACCCATAAAATAATCCTCAGTAACTTTCACAATTTTTCATACTCCATCATTTAATAGCTCATCACAAATTCACCATGTACCATGTACATATTTTTCATATAAGTAAAATTTGTATAATATCCATATACTGATCCATAACTCACAACAAATCCTAATTAATAACAAATCACATAATTTTACATAACGCAATAGTTATAATTAAAATAAATCGTAAAATATCACATTAATTACAATTATCATAAAACGCATATAAAAGATATTACATTTCCCTAAATTCACACAAATCATAATATATTTATTTTGAAGAAAATTTTCATCAAATATAATATATTTAAATCTCGTCTTTCACACAATTTTCAATTTTTCAAAATGTACACAAAATTCATATAATAAGATATTTTAATTTCTCAAAATTCACACAAAAATATTAAAATCAACTTTTCACATAAAATACAAAATAAGGTACATTCTAATTAATCCCCTTACTTGAACATCGAAAATTCTGAATTCCTAATCAATCTTGTGCTTCCTCTGATTTATCTTCAATGCCTAAACAATAATGAGATAACTATATTTGTAGTCCTAAACCTTCACTATTTTCTCAATTAAGTCCTATACCCTTAAAACTTCCTATTGAAGTCTTATACTATAGTCCTAAACCTTTCATAAATTTTTCAATTAAATCCTAAAATTTTTACAATTTACTAATTAAGTCCTATAAGGACTGCCTTTGATTAATCCGCATAGGTATAGGACTTCAACATAAAGTTTTAAAAGTATAGGATTCAATGGAGAAAATGATAAAAGGTTTAGAACTACAAATATAGTTAACCCAAATAATAATAAAATAATTAGGATAAATAAAATAAAATAAAAATAAAAATAACTCTAAAGGTTTCATAATTTATTGCACTACCCTTAACTTTTACTAAAATTTTTCAAAATGTCCTAAATAAGCACCTTTTTCCTATATAACCCTTTAAAATTCCTAAAATTTCAAAACTAAACCTAAATTTTTAAAGTTCACAAATTACAACCTTACTTCTTTAAAATTATAGATTTGCCATAATTATTTTTCTTCTTCTTCTTCTTTTTAATCTCCTTCGCTTTCCTCCATCCTTCTTGTTTCTCTCCCTAAGCTCTCACCTCACATCTCTCTCTCATTTCCTCCTTTTATTTTTTCTTCTTTCTTCCATAGCCACCCCTTTCTTTCTTTTTTCTTTTTACTCTTCTTTCCTTCCTCCTCACTTGTCGTCATCTTCCTCTCTTCTCAAGGCTGTCCAGGTTTTACTAAAATTCCAAAATCATCTTCCATCCATAATAATTAAAGATTAACTCACTTAAAGGACAACTTGTTAGACTAGAAGAAGGAAATCTCACAGAAACTAAAAAAGCTATGGTTTCTAGTAGAGAAGAAAATATAAAAGTTGAATGTTGGTTTGTAGCTGTTGGTTATAGAAGAAGAGGGGATGAAGAAGACTGAAAAAAAACCCTATTATTAAGTTTATGGGTTATGAGCCGAGTCGGGTTTTAGGATTTGGTCTTGAGTTTTGTTTTGTTTTGTGGGCTTGACATATACTCATTTAACTTCAAAAAATAAGCTCAAGCAATGAGTGTGTATCAACAAAAATAACCAATGAAAAGAAAAGAAACACAGATTAAATGATGTCAAGTTTACATAAACTTCTATAAAATAATATCTTATAAGCCAATTTGTGGAATCATGTCCTTTTCACATAACTTGGGGAGGAAATTATTCTAATTTAAAAGTAAGAAAATTAAAGTCAATATGAAAATATTTAACAAAAAGGTAAGAAACGTTATTCAACTTTAAAATGATGATGTGCTAAATAAAAAAGATGATTAATAAATATAAGGTCAATTTTTAATTAAACTAAGAACAAAAATGTTTTTTACAATCAAAATAAACTTAAGACATGTAAAAATAATATAACAACATAGTTATGAGGTGTCGACGTACTTCTATCTTATTCTATGTCCATAATAACTATTCTTAAAAAGCACAACAATGTCATTATAAGGTCCTATTTTGCTTCTCAACTTTTTACTTGTAAGGCTATCTTTACAACCTAATAATGGAGCGTAATTCACAATAAAAATGGTATCATTTTAGGTCACTATTGAGTTTATGAAAAACATACCTTTAGTTCCTTTTAAACTTTTGACACTTCAAATGCTTTGTAAATCTCATACTAAGTTTATTCGCATTAGTTCCCTACACTTGTAAAGAACTCAACTTCAAATTATGATTAGAATATTCAAGCTTACAATCTAGGAAACCAAGTGAGCTATCAATACCAATGAACGTAGGATTGATGTTACCTATCTATGAAGGTATTTGAGTGGCATAAGCATAGTTATTGATCTTCTTTGTGATCTTAAATGATCAATACTTTGTAACCTTCAATTTTTATGACTCCGAACAATTCTATTCTTATTCAAGAATACTATAACTTCATCTCCAATTTCAAACACTTAAGCTTTTCTATGTTGGTCAACATTAGCCATAAAATTTGCATTAGTTTTTTTCAAACTTCTCTTTCACCTTAATTTGAATTTCTTATACTTCTTTAGCTAATTTCTCAGTGCTCACATTGAAATTAGTACCTTAGTAACTTAATAAGATCAACTATTTGATTGTGTACCTTAATATAAACCAAAGAAAATGGAGAAAGACTAATAAAATTATGAACAATATTGTTATAGAAAAATTCAATATCAGCAATAAGAAAATCTCAATTCTTTATCTTGTCACAACATATGTATCTCACTAGATTATCCAATGTTCTATTCACCACTTCCATTTGCCCATAACATTGTTACTATATTTAAAAAAAAAGATTCAAACATAATTTATAAAGTTATGTAAAAGTGACTGAAGAATTTACTATCACGATCGAATGTAATGGATTTTAGAACTCCATGGAGTCTCACCCTTCTTTAAATAACAACTTGGCAATTGAAATAGGACATGTCATCTTCTTTAAAGGTAGAAAATATGCCATCTTTAAGAATCTATCAATTACAACAAAAATAGAATACTTTTCTCTTTGTATCCTTGGTAATCCTAACATAATTTCAATAGAAAAATCCTCCCAAATATTATTAAGAATAGATAGTGGCATATATAAACCAATATTAGAGGTATATCTCTTGTATACTTGACAAGTTTGGCATCTTGAAATAATAGAAATCATAATTTTCCTCAGTTTAGGCCAAAAATACCTCTTTTGAACCTCCTTAAAAGTCTTATCCTTATTAAGATGACTAGCTAGTCCTTTATCATACAAGCCTTTAATCACCATCTCCATCTCCCTCAGTAAAGTATATGGAAGGCAAAATTGATAACCCTTTATAACAAACCCATCTTTTATATAATAATCTTCATGTGATTTCTTCACCAAACATGTTTGCCACCCATCCTTGAAATCCACATCACCTATATATATTCTTTTAAATGATCAAACCTGTCAAATTTTATACTTAAGGTCTTAATCATAACTACTTTTCTACTCAATGCATTAGCTATTACATTTATTTTCCCTACCTTGTGAACAAGTTTGTAAAGAAATGTGACAATAAAGTTTGACCACCTAGCATGCATTTTAGCTCTCAATTGCTTGTGATTCCCCAAATACTAGCTTGATGATTAATGTAGAGAATTAATTCTTTCCCAATCAAATAATTTGCCCTGATTTTCAAAACTCTCATAATAGTATAAAATTCTTTATTATAAGTAGCCCATTTTTGTTTAGCATCATGCAACTTTTTACTAAAGTAAACTACTGGCCTTTTTTCTCAAATCCAAGTAGCCTCAATTCTAACTTCACTAGCATTTCACTCTACCTCAAATAAATTGTCAAAATTAGGTAAGGTTAAAAAGGGGAGCTATAATTAAATTTTCCTTAATAAAGGCAAAGCTTTTTTCTTGTTCCTCCCTCCATTTAGATATTCCCTTTTTCAATCACTCGGTTACAAGGGTCACAATAGTATTAAACTTTTTGATAAATCTCTTATAGAATGTTGTTAATATATAAAAGCTTTTCACATCCCTAGCAATGTTAGGTGTAGTTCACTCCTTAATAGCTTTATTTTTATCAATCTTAATACCACCTTTCTCCACTATATATCTAAGGAATAACAAAATTTCAGTCATAAATATGCATTTCTCTAAATTAGTATACAATTGATTACCTCTTAATTCCTTAAACACTCTTTTAAGATGCTCATCAATATATTTGCTATAGACAATTATGACATCAAAATAAATCACAACAAATTTACATATGAAAGTTCAAAGCACTTGATTCATGAGGCGTATAAAAGTACTACATATATTAGACAACCAAAATAACATAACCTTTCATATAGTACCTGTCTTCAATTCAGTCTTGATTTCATATTCAGGCTTTATCATTGTCTGATGATAACCGCTTCTAAGATCAATTTTAGATAAAATCACTACCTACTCAATTAATTTAACATGTCATCTATCCTTTGGATAGGAAATTTTTACTCAATTGTAATCTTGTTAATTGCTCTATTATGAATACACATCCTCTAACTACCACTGTTTTTTAATGTAAGCAAAGCCAAAGCAGCACATAGACCTATCCTCTCCCTAATATGACCCTTCTTAATTAATTCTTCTACCTTCTCCTTTAATATCTCATTCTCCTTTGTGCTTATGCAATAATGAGGTAGGTTAGGTAGACTAACTCTAGGAATAAGATTAACGTAATGTTAAATATCACACAAAGGAAGTAATTCATTGGGTAACTCTTTAAGAATTATATCCTTAAACTCGACCAAAATAGATTGTACTTCTAAGGGAATTTCGTCTTCTTGCTTATCTTCTCTCTTCTCTTCCATTTTCTCAATTAATAAGTGCACCTAACTCATTCTTTCATATCAACCATAAACTTTCCTTTATTATTTTCTACTCACAATAAAGGTTTCTTACTCTTCCCATTAGGTTTCACACTCTTTTTTCAATTTATATGTACCAAGGTATACTTCATTTCATCTTTTATAAATTGATAAATATTCTTCCTTCCCAAATACATTACATTAACATCATGTTACTATGGTCTATTTAAAATTATTGGGCACACATTTATGTCATCAACATCGCAATAATGCTCATCATAATATTTACCAATTGAGAATGGTACTTTACAGCATTCCTTGATGAAAATTTGTCTAACTTCCTTGATCCATCCAATATTATAAGATTCTAGATGTAGTTTTATAGTTAACTTCAATTTCTTCAACGTTGCTTTACTTATAATACTTTCTTGGTTACCTTTGTTAACAATTAACTCATATAAATTCTCTTGTATCGTGCACTTTATGTGAAAAAGTTTATACCTTTGCAAATCATCATTCTAGTTGTAGCGTTTTTTCAATCTTCAAATCACTCCCACAAAAGCTTCATCATTCTCGTCCTCTGGTTGCTCCTAATTATCTCCTTCGATTGCACATATTTTCTCCTCCTCCTCCTCCTCCCCCTCCCCCTCATACTACTCTACTATATTTATCGCTTTCTTCTTTAGACATTCATTAGATTTTAGCCGAGTTCATTGTATCAATAACATTTAGGAGGGGTGGACTTAGTATAAGGATTGATGGCTTTAAAGGCTATAGGAGCCATCTTATTGAATTACCATTATTAGTGGTGCTCCTCCCACCATTGCCACAAGTAAGAGCTACACTTATAACCTCTTTTCCTTTTTCAGTTGAAACCCTTTCATTCATATACTATTTAAACTCCCTTAGCTTCTTGTTAAGTATAGATTTTACTTTCATAACCAAATCCCTCGCATTATGAACTATTAGCACTATCTGGATCTCAAATTTATTCTATATACTTAGCTTCAATACCCTCAAGAACTGTGAAATTTATTTAGATTAGTTTTTGGACAATTGATTGCGAGTTGTCAACCTTAAAAATTCCACAATATATTCGTAAGCAATCATGTTTCATTGATGATATTGTTGATACACATTAAAAAATGTTATTCATAATTTAACATTAGAAATTTCCCTCTCAATAATTGTTTCATCTTCCTCCATGAAAAAATAATATTCTTACTCTCTTCTCATAGTTTCCTTGAAGTGAGTTCACTATAATGATGCTCCCTCTTTTAATCTATAAACCAAAAATTTAACTTTTCTCTCCTAAAAAATTCTGATATAGTCAAAGAATGTTCTACTTCTCTTAGCCAGTTTAAAAATGCCTTTATATCTAAATTATCACTAAAAGATGAGATATATACCTTTAATTTGTACTTGTAATCTCTTTTACCATGTGTTTATTGAACAATTTCATGCTCATGGCTCAGACTATTGTTATAATCTTAGGATATGAGATTTTGAATTTGAGAACTTTTTGCAGGACAACCTTCCCCATCAATTAGATCCCCCAATTCTCTTATGACTATCTCCTTGCGACAACGCTTGTAATCAATGCCTTATCTCTACCAACTGTTGTTTCATATTACAATTTGAATTCCTCTATTTTTTAATTGCTCTCTAAACTCTAGATAGCCCACAAACATCGAATTTAATGTTGTTAATCATTGCTAAAAGAGCAAGCTTTGAGTTTTCAAAGCATTGATATCACGGGACGCGCAGTATGAAAGTGAATCACTGTAATCTAAGAGTAAGAAAATCAAAGGCAATATGAGAACTTTTGAGAGAAAACAAAGAAACTTAGTTTAAAAATTTTAAAATGATGATTTTTTAAATAATAAAGATGACTAATAAATATAAGACGAAATCCTAGAAAGAAAAAAATATCTTTCACAATAAAAATAAATTTAAAACGTATAAAAATAATATAACGGTGGTAGTAAGGTTTGGAGTACAACAAAACCCTTTCGAGGTGTCGTTATTCTTTATTTTATTTCGTATTCACAACGACAGTTTTTGAGAAGCATAATGACATTGTTGTAAGGTGCCGTTTGCTTCTCAACTTCCTGCTTGTGAGGCTACCCTCGTAGGCGGCAACCCAACAATAGTGCTTGATTTGCAATAATAACGGTGCCTTTGTAAGTCATCGTTGAACTGTTTGAAAAACGTGACTTCTATTTTTTTTTTGACTTCTAACACTCCAATCTGTTCATAAATTTCATATTAAGTTTGTTCGTAACACCACTTTTTCTCTACAATTCGCCGCGTGCTCATAACAGAGTTCACCCATTCATTTTGGGAAGGTAAAGAGAATAATCGATAGTATTTCCTTTTCATTTCATTATTCAAGACTAAGAATTAAAAAACAGAATATTACAATGCTACCAGAGTTTATTTAAAGCAAATTAAAAGGATTATTTAAGTCCGGGAGCTCATGGGCAGAGAGATCTTCTGGTAGCTTCCTGATAAGGCGAGGAAGATAGATGATGATGATGTAATCCTTGATAGGCCTTTACCTTATCAGTGTTTCATAAGTCTACGTCACCCACAATGGATTTGTATGAAAGTGAAACTATACGGTTTGGGGGAGTGGATAAGAACGTGATAATAATATCGCCATTTAACTTTTTAAGTGGATAAGCTGTTGGTAAGCCAAGGGAACAAATTCTCCGTATAAAAAGCCGTGGGATGTAATGCTACTCATGGACTGTACCAAACCGGAGAGAAAAAAGGAAAAGGAAAAAGTTCAAAATGTATCCTAATTTAGCTTCTTCTTTTTTTGTAATTAACTTTTATTATACGATTTTGTGAGTTTTTCTATACATTTTAATTCTATTGACATTGATAGTAATACATTAATTTGTTTTAAACATCCGCCCATTACTTAAATTGGATGAATAAGGCTTGAATTCCAACTATCAAAACAAATAAAATGGCTGTACTAATCGTGTTACGCACTCTTTTTCCTTTTATGAATTAAAGTAGATATCCGATATCCAAGTGAAAGATATGTTAATCATCATGGCATTAACCTACACCGACAAAAGTACTAATTGCAAAGTAATTTAAGTTAGTTATTAGCCAAAATAGAGAAGATCAGCAAAAAGAAGAGAAATGCACCTGATTTTAGAATAAAATATTTAGCACTTATTTCTTAAATTTGTATGTAAAATTTAAGTATATATGATAAAATTTAAATTATATTTTAAAATAAACCGCTTTATTAATTGTAATAAATTTTGACATAGAGCAAACACGCATTTTTAAGATGCAAAGGATTCAAATTCAAAATATTGGAATTTTTTTCACTTTGGAAATTGCCATTATCACTTTGGCCACCCTCAAGGGACAACTTGTAGCTAATTTACTATTTAGTCAAGTGTATGCTGAAGTTCATTGTGGTATGGAAGTCTTTCAAACATGATGCCTTCTTTTAATAACAGATTCAATTTTGAACATCAAATAAACAAATTATTTGTCTAATAAAACTTATTTTTGGAAAAATATAAATTATATCTAGATTCATTTTACAAAATTAATTATTATCTTAACTGAAATTTAAAAAGTTTTTTATTCCTTAGTTTAGGTTGCAATCAAAACTAGGACCAAAATGGAGAGGTTGGAACTTGGAACTTTTTGAAGATCCTCCTGACATGTGGCACACTAATTTATCTCTTAACTCTTAAGGCATTAACGAGAAAAAGACAAAACAACATAAGAAGGTGGATACTAAAATATATCATAAAATCCATCTAACATACCCAGGCAAACGCTATATCCTGTCAACTCAGCACACAGAAATCTTCTTGCTCACTTCCTTCTCAAAACCCACCCCAATAAATTCACCTCCCCAATCGTAGCCCCCTCTATCGTCTTTCTCCAAATTCTCTGTTTCTCAAACACTTTGTCAGTTCCTCAAGATGAACAGTAGTGCCGGAATCGTGATTCCAGAAAACCAATCTCCAAACATGACAAGCTACTCTCTTAATGGCAAGGCCATGCTGGGTTCGGTGATCATTCTCTTCGTAGCAGTATTTATTATCTTGTGTTTCCACAGCTATGGTAGGTGGATGTTCTCTCGCCGACACTCTATCTATCTCTCCTCTATCACACGTGCCTGTGTTGGTAGTCAGGGGCTTGATAAGTCTATCCTAAGAGTTCTTCCTACTTTTATTTATGACTCGAAAACACACGACCCCTCGTTGGAATGCTGCGTGTGCTTGTCGGAATTCCAAGACAACGAGGGAGGGCGAGTGTTGCCTAAGTGTAAACATGCGTTTCATATCAGTTGCATCGACATGTGGTTTCAATCTCACTCTAATTGTCCACTCTGCAGACAACCTGTTCAACTACCTGTTAGTGACTTGGAAATACCATCGGAGACAATCGTATCTGTTGTTGAGTCTGGTAATTCAGAGCCTCAGTTGTGCAATGAAAACGAACAGGATATGGGTTGCTCTTCTTCTTCGTTTCCGAGGACTGCATCGTCTCCGGCGTGCCAGAGAGCTTCGCCGGAGCTTATGAGCATATCAGTAGAAGTGCCTGTAGAGAGCCGCAGTATTAGAAGCTTAGTGGAGATGGGCTCTAGCTCACCAGGGTGTGACGGGCCTAAGTCACGGGTTAATGGAATCCTCTCTTTAAAGAGGATATGGAGCGTGTAAGACAAAACAGTTTGCCAGTGCATATATTCTGTTGAGAAAATTCTGACATTAACATGTTGCACCATACTTTTTATATCGTTGTTATGATTTGCAATTGATTAATTCCGAAACCACATCAATCCTAGAATCCTAGTCTAGGCTAGGGGCAATGAAATAAGTTAAAAAGAACTGATCATGGACATATATTTACGGAAAAGACTATACAGCATTCATTTCATGACCTTTAATGACCACCCTTTAAATAAGACAAAGAAAAAAAATTATCAAATATTTTTTTGTCTTATACAAAATTGGTCATAAAAAATAATAAAATGAATACTATCTAGTATATATATATATTATATAATCATGAATCATGAATGTTTATGATTTGTTGATTGAGTAGTTTTTTTCTAATTAAAAATATACATAGTTTAAATAATCATGAAGATTGTATAAAATACAATCATATAGATTGTATAAAATAGGATTTTTCATGGAATATGTATAATTTAAGAATAATTACAGATTTATAAATTATTCTTGTAATTTCATAGGTTAAAAAACTCTTGAATTCGTAGGACTCTTTCAATTTGCATTTTCCATATAAAAGAAAAAAAGTTATTAACTTTTATTTAAATTAACAGGTTTTGTACCAAAATTCAAATAATATATTTTTCAAATTCAAATTTAAAAGTCATGCTTTTTTACTAATCCTATTTTATGTGAATTAGTAATTTGCATCATCTCGCACTCATATATAATGGGATTCAATTGGAATTTTACACACTCTCATACTTATTCAATAACCCTTACAACCAGCATACAATGAAAGCTCATTGTTATATATTTGTTAGGAGTATATGACTTCTTAATTATCGAATCAATCCTTTAGTAGACATAGTATACAATACCCTAGGTCATATCTCATATAGTACTCTCTTTTAATTTCATTTACTCTCTTATGTAATTACTGTATTTAGTTCTTTACTTAAGAGATGATACATCTTTGAATACATTTTTATGCAAGTCATCTATTTCCTCTATTCTCAATCGTCTTTTGAAAACGATTTAATTTGCTTTTTAAAAATTGTTCCATATATTGCATCTCGCATGATCTGCTAGTAACAATCTAATATAGCAAACATTAAACTCAATTATCAAGAATTGGACAAGAGTTATAAGGATGTATAATGAGGTTCTTTTTAATCTTAGGGGTCTTATACAATGTAAGCTTTGATCTTATTACTTATATTAATTCCTTTATGGTCAATACAATATATATGCCACAATCATATGTTACAATTTTAAGTTATTTTCTTTCATCATGCAAATCTTTTATCAATATAATACCGTACAGATGTTTAGCCAAACATACATAATATATGATGAGTTTAATTATTTACTTTAATATTCATCTTGCATAACTCACATATGGTAACTCAAGACAGATATAGTGATCATTTAATCACTATTAACCAATTTCCTTTTACCTTTTTATCTAGGATGGTATTTATGATTTAATTTTTTCTCTCAATTATCAACTAGATAATAAATCTTAAACTTGTCTTATTTCTAATCATTACAAATACTAGAAGTGATTGCTCATGTGAGAGAACCAATATTTTATCTGTCTTACATACACTTTTAACTTATGTAAAATAAATTCACATATGTACACATATCTCTCTAAATAATGATACATAGTCATTCGATGTCAACTTTATTTTGACATTTAAATATGACAATACAATGAGTGAGTATACATGTAAAAATATTAATCAATTACATTTTAATATTTACGTAAACCTAGTGACTTGGCATGCCCAATGTATGTGTTTTAAGAAATTGGCTTTATCATTAGGTTAGTCACTACATCTCTTATAGATATGTATTTCAAACTCATGTTCAATTCTCCTCATGCAACTATGCTTTGTACATTATTATACTAGGTATCTATATACTTGTTTTTACTATAATGTTTAGGATTTACAATATAAGAAATCATTACTTTACTATTACAAGTGATTATCACTGGATTACAATTGCTTATAATATTCCCAAATTATTCAAAATTTTCTAAGCTTCACAACTTCTTGTACTGTAGCTGAAAATGCTATAAATTCAGTCTTTATTGTGAATAACATAACGTAAGTTTGTTTCTTACTTTTCTATGATACATCATTATTGAGTAAGAAAACAAAATTCAGAATAGATTTTCTTTTGTCTAAATCATCTCCCCAATCTACATCTATATAACTTTATATACATTAATCATTGCCTTACTAATACGATGCATAATTAGTAGTACTTTCTAAATACTTTGTTCTTCTCTTTACAATTTTCAAATGTGCTTGTTTAGATTAGATTGATATTTGCTTACCATTATAATAATGTGACAAATATCTAATCATAAACACGTCATTGTATACATAAGACTTTCAATTATATTGGAATAAGGAACTTTCATCATTCTTTCCTTTTCTTGTGGCTTGACAAGTAAATTTTCTTAATGTAGCCTTTACCCAGCAATAACATTGTTGATTCGATTGCAATCTTACAAACAAAATTGTTCAAATATTTTTTAATATATATCATTTTAGAAAGAGACAATAATCTCTCCGAACAATTTCTTGAAGCTTTAACTCTAAAAATATGTATAAATTCTCTTATGTCTTTCATCTCAAATTTAGACGACAAATAATCTTTAATTTTCTTAGGAAGTAGACAGTCATCATAAACAATCCAAATTCCATCAACATATAAAGATCAAATCACAAATTTATCTTTTTTTTAATGTACATGTAATGATTCTCATCACTCATATTAAAATAATACAAAATGATTACAATATAAAATTAATATACCATTACTTTAAAGATTGCTTCAGGCCATAAATTGATTTCAATAATCAACATACTTTTATATTTTTTACCTGTCTCAATTAAGCCTACAGATTGTTCCTAATAGGATTCTTCTTAATCTTAATCTAAAAAATGATCTTTATATCTATTTGATGCATTTCAAGATTCATATTAGATATTATAGTTAAAATGAGATTAATTGAAGCAAACCTTATAATAGGTAGAAAATTTTCTTCATAATCAATTTCTTTTATTGTGTAAATCCTTTACATACAAGGCATACCTTTTATCTTTTGAAATTGCCATTAGCCTTTTATTTTATTTTGAGGACTTACTTATTCCTAATCTTTTTTCGTTCTTTAAGGAGATCAATCAAGTCCCATGCTTGATTGAAGTTTAAGGAAGACTTCTCTCCTTTTATTACTTTCATCCATTTTGTTATTAAGGATAGAAAGAGCATCATTTAAATTCCTTGACTCATCTTATACTTGTGGGATAATCATGTGAATTTTCTCTTCAATTTCAAAAATGATGTTAGAAATTATTCCATGATTATTTTGACATAATTGAGATTCTTGATAAACAAATTTATTAACATCTTAATTACTCCCATTCGAATCAAATATTATAGGTAAACTTTCACTTGGTGGGATCATGAATTAATCTTGAATCAATTCTTCATTTTCTACATTGCTTCCAATTAGATAAAGTCTCCTTCACTTGATTCTTCATAACAGAATCGTTTTGATAAATTGTCTTATATCAAGATAGGTCTTTATCTATCTCACTTTACCTTAGAAACTCATTCTGTATAAATCTAACATCTCATGATTCAAATTCAGTTATTTCTCCATTGCCTTATTCATTTATAAATATATACTCTTTTGAGTATTTAGAGTATCTAATAAAGATTCTTTTATTCCCTTTAGGACCAAATTTCCATATTTATGAGAGAAATATCAAATATAGGCAGTGTAAACCCAAGGTCTTAAATTTTAATGTCAAGTTTTCTACTTATCTATGATTTATATGGGGCATTTATAACTGATTCTATAGGTACTCGAATAAGTATATAAATGGCTATTAGCAAGATATAACCCCAAAAAGTGATTAGTTAATTTGCTTGTACCACTCTAAAGATGGTTAGCGTTTTTCATGCCGTTTTTGTTGTGGAGTTTATGGAATAGTTAATTGTCTTTCTATTCCTTTTCATCACATAACATTCTGAACTCATCAAACATATATTATTATCCTACCTACTTGATTTTTACTGATTCATATACTTCATGAAGCAACCAAATGCTTCTGATTCATGAGAAACCAAATAAATATAACTGGACTAAGTGAAAAGCAATGAAATATAAAACCCCATGTCTTTCTCTTACATTAATTGAACCACAGATGTCATAATGAATGACTTGCAATCTATTTATAACTCATACTCCCTTTTTAAAAATTTTTTAATTAGAAAATGTTCAACAAATAGGTAAATTTACTTGATTTAGATCACCTATTAGGTATTCTCTTGTTAATCGACTTATTCTATTTTGATTAATATTATATAGTCTAGCATGCTACAAAATTTATATAGACATTAAAATTACTAATTGAAACAAATAAAGAATAACTAATATTATTACTTTCATCAACAATTTCTAGAATAATAAAATCATGTATTACTACACCATGACCATAATAAAGATTTTTCAAAACACAAAACCATTCCATCACTTGTGGAAGTTTACATTAAAAAAAACAAGTATAAGTAACACCAATACTAATATAAGATTTTCTTTTAATCTTTAAAGCATACTAAACTTCATGTAGTATCAAAAAATAGTTACTATACATGACTAAAAAGCATAACATGCTTATACATATAGCAATCCCTTAAATAGCAACACTATAATTGTCCCCTATATAAATTATTTTTTTATATGAGATTTTATAAATTTTTATAAAAACATTCATATTCCTTACTATATGGTTGCTCCTTAATCTATAATCTACAAAATACGTTATTCAGTTAGAAAGATAGAACATAAGACATTTACAAAATAAATGTCTATGTTATGTGATTGTGAGTTTCTTAGACTCATTATAATCATGAGCAAATTAACCTTTTTTTGTCAGAATTATTGCACTTTATTATTTTCATTTCATCTTTCGTGAAAGGATGTTTTCCTTTTTTATATTGGTTCAACTTAGTCTTTACAAATTCTAAGTTTTATGGTAAGGCCTTTTATTCCCTTTTCACTTGAGCTTATCGTGATGCTTGTACTATTAGTTCATAGATAAAGTCAACAACATACACCTCATAAGTTAACTTGAAGTTTTAAGATGTTCTTCCTTTAATACAAGGTGCTTTAAAGCAACCTCCATTATCTTGATTCTAGTAATACATCAAATGCATTTTCATATGCTCCCAAAGCAGAGATAGAGATTGGATCATAACTTACACTTGATGCTTGTCACATAATTAATGACCATCGTCTCTTAACTCAGTTGTCATATTTGACATTTGACTTAAATGCCTTTACATTTGTATGATCAGGATGTTTTGTACAAGTATCAAATTTTGATAAGTTTTTATCTCAATTTAGTAATAGAGGTACTTCTAAAAATATACAGTTAAAGTGAATTTTGTGTCCTTAGCATAATCATATTTTTTGAACTCATGTATTATATCATAGTCATTACTATTTAGTAACGTAATGTAAACTAACGAGTTCTACTATTTCCAATTCTCATAAATATCATAGTCAGTTTTATGTTGTGTTATTTTATTATACTTATAAGCCTCCATGGTTATGTTAAATAGTTCTAAAGCCTCTTGCACTTCCAATATATATAATAGATTTTATTTATGTTCCTTACCTTATAATTGTCACCACTCAATTCATTATCATTGTTGAGTTCGCTGGCTATGTCCTTGGATGCAGTAGCCTTATTTGAAATACTACGTTTCTATGGTAAAGAAAAAAAATTGCAGTTGCATGCTATCGCCATATGACTCATACATCGAATGAATAATTAAAATTTAATTACTTACAAAACTAAAAGATCACATATGTGGTCAATCATCATTCATATAACAATGAAATTCCAATTACCTATTAAGATGTATTGATTAGAATATGATGAAGGGAATAGACCTATGAAATCAATTCACCATACATCAAAGATTTCACACACCAAAATATTATTCAGTGGCATTTCATGTCTCCGAGAGATATTGCCAACCCTTTGACAATTGTCACAAGATTTAGCAAATTGAAATGCGTCCTTGAATAGAGTAGGCCAATAGAAACCACACTCAAGTACCTTGTGTGCAGTCTTAGTAGGGCCAAAGTGTCCTCCAGCCTCTTTTAAATGACAATGGCTTAAGATTGAAGACACTTCTTCCATAGGGACACATCTATGAATAATGACATCAGCACAAATCTTGTATAGAAAAGGGTCATACCACAAATATCGCTTGACGTCTGAAAAGAATTTCTTCTTTTGTTGATAAGAAAAATCAGGAGGGAGTCATTCATATTTTATTTTATGGCTTGAATAGAATTGAATTCAATAGAGTGCCTATATATGAAATGACTAAAGAAATTTGGCATACCTTAGAGATCACTCATGAAGGTACCAACCACGTGTAAGAAAGTAAGATGTGTATGCTCATTCATCAATATGAATTTTTTCCATGTATCATAACGAAAGTATTTTCGATCCGTATACTACATTGGTTGGCATCATAAATTCATTGAAGGATCTAAGAAGAACACATTCAAATGTTGAACTTATTAGAAATATTTTGAGGTCTTTACTAAAGGAATGGGAGGCAAAGATAACCAAAATTCGAGAGACTAAAAACCTTAACATTTTTCCTCTGAAAGAATTAATAAGTTCATTGCTTGCACATGAGATGATGATAAAGGCATAAAAAGCAAAAGATGAGAAGAATGAAGAACTTGACATTTAAAGCCAACAAAGATGAGTCTAAAGAAGAAGGAAGCCCTTCAAAAGAATGTGATGATGAAATAGCTCTCCTCACTAAAAATTTCAACAAATTCTTGAAGAAGAAGGCACACTTCAAAAAAAGAGAGCAAAGTAAGTGCGATTATAAGATAAATTTTACTAATGTTGTGTATTTTTAATGTAGGTAATTTAGACATTTGAAGAGCCACAGCCCACTTCTTAAGGAGAATGAGAAGGATGAAAGAAGTAGCGAGAAAAAAAGAAGGGAGAAGAAGGGAAAGAAGGGAAACAAAGCCTTAAAAGCCTTGTAGGAGATCAAAAGTGAAGAGGAAAGCGACAAATCCAAAAATTAAAGCGTTAAGTTTGTCTCATGGCCTTGGATTATAAAATACCATCTTCTTCCCATTCTAATAATGATGAGAATGATAATATTGTTATAGATGTTGGCTTGAGCTATGATGAATTAGTTAGATGTTCAGAACATGCTACTATAAGAGCGAAGAAATTATCCTCCAAATATAAGGAATGCATGAAGTTAAAGGATGATCTTAAAGTAGCGAATGAGAAGTTAAAGAATGATTTTCATGCTTTAGAATCTAAGAGTGTGGAATTCGATGATGATAGAAAGAATATGATGGATGAAAATGATTCCTTAAGGAATAAGATAAAATGTCTTAAAGAATCATTAGAAAAGTTCACCAAAGGAAAAGAAAAGTTAGATAACATACTAAGAGCCAAAACGGCTTCCAGTGATAAAAGTGGCTTAGGCTTCACTCAAGGGAATGAAACTCCTAATGCCAAGACTATTTTATGAAGGGAAAAATTTTAGAAGAAAAGAAGGTTCCCAGGCTTTCCTTTGATAATGATGCATCATCTTTTAGAACTCAATCTAGGAACAGTCATTATGCTTTTATGTATGCTTAAAGATCTACATCTAAGACAAATATGCAAGTGCCCAAGAAAAGATATAGTTTCTTTGCAAATACAAAATCATCATGTAATGCATCTAGGCCACAATCTATGCACATTTGACTTACATATTTATATGAACATCCTATGTATGCTCGTGCATCAAGAAATGTTTCTTACACTAATTTTAGGGAAACATTTCAACAAAGAAGAGTGTAAGTCCTATGGCACCCAAGGGGGGGTGAATTGGGTGTTAAAAACTTTTTGCAAATTCAAAACTGGCAACCTAATTCAATTGGAAAACTAAATGCAATCACTAAATCAATATTCAACCTAATATGGAATGTTACTGCAAATGTTAAAGAAAAAGTAATAAGAGAGATAGAGAAGACACAAGGCAATTTTTTAAGGAAGTTCACCTACCCCAAAGATAGGCTACGTCTCCTTTCCAACTACTTGTTGGATGATTCTATACTAATCAATCAAA
>JAOXYD010000004.1:5642753-5663528 GCA_028565735.1 Pinacopodium congolense | reverse complement strand
TTTAAGATCATTTAATAATACATTTAAAAAATTGCAAATATAAATATGAATTAATGAAGCATTTAAGATCATTTAATAATATAATTTTTCAAAAAAAAGATCATTAATAGTACATTAAAAATGATAACAATTATAAATATAATTTAATGGAATCTTTACTGTATTAACTATTAATTAGAGAAAAAAATAAAAATAAAATTGATTTTCTAATAAATTTAGTTATAGATTAATTTATATAATTAAAATTTTATTATTACAATAAAAATTAATATTTAGAGTCATCACAAAATTATTTTTATGAATTAATTGAACATCTAAAGTAATTAATTAATTAGTTATAATTAAAATAATTTCTAAATTCTCCTTCTTTCATCTTTCATCTTTCATCTTTCATTAATTCATATTAAAAAAATATATTTAAATATAAACTAATGGAACATTTAAAATCATTAGCCAACCAAATGTAGTATTAGTTAGAAAACAAAATAAAAATAAAATTGCATCTAAATGTTATAACAAGACAACACTAAAAGCGAGCCTAAAGTGTTTTTGATTTTGAAGAGTTTCATGCCCTATTTCAAAAACAATGTTAACAACCTAAACAAAACATCAAACATACTTCTTTTTCCGTCTCTCTTTCTCTCTTATCTTTTATGCTCTCTCTATTAAATTTGACTTCTCTTTACATAATAGTAACCACTAAGTGGGGATGGTGGCTTGGGGGAGAATTTGACAGAGACTACATAGCTAGAGGATGGCGGCATAAGAGAGGAGCAACTTAAGCAGTGGACCTAGATTTTTTTTAGAGAGAGGAGAGTGCACTAGAGATAGGAGAGTAGAAATAGAGAGGCGTCACTTAAAAGCTAAAGAGAAGCTACGCCGACCAAAACGAAGGCAGAGCAGTGACAACGAAGACAGAGGAGGTTGGTAGCAATGAGTAAACTGTTGGGGGGGAGGGGTGGATTTCTGAATTTTCAGTCTTCCACTTTTAATTTTTAAATTTTGTATGTAAAATTTTTAAATTACATTTCAATCTTTAGTACCCTAATAGAGACTGATTACCGACCAATACTAGTTGATACAACCGGTACTAGATGGTGTTTAATAGCAAAATCCAAATCTATATTACCGTTTTGTTTCTGGTCCGATATGGCGCATTTTGGCTAGTAATGGCCAGAAAAAAACGGTATTCACATCTTTAACTAGAACCCATTCTAGCTCTGCCCTCTCTGATACCATCATCTCTTCTCTCCCAACTTTACCCTCTTCGTTATGGTTACTGCCACTTAGACCTTTACTTTTGCACTAATTTTCTACGTATTTTAGTTTATGTTCCAGTCACTAGAGTCTCGCTACTGATAGAATATTTTGGAATTTATAAAATAATATTATGGTGACATTACAAAATATTTTAATTTTGTTTCAGGCATATTCCAGCTACTACTTCTACACTGTTAAGATGTCTCGAGGTGAATTATCCTCATCCTTTAAGTACTCTATCTTTGACACTTTTTAGTTCACTTTTGTCAACAACATGGATTGGATCAAGACTCATCGAGGCAATGACATAATTATGAAATGAGTTGTATCCATTAACGTAGAGTTGAAATTTGATATTGTTAATGTCATGCTTAATGGAAATTTCGTGTTGGTACTTCATCAGTTATCTGTCTTTGTTAAATAATCTTTAGGGAAGTTTCTCCATCCTACAATAATCATTGTCAAACAAAATTGAATATCCACCACTCATCATTGAACATATTGCACATCATAGAAAATTTTTATATTACTATGTGAAGTTTTGATAGCAACTATACCTCTACCTTCGGCTTTAAATGCCAGTTGAACTTCTAATTTTTTAGACTCAACAAACTTTTTAAAAAATGATGTTGTACCTGACATATGAATAGAGCAACCACTATTTATAAACTGCGCATCATTTAATTTACCATTTACAATAGAGTGAACCATAAATAAATTACTCTCCTCTAGTGGCTTCTATATGAAGGCAAGTTTTTGTTCATCCTTCTATTTAGTCCAACAATCAGCTTCTTTGTGCCCATATTTTCTTCCAATATCGGCACTGGATTGTACTCTTGAACTGTTATTACTCACCAGAAAATTGATCTCGTCTTCTACTGCAACTACGACCTTGACCACGACAGTCACCTCTGTCTTATCCTTGACCTCATGAATTTTCTTCCTTCCTTTTATAAGAAGATGCTCCCTTCACTTGAAATGCCTCTCCTCCACTTTTTCATAGGATTTACTAAGCCTAAATTCATAAGCTAGTAAAAAAACTTATTAACTCATCAAAAGTATAATTAGATAAGTCTTTAGACTCTTTAATTGTGGCAACTACATGATCAAAATTTTTAATTAAACTCCTTAAAACCTTACTCACAATAATTTCATTGCTAATATTGTCACCATATGACTTTATATGATTAACAACCCCAAACATTCTAAATAAAAATTCTTGTACATATTCTTTTTCTTGCATTGTCATTGTTTCAAAATCACGATGAAGAGTTTGTAGTTTCACAATAATTACCTTCTTATACCATATACTTTTGCCGTAGAGTTTCCTATGCTTGAGTGGAAGATGTGGCTGCTACAATTCTAGGGAAAATCTGATCATCAATTGCCAGCTAGATGAGAAATAGAACTTTCGAGTCTTCTTTCAATTTTCCCATACATGTAGATCAACCACTTGATTCTGCAATAGTTCTTCAAACTCGTTCTTTAATAAGTCCTATAGCTCTTAATACTTGAACACAATCTTCATTTTAAGACTCCAAAAATAGTAAATTTCCCCTTTAAACATTGGAGTTATGAGCTATAAAGAGAAGTTAACACCATTGTTTGTCATGGTTATGTCACTATAGTATTTGCCTCATTATGCTTCACTCAAGTGCTCTCTTACTTTACCCTTTTCCTAATGATAATCGAACTTAAATGAAAGAAACTATATTTTGATCACTCTATTATGCTCTGATACCAAAAGGTTCTTGAGGAGAGTACAAAAATAAGGCAGAAAAAAAAGAGACAACTAGGTTGCAGAATGTAAAAAAAAAGCTTATTACATTGGCTTTTTGCATTACTCGATCCAAGAAGTGACAGTAATATATATAGACTTATACTTAACAAATGAAAGTTAAAATAAGCTACTAAATGAAAAGTGGGAAGAGTGAGAAATGTGAGCTATAATTAATGTAAAATAAGAACATAGAAACATCTCTAATATTTGTTAATGGGAAAATAGGGGAACGTGCCTAATATCTAGTAATGGAAAACAAGGGATCATGGGAATGTGTCCCACCAAGTTTGGAACATTATTCAACATTAATAGCATCTTTAACCACCCCATTTTATGTTCGGGAATGAACAAAGTAGCTTCAAAGTTAGAGATATGTGTAATGGTGGACTAACAAATCAACTTCAAGGTCTGAGTGCGACACCAATATTCTCAATCTTTTCGCAAAATCTTTGTTAATTTGTTCAACTACAAGAGAATGAGAAAAAAAAATCATTTGTAATCATACCGTTTGCCGTAAATATTGGAAGTTCTGTTTTAGTTAAGGGTTTAAAAATTGGTACGATCGATAGTATACTATCGATTCATACTATATCACCCTGAAACAAATACGGGACAGAGTTTAAATTATATTGAATAGATATTCCAACCTGTATCAATATTATCGACACTTATCGAATTTTATCAATTTTAGGTGAAATTGTCTTTATCTAAATTCTTGTCCCAATAATTTGGTGGAGGACATTACAAAAACTTATAAATTAATTAAATAGATTACAATAATTTTTTGAAAAATTAAATAGATTAAAGAATAAAAAATAATACAAATTCTAAAGAAATAAAGGACAATCACGTGGGATTACAAGGATCCCATCACGTTAAACCCCAACCACCCATCAAATAAGGATCTCTCCAAACTTAAGATAGACTCTCTCAAGGGTTGTATAAGTTGTCTGATTTCTTCAATCAAGGGTAAAAAACCTTCTAATGCACTTACAAACAAGGGTCTGAATCAATCTCCCCACCGACTGCTAATTTGCCAACTATAGACCCATCCCCAACAGGTAATAAATGTTGATCGCTTCTCTAGCTTCCTTTCTGATACCTTGGATAGGTGATAGATCTTCTAACTTCGTGTTCATAATCATGATGGTCCAGAGTAGAAAAAGCCTCCATCCTCCACTGTGCTTGTCGCCAGTTATGGAAACCCTTGAATCTTCTTTTGTTGTGATCTGTCTTGAGATAATTCAAATTCCCTCTAACTCTTTTTCTTATCATACTTTGATCAAGGGCTCGATGCAATCGCCCCCTTTATCTACCCAACTTTGTTATAGGAAACCACTCGCGTGAGATAATTTATGTTGTTGTTTACTCCATAACTACCTTTCAAATATCTTGGGTATATGATTGTGATACTATCTTGGTGTCCAAAAGCATGAGGGATCAGTGCTAATGAGGCCTCCATCCACTTCGTTACTGTCCACCCAGTAGGTAACTCTTGAATCCCCTTTTGATTAGTCCCGACCTGTGAAGATTGATGAATTTGGAAAAAAAAACTATATATAAAAAGCTCCCACCACATGATTCAACCTCTCTCAAGGGGTTTGGATCGCCTCTGAAAGTTGCCAGAACTGTCTTAAACTATTGCCATATTTTAGATGAACAACGTGAGAAACCATATGCAGCCGTATCATCTTAATTGTTTCTTCAAGAAGAACTTCCTTACTGAAATGTTAGTTATTGAAAATTTGAAAGTTCCTTTTTTATCAAACACTATAAACCACATAGGTAATTGCAGTATTGACGAGAATACTATCTTTTTTTGTATAGTAAAGACCAAAAATCGAAAGGGGTTTCGTGAGAATCTTAGAGGTGACATCATCACAATCATATGAACGGTGGCGAAATTGTGTATGTATTTAGTGATGATTATTAGGTATTAAATTGAAACAAATACATCAGACCAAATTTAAGTCTCACCGAAACTAAAGTTATTACATAAAATCTCTTTGAAGCTCATAAACAGCAAGTAGAACTACAAGATTTTTTTTTGGCTATTCTTGTCCCTTCTGCTGTGAGATTTTCTGAATTTTGTCAATGAAAGAAGACATGATCTCCAAGTTCATTCCTTCTGAAACCAAATCCATTATAAATTAATCAGTACCATAGCTCATGACCCATAAAGAAAATGATGGTGAAAATTTTTTTTGGGTCCTTTGAACTAACCAAGTCTTGGTACAGTATGGCCCATGGAGTGATGTAAAACCATTGGATTAACAAATGATTCTGACAGATTTTTCCCTTCCTCCTTCATAAAACCCGTCTCCTCTGCTTCTTGTGTAAGATGGTATCAGAAAAGACTCATATATTTCAATATCAAAAAAGGAACTTTTTTTTAATTCTATTTTGCTTCTAATTTGGTTATTTATACCAACAATCTCCCATTATAGTACAGTGAAACTCCATAATTGAGTTCATTGTTTGATCACAATATTAGACTGTTTAACTAGTCACAAAAGGTAAACAGAAATAAGTAAATAGAAAAAATTACTAATCAATTTTTAACTATCTATTTTGGGTTTTTAGTTCTTTTAAATCAGATTTGAATTGTTTAACATCACATCGAATTTTTATACACTTACAATTCAGTTTAACATGAAAAAAAAGAATAGGTTGCAATGAAAATCGGAAGGAAAATCTAAAAATTGTAAAATATGATATGCATATCAAATAAAAATATGAGACTATTAATCATACTTTAAAATTTTAAAATTTAATTGAAAAAATTAAAAGACTTGGTAATAATATAAAAAAATCCCAAAAAATGAATAGTCAACGAGTAGTTAAAGAAGTATAATGGTTGGATACCTTTTCAAACCTTATCTCAACTTGCGACCTAAAAGAGAAAATTATATCTAGTTCACATGCTTGTTCTTTTGATTTTTTTTGTTTTTTTTAATACTTAAATACAAAATTCATAAAATAACACATAAATTAATTAAAAATAAAAATAAAAATAAAAATAATACAAAGAAAAAAAAGAGCTAAATGGACTATAAATTTATTACGAGAAGGAAAGAAGCCTTACGTAAATTACCTATGATGTGGAGAGAGGGCAATTCAATGGGAGTTGAAAATGCAGTGGCAGCCATTGCAGGTGCTCCAAACCTCGAACCTCCGAACTTGACCCCAGATATTATTATCACGAACTTAATCCCTGGAATTCTGGTAAGAGCCACTCCATCTCTCTGAATTCCAGGCAGAGAAGCTGTTAACATCACCCCCTATGAGCAAAGAAATGAAAGAAGAATCAGACACCAAAACCTAACGAGATTAACACAAAATTAGAACACTGATTCTGAAAGACACAAAATCTCTAGAGATTAGCACAAAACCCACCTGGGAAAAACCAAGAACTCCATCGAAAGGTCCATGCTTTATCATGTAATCTTCTATGTAGTCTAGACATTCTTTAAAGTTTCTGTAGACACTGAAATCCTGATTTCAAGTAGAAAGCATTAACAGGTTCTTCAGTGAGACGAGTGAAAACCACTGGAGATGGGCAGCCACAAACCTCGTTGGATTGGAACCATTCGTAGTATGGAGGATCATATATGCCTTCAGCACCAGATTTTCCTTCAGCAGGAAATGGCGCATCCAGGAAAACAAGATCCAACCTTTCGAGTACGCTTTCTGGGAGGCTTCCTATCATCTTCTGGAGGATTGCTGCACTGTTTCTGAATCCGTGGAGGCATAAAATTCTGGGTTTCTTCTGCTCTTCATTTCCCATTATCACTGTTCCTTTGTTTGAAGCTTCAGTGGACATTTCTCAGCACTAAAAGCTTCGGACAACAAAAAGTCTAATGATGGAATCGCAAGGCCACTTGTAATTTTTCGTTTCCAAAAGATAACAACATATGACTAAAATTGGATCTAAAAAAAAAAAAAAAGCTTTTGATTAAAACCTCATCTGTTGAACATTTTTAAATTGGGATAATATTCTTGCGGATGACTCGGGCGAGCCTCTAGAGGCCACGTCGTAGCCTAGTGAGCGGCTCATGTGAAGTAATGTTTTAAATATTGTTAGTATTGGTACCTGCCTTGATTTTGGTACGACGATAATACTGTTTTTAAAATTATAAAATAATTTTTAAATTTTATGAAATTTATAAAATAAAATTTTTATATATTGTGTTATATATTTTTAGATAATTTTAATTTGTCTTAAAAATTAATAATAATATAAATTTGATATAATAACAATTCTATCTTTATTTTTATTAATAATTTTCACAAAATGATTATAAAATGTTATTTCGAAACTTGCTTAAAAGTGTACAAATTATGTTTTAATCAAAATAAATAATAAACAAAACTTAAAGGTCTTTAACTCAACTTTTACAAAGTTTTTTTTTAATGGAACTAAATCAGAGTATGAAAAATTAAAAATTCAAAGGTTTGGTAAGTCAGACAGAAATGAAATTTGGGTTAATAATGAGTTCCCTCTCATTACTCGATTTATATCACAATTGTCTCCTTGTTTACTGCAAAACACGAAGAACCATAAATGATGTTCCTCAATTAAAGCTTTATATCAAACAAAATACTTAACATAATCATTTCTTAGGTATTCAATGTGAATAGCCCCACGACTCTCCTTCCTCTCCACTTGTGACCCAAATGGTTAAAATCACCAAGAAGGGTCTCGTGCTCACCCAAGACACCACCATCACCAAAACTCTTCTTGCTCAAGATTTTGTTTCTCTTCCTTCAAAGACATAAAAATCCTTTTAACTGGCAATTTTGATCTCCAATTTGGGTTCTCCAAAGGCTCCCATTTTCCATCGCTTTTATGTCTCCGCCTATCTCCCCGGCATCTTGTCCCATCGCCTTGCACTGCTATTGCCGACCAATTCTTCCATTTCACTTCCCTTCAAGAGAGACTTGGAGAGAAGTTCTAAACCACATCAGCAGGAGCCAGAAAAAGTGGGGGTGCGGATCTTGTGTTTTTGTCAAAGTTTTTTTGATTTTACACTTATATCCTTGGTAAGGTATTGGTAACTCAAGTGTCAATCAGTACTGACCGATATCAATCGAAACAGTTGGTATTGATCGGTACAGACTTTTGGTATGGCAAATCTCCTTATCATTCTATTCTCCGGTTGGTATGGTATATTTTAGTAAGAACGGAACAATATTTAAAACTTTGATGTTAAAGTTTACACAGGTTCTATGTGTAACCCTCCGAACAATTTAACCATAAAATGCATAATATAATTTTAATCACAATCCTAATAAATTCATATAATAAAATTTAAATCATAAAATCTAACCGTAAAACATAAAGAATTACTTAAACTATCTAAACAACAAATAATGAGTCTAATTAACAATATCTAAAAGTCTCAATAGATCCAACGAAACAATATAATTGACTTTCTGTTAGCCAACTTACTCTTAGCAAAAGAACTCAAATAAATTGAATCCTTAATCCACGATCAATCTCCTGAAAATACTTAACAAGCAAAAGGTGAACTGCTAATTCCATATTACCATTATAAAGTATTATAATATTTAAATAGGATATTCATATGTGTATATATATATATATAAGAGTATATGTGTGTGTTTACACATAATCACAATCACATTTAGAAGACTATTAGCATAAATAAATGCAAAATCATGAAATGTCAAGATATGATTTCTTTTATATATATATATATATATAAATCGGTAATGAAGGTTAATAAAAAACGAAGGAGATATGTATAAATAGGAGATAGCCGAAAAACAGTTATACTCACAATCAAAACAAAAAGCTTAGATCGAAAACTAGAGAAATCTAGGAAGAGCATCGCACCAAAAACAAACAAACTGTCTAATCTGAACATCTCGTTAAAAGAGCAAGTCAACAGAAAAGAGAACCAAACAAAGCTAAGGGGAATGCTTTTCCAATTTCACCTTAGTAGGGCCTTGAACAGAGGCTTGGACAAGACGTGATTTCATTTATCAATTCTCTCAATTTTCAGTTATCCTGCTTATTTGGATTTGCTTAACTTCATATGTTATATCTAATGGTACGCTCGCTTAAATTATTATGTCTCAAATTTCAATTTTATACGGATAAATTAAATATAATATGTGCATAAATAAATGTATATATGACACAAGATATCTCTCACTCATACATACTAATTCTTGAATACCACTTTAGTGCCTAATTAGTGGTACAGAATATCTTCAGAGCTTTAGATATTTTGATACCACTCCAGCATTTAGCTAGAGGTATAGGACATCTTTAAGATTTAAAATGGCTCAGTACTTGCTTCACATATAAGTACCTAACCATATTTCAATCTCATATCATATTAATGAATATCAATCATAAACCACTGAACATACCTGATTTAGGTGAGCCATTTCATTTCTAGCAATTCTCAGTCTGATAACTAATTTAGTTCACTAATCATCTCTTTCGTTAATCGTAATCTCTAATCATATCCATCTCATTTCGATAATGTTAAGTTTATTTATCTGATATGCTCATGTTCATGATGCATTTTATAAAATAACTATCATCAACTAATTGCATTCAATCAAATCAAGTAACATAGTCAAAGCATTATCACATAATAAAAAAAATCATAATAAAACTTCCAACTTATTCTTAAAGAGGAATACTTAGTCAACAATTAGTCAAATAGTAAAACTATAACTTATTCACATTTAATTAATAATTTATTAAATTTCATTATTTTAGAGAAATCCTAAGTCATTATCCAATTTAGCAATGCATACATACATTAATCAAATAATTAAAGAAATTTCAATATTCATTTACCCCCTGTTTGGAGCAAATGAATGTAGAACGTGGAATTCATTTACAAATGAATTCTATGTGAAATGCATTTGCAAATGAATTCTCTTATTTGAATAGTTATCATTTAAAACATGGAATTCAATTGAATTACTCATTATTATATTTGGAATAAATTTAGAATTGAAAATTCATTTGCATCTATTTCCTAATATACCCATTAACATAATTCATTAGCAAATTCCAACTATTTTGGTGGGATTTGGATTAGTTATGTTGAATTCCATGGAATTCAAATCTCATAATTAAAATGACCAGTTTTTGATATTTCAAACACAAAAATTTGAAATTACAAATGATTCCAAACAAGTTCTTAATGTGGCGGAATTTGCAGTCAATGGAATGGAATTTGGTTTTCTGATATTTTTAGAAACATTTCTCATTATTCAATTTTAAGGAAAAAAATTCAATGGTTAACAAATAAATTGTGAACCCTAAAAGTTGCAAATTCTTAGGAAAAAAAAATAGTTATCGATAATCAATTTTTCACTTCTAAAAAAATATCTTCACATTAGGATAACATCAAAACAAAACTGAAAAAAAAAGAAGAGAGAAACAAGGCAACTTTTTTGTCACAACCTTTTATTTTGAAACTGTTTCTACAATTTTTTTTATTATGTATATATACATTTTTTCCCTTCTTCCATTTTAATAGTGTTTCATATAAAAATCAGTTAATTTATGCCATCAAATTTACATATACGAGTTGATGAGTAGATAGGCAAATGATAATTAACTAAAATTTAGGATAACAGGCATCACCCTCTTAGGATTTTATTAATTTTGTTATATTTTAAATTTAATGTGAGATTCTCGGATATCGTAAAAAGTCTAAAATCACGTTTTTATATTAAGTTGTGTCATTAATTATGGTTGATGTGATCATTTCTCAACACTTAATACATACTCCACGTAAAAAGCTACGTTACATGAATGATGGCAAAAAAAATCATTTTGAACGTGAACGCTTGTATTTAAATTTAAATTAAATCTTAACATTATATAATACATTTTAAATATATTCAAATTGAATCTTAACACTTAAGAATGTTCAAATTGAACCATAAGATGATTAATTTCATATTTATTTATAATTATGATTTCATTAATAATTAATTTAAATTTTTATACGAATAAATAAAATTACAAATTTTTTATTATTTATCATATTTAAATCTCAATACTTATATTAAAATGTATAAAGCAATATTTAATATATAATATAAGTTTATTTTATTATAAATTAAAAATCAATTATATTTTATAATCGTTAATTATATATTAATTAGTTTAATAAATAATAAATTAAATATTTAATTAAACATTTATATTTTATGATATTAATAAATAAGGTTATTGATTTTTTATTTTTCTAATTTATTCTCATAAATAGGTTCATTATTTTTAATTAATAAAATTTACTATGTAATTGATTTAACATATTTAGATATTATTATTCATATTAATTATTATAACAATATTTGACATGTGATTTTAGTTGATATTGATAATTAGTAATTATATTATTTTCGTATTTTACAAATAATTAATAATATATTTATTAATTTTATATGATTGTAAATTACATACCTCGGGATAATTTTATTTATTATATAATAATAATTTTTAATGATATTTAAAAATATAAACAATAATTTTTTAATACCAATTGTTAATCATAATTATTTATCAATTTTTCTTATCATATTTTCCACTATATTCAATATCAATTGTAACTAGCTTTTTTATTATATTGTCTTTTTAGACTATTGATTAAATTTTCATATCTTTTTCAATGTGATAAATTTATTATCAATTTTGATTAACTTTTTTTTTCTCGTATCCACTAAATTAATTGTAAATATTAACTACTACTTTTTTTTATTTAATCAATCCATTGTTCTCAATGAATGACGAATAAATTATTCATATATTTATATTCATGCAAATATATAAAATAATAATTTTCAAATAAACATGAGATAAATAATAAATAAAATAAATATTACTTCATAACTATTAATTATTTATCATATCAATTATATTATTTATTGATATTATCATATAATAAAATAAAATTTTGATAAAATAAGTCATTTATCGTCTCTAATGGATTAATACATTATTACTTATTAATAAATATGACAAATTATAAATTATTAGTAAACATAAAATAATTAAATTAATTTTTAATTATCAGAAAAGTGTGAGTTATAAATAAAAATGATTATTTTATTTATAATAAATAACAAATAGAAATTTGAAGGAAGATTGTTGGTCTCTATATCACACTTAAAGGGAGTAAGTGAAATAGATGACTAAACATTTTAAAGTATTTTTGTAACTAATCAAAATTTCTCTTTTAATTAAAATGCAGAATTTTAAACAATTTTCTTAAAAATCAAATTGTAAACAATTTAGTAAACGCTAGATAATAATATGTATTAAAATGACATAAACTTAAAAAATGAAGAGATAAGGGAAAGAGAAGCTCAAGCTAATTTATAATAGTTTGGTACATAAACCCGTACCTGCATCTGCTATTTAATTCCTCGTTGGAAATTTCATGATCAACAATTTCACTTTACAAAAATTTCTCTTTTTCGATAGGCTCTAGACTAATTTTTACAAAAATTTAATCTCACAATTACATTTCCATAAAAATATATTGATCCACTCAAAATATTTAAGAAGCTCTTAAAACAACAAAAAATAAAATAAAATAAAACACAACTTCACAAAAAGTTCCAAAAATTTTAAAAAAAAAACTAAAAACACTTTAATTCACTTGCTTTATATTTCTACACACAATTAATACTTAAACCCACACTAAAACATTTATATTTATAGGAAAAATTCGGCCAACTAGTCATTTATAGTTATTAAGACTCATAAAAAGCCATTTAATTCGTTTTTAACTATTGAAAGTAGTTGTTAGTGCCACTTGTCCTAAACCACTGATCGACTAGTTTAATTGCACTGATTGACCAATGCATACTATTGATCGACCAATCTATGCCAAAATTGCTCATTAGTACTTGTTGATCACCATTAATCGACTAGTTATATGTCAAACTGGTTTTCAATGTACTTTATCATATTTAAATTACCCCAAACCAAATTATAATATTTCAAATCACTTATCTAACACTTGCACATTGAAATACTTTACCAAAAATATATTTATACATAAAAGGATTATTTAAAACTTTCCTCGTATAATTCTTCTTAATTATTCAATTTATATGTATAAATACTAAGGATGAACGTAATATACATGATTTGATCCCACTAACCACCTTGCTATAACCAAGATAAGATTAAAATAAAAATTATAACATACAACTTATTAAAATTCTATCTTGGTTTTGTAACTTGAGTTTTGTGCCTTTGTTCTTCATAAATTCTAATTAAGCTTCAAGGTTTCAAAATGTATCTTCTAAACTCTTGTTCTTCATACTTATCATTTCAAGACATCAAGCACACTAAACTCATTAATAGCAAGATTGTTTTGTCATCATTAAAATTTGGGTGAAACCTCCCTTGTTTTAATAAAGATTTATTATATTAGTAAATTAAACTAATAAATATATTAATTACAATTAAAAATAACATTTATTTGTTAAAACGTAATAATAACATTTATTTTAAATAAAATTTATTGATATGACATATTAAACATAAATATATTTCCATTATGATTAATGATATGTAAATGTGATAAATTAAATTTGTCTTAGACATATTATTCTTGTCCTTTTCTTAATTCTCAATTATCTTTATTTAATGTAATTTTCTTGTAAAAAAATTGTTATGTCAATAAAAGTTAATAACATAATTTAATAAAATAATTGACTTTAAAATTTCCATTAAAATATAAACATTTTATGAAATTTTTAATGCATATAAAACTATGATAAAATTAAGAAAATCACATATAAGTGTGGTGACTTCTACTTCAAAAATTTCAAGTAATTTTATTTAATTTTTTATTAATTACATTTGACCTTTTATAAAATTTTTATTTAATTTCGTGATTTCTTTTAAACTATCAGTGACAAAGTGTATAACATAGATTTTCCAAAGATTATTATAAAAAAACCCTTTTAAGAATTAAGAAATTCGATAGAAAACTCAAGAATAATGTTTAAACTGACAACAATTATCGTAAAGTGTCTACAAAAGATAATATAAATCCTTAAACACAAAATAAAGAATAAGATGGTCTTTTCTTAACAAAATAACAAAAACACGTTTTTTAAACTAATAAATAACACTTTTCCAACTCCACGTTAATCTCTTCTACTTAAAAAGGACTCATCCTCTAGTGTGTAAGGTCCTCTAGATAAGTTGGTTCCTTGGGGTTGTAATACAAGTATAAATTTGCCACATTGAAAGTTTTGGAGGTGCCCATGCTATGCGTAAGATTTACCACAAAAGCATTGTCATCTTATATGAATGAAATTTATCATATTTTTATATTCAAATTCACTAAATTTCATTCTTATTGTTGGTTCAAAAATGCTTAATTTATGTTATATTATGCTTAATCAATAGGTATCCCCTTTTGAATGAATTATGAATTAATCCTTGGAGTTAGCAACAAAAATCATTTTAAAGAGGAGAAAAGGCATTGAAGAAACAAAGAAAGCTTGATGAGAACTTGTTGGAGATGTTTAAAACAAAAAAAAAGATTAATGAAGAGGAGCAGAAAGATAACAAAAAGCTTTCTAAGAGGTGGCATTTACAAGCTTTGGAGAGAGGAGGCATTAGAAACAAAATGAAAAGCATGGAGTGGACACTTGGAAGGATGGATGGACAAGTGGCAATTTTACAAAGAAAGCTTAATGTTAGAGGAGCTCTTCTTGGCTTGACACATGTCCCACTCACCAAGACATAAAGAGATAAAAAAAAATCAAAGCAAAAGCTTCTTCAGAAGATACACTAACGTTTTTAAAGAAGTTAAAAAGAGAGGAGGCAAGCTTACTACAGTAATGGACATATGTGTCCCGCTACCTTAAGACATACAAAGACAAAAACATTAAAGGACCAAGAAAAAAACGTTTAACAAAATGAAAAGGGAGAGGAACTTTTCTCATTACTTGACATGTGTCCCGCTCTTCCTATCATAAGAAGACAAAAGACAAAAGCCAAAGAAAGCATCTAAGTGAGAGCCAAAAACGTTTTTAAGAATGGAAACTTAATAAAAGGGCACGTAAGCTTTCCATATATATATATATATATATATATATATGTGTGGCTAAAGCATCCAAAAGGGGGGGAGCAACTTCATTTTCGTTTCTTATTAGCCATAGCTGTCGCTTCCTTTACCCTTTTCTTAGTTTTTTCTTAGTTTTATTAAGGCTTGTTTAGTTGGGTTTTTGGTTTTGGTTTTGGTTTCCTATTTTTCTAAACACAGAAACTGAAAAAAAAAAGTACATAAAACCATAAAAACAACATACTAATACATCACAAAATCAAAAACCATAACCAACAATCCAACTAAATATGCCCTTAGTTTTTAATTGGTTTGCTTATATTTGCTTGTTATTTTCTTTGTTGCACCCTTTATTTCTTATTCTAGACCTTTAATATTTGTTATTTTTGGCGTTTTTCTTGGTTATGATTTCATTTATGTTGAGTTTATTCTTGAATTTTGTATGAAATCTCGTGGTTTTTATTAATACAGTTGTGTTTATTTTTATTTTCTAGCTCTTTATTTTTTATTTCTATTATGGTTATTATTATTTTATTTTCTATTTTAGTTAATTTTGTGATGTTAGCTTAGGTGGTGCTTGGGTTAGAAGTTATTGATGGGATTTTGGATGATTAATTGTGAGAATTAATTATGAATTATTTGTGATTTGTGATTTAGGGTAGGATTGAATTGGAATTTCGGTTAAATGACATGAATTAGGGATTAATTCTTAGGATTGGCCATCCTAAGTGTAATTTCTAGTTCAATTGTTAGGTAGAGGTTTGTGATACGTAACCATTCGTAACTAATACCGTAAGTAGTAATAGGCTAATTGAATTTTTCAATTAATTTAATCAACTTAGCCTAATATTTCAATTCTCTAAGTTACACAATCTAAGCTTGCGAGATCATGGGTTAGGTTAGCTATTCCCTAGAGTGTTAATGATGTCGCACCATTAAATCTAGAGAGTTTATTCTAGGTTGCCGCGTGGTTAAGAGTAAATTTTCTATCGTATAGGACTTATCTAAAATTGGTGAAACATAGGATTCAAGAGCTTGTTTAAATCTATAAGCGAGGATCTTACACTAATCACAATTTATATATTTTGAGGATCAATTATAAGTCCAAAATTCTGGATATATCTTCTGCTTAGTTCTCTTTTCTTGTTATCTATTTCTTTGTGCTTTGTACCCTTAGTGTTTTTTTTTCATTTATTGTCTTTTCTAATGTCTTTGCATTCAAAGGTTTCTTTTCTTTGTTTTTCTTTTAGATAACCTTAGAAATAGCTTTAGTGCACCCTAGTTCTTTGTGGAACCAACTCTAACTTACCCTAATTACATAGTTAGATTAGGTTAGGTATTTTATAATTTAGGGAGATTGTGACAGCTTTTACCATCATTGGTCTTCTTTGGAATCTGATATGACCCGTACTTCCTTAGTTAAAGCTTGCTGTAAGATCTAATAAGAAAGTGCTCCTTTCGCAAAACCATTATCACTTGGTCACCTAAACTAAATGTACCCAACTATCTATGTTTATTAGCTTCTTACTTATGTCGTTCACCTGCCTCCTTAAGTTTTTGCTTTACTTCTTTGTGTATTTCCACTACCTATTATACCATGTGTCTAGTCGAAATGCTAACTCTCTTACCCTTAGGTAGCTTAATCAAGTCCAACGTATGTTGTGGTGCCTTAGTGTAGAAAATATAGAACAAGGACTTACCTGTTGCACTATGATTGATGTTGTTATAACCAAACTCTACCTAAGGTAATGCCAATTTTCATTATTTTGGTTTGTCCCCGCAAATACTATAAATTAAGTTTCTCAGTCTCTGATTGACAAACCCCATTTGGCCAATAGTTTGTGGATGAGTCGTGCTACTAAAATTCAAGAATAAATCAAACAGCTTCAACAAAGTATGTCAAAAATAACTTAGGAAGTTACTATCATGATTCGATGTAATGATCTTAGGTACCCTATATAAGTGAGCCACTCCCTTGAAGAACAACCGAAAAACACCCACTATATCTGAAATCTTCTTACAAGGGGTGAAGTATGTCATTTTAAAGAACATATTAACCATGACAAATATAGAATGAGCTCCGCTTTGGGCCTAAGGTAGTCCCAACACAAAGTCCATAGATAAGTCATCTGATATATTCTCTGGTATGGGTAGTGACATATACGATCTAGTATTCTTGGAGTATCCCTTTAATGAATAACATGTATAACATCTTTCCATGAATCTGGACATATCTCTCCTTAACTAAGGCTAGTAAAAATACTCCATGATTACCCTAAACTTCTTATCACATCTTAAGTAAGTATAACATCTTTCCACAAATCTGGACACATCCTTCCTTAACTAAGGCTAGTAAAAATACTCATTGATTACCCTTAACTTCTTATCACATCTTAAGTGAGCTGCTAGTCTCCCTATATACAAATCTCAAATCACCTTCTCCTTTAAAGATGTTATAGGCAAGCATAATTAATTTTCATGTTTTAAGTACCCATCGATGATATAAAATTCGTCAACCGGTGCACCATCAAAAACCTTGTCTTATGCCTCTGAAAGTTGTATCTTGATCATAATTATCTCGCAGCTGCTCAAAACTCAAAACTTCATTACTGAAAGTAAGTAATAAAGACGCCCTCCTAAGTAAATCATTTGTGACTCTGTTTCTCACGTCTCTATTTTTAAATCCACTATAGGCATCTCTCCTCCTACACCATCGTATTGTTGAAACATCCAAGTCTATTTAGTTCATAATAATCTTTGTCCTTTCAATTCTCCTCATAGATTGGCCATCTCCTTGCACGTACAGTTCTACCCATAGGTTCACCACGATCCATCTCCACTTCTAGCATTTAACAATTATCCTGTTTCTTATATGTATCGATTCTTAGAGCATTCAGACTCTCTACAATCTCTTCAAGGTTCCCCCCAAAACTCCGGAATATGTGTTTTATCTATTGCTCTAAACATTGTAATGCTTCGTCTCCTAAAAAGGAACCTTAGCCTCCTAAACACCATCATGAATATCGTTGCTATCGCTCCAAGTCAAAATTCTCTCTCTGATACCACCTAATGCAACGTATAGAGCATATTTTTTAAAGGTTGCATGAAAACCCTTTGAAAAATCAAGAAATTCGATTGAAAACTCAAGAGTGATGTTTAAATTGACAAAAGTTGTCACAAAGTGGCTACAAAAGATATACAAAATAAAGGATAAGACAATCTTTTCTTAGTAAAATAACAAAAACGCATATTTTAGACTAATAAACAAATGGGTCGTTTGATTCAGCTTTTGATTGTAGTTTTTGGTTGTGGTTGTTATATTTTTGTATTGAATTTTATGTATTTTTATGAATTTTTGTATTATCTTTATCGATTTATATGTTGTATTAATGTGTGTTTTTTGCGATTTCTGTGTTTTTTTTTTAATTTTGTTTTTAGAAAAACCAAAAACCAAAAACCAAAAACTAAAACCATAAAACAACCAACCGAATGGGCCCAAAGTTTTTCAAGCTCCACATCAATAAGTTACTCTTTGTATTTTTTGTTTATTAACTTAAGAATCCTTTAACATCATCGTACATTAGAAAATTTAACAGAGATATTTTTTAGAAGGGTGTGTTATGCCTATGCTATGTAAAAAAGGGCTTTATATGTGGTCATATATATATAATAGTTAATATTACTTGTTCTCCCAACCAAAGGTGATGTTGTATGTGTCATATTCATATACAATGTTATCTATTATTTGACACATGAAAAATACTTATTCTACCACGTAATACATCCTTCTAAAAATGATTTTATTTTTATTTCTTTGTTAATTTTTTAAAAAATAATAACATCAAAAGTTCAAGTATTAATAACTAAAAGTACAAAGGATTTAATATAATTTCTAAAAATTAGAAATTAAAATAAAAAGGGTTAAATGATATGATAACTCATAATTTTTTCTCAAATGTATAAAAACTAATAACTTCAATAATTTAAGCGACTTACGTTTCTACAATAGTTAAGTTATCAAGGCCTCTAGTGGTTTGGTCAACTATCTTTTAAGTCTATGCATAACTTATGGAGGGAGAGGAATAGGAGATGCTTTAGTGACATAGAAGTCAATTGGCTAAGGAAACTAGAGCCTAGATAAGTGAACATATAATGGCTTGGGAGTTGGATAGCAGAGGAAGGACTCGGTCCAAGGTTTATTATTAGTTTAAGTACCTTTCTCCTTTTTTCTTATGTCCTGAATCATAGGGTCTATTTACCCTAAGAGGAGATTCACTACACCCTTACCCTAATGTTTGTTATCCTGGTTAAGAGGATTTAGAGTTTCAATTAAATATGTGTTTTAAGCAGTACTACATATGAGAGGGTATAAATCATGAGTAGTTACTGGATCTTACCTAAACAGAAGCTCTAATTGTGTACCTATTGACATCTCCTTATCTCCAATCAAAGGTGATATGAACCTTGGTGAATAAAAACCAAAGACCTGAAACAAAAAAGGAAAAAGAAACCTCACAATCTATTTTGAATCAAGCAAAGAACCTGACTCCAACCAAACTTGTTGATTGGAACCAAAGTTATAAGTTGATCACTACAAGTTACCATGAAGAGATTCGGTTTAGTTCTTGAATAAAGAACAAAGAGAAAGCTCTCATAAGAGAAAAAAAACACTAAATTTTGATTAATAATATGATTATCCGTAATACACTAAGTTGCCTCTTTAAATAGGCACCAAAAGATGAAATCCCTATAAGGAAAGATCATCCTAATGAATTCTAATCATAACTAAATAGGAAAGACTTGACTATGAATGATTTTCTCAATTAATGGATACAAATAAGTTTTTAAATTTGAAATCCTTCTAAAAATAACTTGACAACTAATAACAATTAATGAACAAAAATTCAAAATACAAAATTTCCCTCCAAGCTCATGTCTTTTATCTTTTGAAATTGGTCTTCATTATGTAAACTGGGCTTCATTAGAACAAGTATGTAGATCATCTCTATAGATAGGGTTCCAAGCATTTTTTTTTTCTTATGTTAAACCTTGTCCATCTTCTTGGGATTGAAGATAAGTAATTAATTTTGATAATGTTTTAGAATCTTCCAAAATAGCCTCATATCTTGAATGTCTTTGATTAACTCTTGTAAAGCCTCCTTTATGTGCTTATCTCTTACTTTTTGTCATAGGATTTCTAATGCCTTGTAAAGGATCGGTGACTGTTGATGCAAGTAGATATCCATCATAACGCCTCTATGTAACAGTGTTCTTTAGTTATTACCAATCTTTTCTCAACACTTTCTATTAAAAAAATTATTTCTGAACGTGATCACAAAAATGGTAACAAACAAGGAAAGTCGTAAAGCTTCTACCTTCAGTCTCTGCCTGAGTTTTAATATTTATTTGAGCTCGATTAGGGGTCTTGTCTGGGACCACATGTCAGCTCTCTAGGTGAGACTCGCGTGGGTCTTACAGGTTTCACATGCATTTTTTAATTATTGAGTTTAAAATGTTAAATTTATCCCTATTAAGCCATTAGATTTATAGTTTCAAATATAGGTTATAAATCTTTAAATATTTAATTTTAAAACTCTAAAACCATCAATCTTAAACTCTCAAATCTTAAAATTCTAAAAT
>JAOXYD010000004.1:5615072-5632172 GCA_028565735.1 Pinacopodium congolense | reverse complement strand
ACTCGATCATCTAAAACACAATACCTTCAAAACTACAAGATCCCGAGAGTTTTACTATTTCATGTGTTATTGGTGATATGCTGAGACTTATTATATTAACTTAGATTTCACTAAGAAAGAAAAGGAACTCGAAAGAGTTAAGGAGGAATTTAAATGGATTAAAACTAACATGTAAAAAGAATAGTTCAAACTGTTTATAAGGCTTATCCAACATTTTTCCAGTAATTTAGGCCACCTATACAACACCATCATGCCTTGATGTAAGTGTTTATGGAAAGATTTTCAAGATAAAATATGCATTACTCAAGTAGTCCACTAAGCCCACAAAACTTAAAAAACCCAAAGCTAAACAAGTACTTGATCCATCTCCATCATTCACTAAGCTTGTTAACTCTTGGTCAAAGCCCTCACAAATTAAGACTTTGCCAACTTCATCACTTGAGACTCGGTTAATTTCATTTATTGAGAAAGATAAAGAGTCTCAAAGAGAATTTATTATAACCCTTAATCCTATTTATTAATTTAATATTAATGAAGCATCAATAAGTCAAACATCCTTTTCTAGTGATTCTAATAATTCTGAGCAGTTAGCAGATTTAAAATTGAATTAACTCAAATAATAATGGATGTGCCCTAAACATCACAACAAACGAATGTTAATCCCAAAGTAAGTGAGGCTGAATCTAGAATTGAGCCCATCAGACCTTAACCAGTGCTTGTTATTCCATCTAGACCTACTTCAGGTCCATGGCTTACATTTGATGATATTTCTCCTAAAAAAATGAAGGGATTGTCTACATGAATTTGAAGCCTATATAGACTTGCAAATGACCATATCTAATGCCACCTGACAAGACATCTTAATAGAATTTACATCTCGTTTCATGGGTAATCTTTGCAAATGACTTCAAAGTCTTGGGGATTATAGGAAGCTATATTATATCCAAGTTAAGGCTTCTAATGTCTTTCTTGGCTTAATTTACAAAAAAATTATTTGAGATTTCAAATTAATTGTTAAATAAAACAGTAAAGAATATTTTGAGATGAAGTGCTAGTCTATAGATAAAGGTGATCTTCAAAAGTATTTTTAATGAATTGCGGAGAAATATTACATGTTAATGGTTAAAATTATGTTAATCTCCATTACACATTCATTGTGTCTCTCCCCAATGAGCTTCATCTTAAATTGCAAAAGATTATTGCTTATTTGAACAGAGAAATGACCAAGATCTCACGGAGAGAAATTTATCAGCTCATGTTATCCACACTTGATAAACTTTGGGACCAATGGAATTTTTTCAAGAACATGATTAAAGGAAGTACTCATCTTAAAAAGGCTTACAAAAGCCTTATCTAAAGATCAAGTGTAAGGAGAAGAAGGAATGTTATTATACTACAAAGAAAAAAAATCTCATTATAAGACATTCTCTTATGGAAAATCTCAAAGATCCAGATTTCATACTGAAGGATATCATAAATGTTTCAAGACAAGGAGACGAAGGGCTATTCGCTTATTTTAAAAAGGATCTCCTAATGCAAGAAAAGCAGACATGTGTTTTCTCTATAGAAAATTAGTACATATAGCTCATCATTGTCCTAATAAGAAGAAGAGGAACTTAAAAAAAATGATAAAATTTATTGAAGCTATCAAACTTATCCGTGATGAAGGAAACATTGAAGATATCATCGAAGAGTAAACCAATAAGCATGAAGGTTTGCTCGAAGCTATGAAATTTGTTATTCCCATTGATTTCTCATATGGTGAATCTGACGAAGAACTTGTCATGCTCATTGATGAAGATGATACAGATGATGATGTCATTTGCATGCTTCACCAACCATGCCTAAAAATTAAATCAAGTATCATACTAACTTCAATGCCTATAAGGACATATAAAATATGTTCAAGTTTACCAATGTTCCTCCTCAATATAAGGAACTTCGTGATTACTTCTTATAATATTGTCTTGAAAGTCAAGGTAGGTTTGCTCACCCTAATCTACTATAGAAGAACTCATAATTCTTTATTATGTTACCCTTCAAGAAAAATGAAGATATCATTTATACCAAGGCGACTCATCCTAACATGAATCATGATGATCTTAAACTTGCACAAGAAGAGCGTCCTGTTTCACTCCAGTAAGGATCGATTGAGCTTATGAAATCTGATCAAGTATGCCAAGCTTTCAATCTTAATAAATAAGCTAAACAATGTCGAGACAAAAAGAGATTAGTGATTGATTACAAGCCACTTAATACATTTCATTAAGATGATAAATTTCCTCTATCTAAAATCAATACACAAGTTTTATTCATCAAAGAATCCAAGATATTTTCAAAGTTTAATCTTAAGGTAAGATTTTAACCTAAATGAACGTTACAAAATGGCCTTTTGTATCCCTAATGTTCAATATCAATGAACCATTATGCCATTTGAACTCAAGGTCGCATCTTCATTATTTCAAATAGCCAAGACAAAACTCTATAAGCCCATTTTAACTAATGTTTTGATTTATAACGATGATATCTTGTTATACTATAGAACTCATGAAGAGCAAAAAACTTTGCTACAAAAATTTTTGGATTTGATAAGGCAAAATATCATAATGCTCATCGTAAAAAAGAGCCATATTAAGATAGCCTAAATAAAATTTTTAGATATAAATTTTTATTATGGATTTTATCAGCCTAGTTTATTTATAGCTAGTGAGCTAATAAACTTTTCTTATGAGAATCTCACTCCAAAACAAATTCAATAGTTCCTTGGTGTTATCAATTATATGCGAGAATTTGTGTCTCACATGTTAGATTATACTAGCAAGTTGTCCAAATTGCTAAGGAAAAATCCACCATATTATAGTACTAATAAGATTAAAGCTATTTAATATTTAAAAAAGGTGAGTTAGCATCTACCTTCTTTATTGATTCCTAATAAAGAGAAAAAGATTCTTCAGATAGACACTAGTCAATATTATTTAGGTGCCTTCCTAATTAAAGAGATTAATGGAAAGCAATATTATTATGGACATTTAAGTAGACAATTTAAAGAGTCAGAAATCCGCTATCATGCAATTTACAAAAAGATATTGGTGGTAAAGAATGGCATTGAAGAGTTTAATTTCCATTTCAGCCCACATAATTTTGTGATGAAAATAGATAACACGTCCTTCCCAATAATACTGGAGCACAATAAAAATATTTTTCCAGATAATCAATTACTTCACAGGAAGGATTGGTTCTCTAAGTATAAATTCAGAGTCAGTTATATCAAAGATCACTACAATACATTTACAAATATCCTCTCTCAACAACAAAGGCACGTCTAATTAATCACTGCTTCCAAACCAATACCTCTTCTTTGCAATATCATAAATCTTCCTATCTTTGCAAAAATTGAAAAATCCTTGCCACCTATCACCAAAAGCCCTCCAAAGACCTTAGAGGATATTGCTATCCTCTTACTTAAAAGTCTTTTCTACTACCTTCATATTTTTTTGTGAATGTGCAACCATACCCTCATTATTTTAACACTTATACTCCCTATGACATCGTTCACCATCTGTATGACTCCATCTATGAACCAATAATGTGGCATATTTGGGTCATATCAACCTTTTATGCTTGCCTTTATTGCATTGTCTCTGTGTATGTGTATCAACATTTGGTAAATCCCACCAATAAAAATTCTTTCTTATAGACCTTTTTAGATTGGTTCTAACCCCTTTATAAGTGTTGTATCCACTCTAGCCAAATCCTCAACAAATTTTAACTTCGGGGTATTTCTCTAGCAAAAAAAATAGTCTAATCATTTTTTATTATCCATCGATCATATAGTATGACCTAAAATGGGTAGTCTATACTATTAACTATTTTCAACTTTGGAAAACAACCATTGATCGACCTATGGATAAGAAGAATGTAATGCATCAACTTTACCAATTCCTTGACCATCTAAATCATTATCCTAAAGCTAGACCACTCATAATGTATACATCTTTAGGTCCTTATCTAAGAGACTTTACTTTGTCAGAGCCCATCTCACCTAGTAAAAGTTATTGGACATCATTTGATTAGGCCATGTTTAGTTTATTTTTCGTTTTTAGTTTTAGTTTCGTATTTTTCTAAACACAAAAATCGATAAAGAAAACGCACTAATACAATACAAAAATCGATAAAGAAAACATAATAACTAATACAAAATACAACAACCACAACAAAAAATTACAATCCATAATTTAACTAAATATCCCCTAGTTTGCTTATATGAGCTTTGTTGTTATGGGTTATAAAAATAAAAAAAAAAGACTTCCCTATGCTCTTGATTTTGCACCACATGTACCTTTTGAACAAGGTGAATCATCCTCTCAACCTAACATTTTTAGGTCTAACAACTCTCAATCCCCTGGGCTACCTAGTTTTTATCAAGACTCTCAAGATCTAGGGCCTCCAGTAATAACAAATGTAGAAATTAAACATTTTATTAAAGAGTTGAAAATGATGGATGAAGACATCACGGATGATGACAGTGATAGTGGATCTGAAGCTTTGTTAGCGTCATCTGCTTAAAATTCATCTTATTCTCTTATCTCCTATATTGGAAGCTTATATTTTCTAATAATTGCCTTGTCTTTTTGTGTGTCATGCGGGTCTTAATGGCCTTTGTAGGCCTTATTTTTTAATTATTGTATGTTTATCTTATATTCTCAAATTTGCCCATAAAAGTAAGGCTTCTCGTGTTGTGTAATCACGCTTGAACTCAATAATAAATTAAGAGTGTTTTCTTTAACTTTATGACTTCTTTCTAAGTTTTTTCCTCCCCCGAAAACTTAAATTTTTAATAATGTGATAGCAGTCATATAAAAAAAATAAGTATACTCTGCTATTGTTGTCTCTTTATGATGTTCATATACTTCAAAAAAATCTTAGATCAAAGATCTTACTAGTGATTAAAGATATACAAAGATGATTGGTTAGTTTTGATCTTTAAAAATCAAGCCTTGAAAATTGATATCCATTAAATAAAAAATAGGAGGGGGACTTGTATCTGATTAAAATATATAAGATCTTGATTACAATTGTCTTTACGTAACCTTAATTTTTAAGGAAGATTTAATTTTTAATTTTGAAAATTCACGTGAGATCTGATTCCGTGACCCTTCAAAATTTCAACTGGTATGACCACCTTCCTAAAATTAATTCGTTAGCTCTCCAACCTAACGGTTGGAACGCCAACCTTAAACAAATTAAAGAATTCTTCTTAAACAATGAATCGTACTTTCGGCACGTGAACGGATGATCAGCCACTTATAACAAACAAACACTTTTAAAGCTTTTGCAGGCTGTTTCGTCTCAACAAAAATTTGGCTTATGCTCTTTGTTTCGATCGTTTCCGTAAGCATAAAAGCCAGACCATCATCTTCTTTTACATTTGAAGTGAAAGAATAATACGTATCGTGAATTAACAAGAACTTACATCACCAAGCTCTACTTTACGCCCTACAGCTTGAACGACAATGATTATTGCATTATCTGATCCTAGGATTCACGTACTAATCAATCTAATCCACTGGAATACGGTATTAGTGATTGGGGAATCCAAGAATCCCCAAATACGAAGTTAGACACAGTAAAATTTAGTGCTTCAGTAGCATTAATCATGTGATAACCCGCCCATGTCACCCTGTTGGCAGTATTGGACCCTTGTCCTCTGTTATTATACTCTGCATAGTATAACGTACTCAACGCGAAATCTCCATCCCATTGTTGCCATCCAGCTGGATCTATGGAATTGTCCATGTATGTTTGCATGTAAACTGTTCTCGAATAGTTCTTCCATGGTCTTCCAAGAAAAGTCTGAACCGTATAATTGCTTGTTGCCAAATCCTGGGTAGCTTTAATTGTACAGTTTTGTATAGAAGTACCCGTATTTTGATTCGGGTCAGTTCTACCTTGGGCAGTGATAGCGTTAAACTGCCCATTCATAGGCTGACGAGGATATAAGTTGCAGTTTTGGAAAACAGCAGCGGCATTTCCGAATATGAAATCAACAGTGCCATATATGTCACATTCTCTATAAAATTGTCTAAGTGAATGTGCGTATAGAGTATCTTGATACCCTTCGAAGCTGCAACGGTAAAACGTGGACAAATCAGCTCCATTTCTGACTGCAACAGCTTGATGCTTGATCGCCCCAGCTGTGTTGCGAAAGGTGATATTTACTGCAACGAAGTTAGATGCCACAACAGCTGCAACATTGATGAATAATTTTTGTCAGATAAATATCCTGGAAAAATAATGACTTGTAGCTGTAGTGCTGTCTTGTAGATGGCTTACCAAAGGTTGCAGAGTTGAACGTAGTCCAACTGTCAGCAACACTACGATTCCCTGTGATTATTGTCTTTTGAATTCCGTCTCCAACCATCATCAAATATTTCTTGTTCTTTGGAATAGACACGTACTCATTATAAGTACCAGCAGGGATATAAATCAAGAAGTAGCCATTACGGCCGTCCGTGTTATTTGGAGCAGCAGCGATTGCGTCGTTGATATTGGTGAAATTCCCAGCACCTTTCTTCTCACTTACAGTAACCATATCACTAACCAATATCGTATTATTGCCGGCTGTCGTTGTCTGCAGTAGCTTTCTTGATCTTTTCACCGACTCGTAGATTGTACGTGCCCGGCTAGACATCTGCAGAGGCAAGTTTCCTTCTCTAAATATCCGCTGCGGGTTTGTAAGCTCCATTGCTATTCTTCTCTTTCTCTTGGGAACCCAAGCTTTGGTAAATAAAGCCAGAGAAACACTGTAAAGTTTTGTGTCATTAGACAGAGGGACTGAGATACCATTCCTTACGCTCCAAGCAGAAGCAGTAGTTTGTAGGCCATCTAGACAAGTTTGGAGGTTGGTTATAATGGCGCTAAGCAAGGTTTGCACATCATCAGCTTTGAAAGTAGGCAGAGTTGAATTAGTAGCATTGACTATTTGAAAGGTGCTTAACAAGAAATCAATGTTTAAATTGGCTAGCTGCTGACAATCTTCAAGGGCTCTGACAGCTCCAGCAGACAAAGTGGATCGGTGTCTCAGATACTTTTCGACTAGGTTGACGAACTTAAGTGATTGGGACAGAGACTTGCGGACTGAAAATCGACCGTAGTCATAGACATTGTTAGCTTGGTTGGGGAGGACAGATTCGCAATAGGAAGGATCTGGCAATGACTTGCAGAGGGTTCCTGGAGATACAGGAGAACTGGGGCTTGAAGGGACATCTCCTGAACATGGTGTGATAAGGAAGGGAAGAAAAAATAAAAAGGGTATCGTTGTCAGAAAGAAGAGTTTACTAGCCATTACAATTTCCTGATGAACCAAGTGAAGCTAGGTTAACTTGTTTGATTTGTGTTAGTGGTTTGGTTACATTTATAGAGACAAGGGAAGGATATATATAATTCATTTTTACTTATTCTGGTGCTGGCCACTTGGTTGCCATACGTACTTACATTAATTTCAGACATTGTCCTTTTGCGAAGTCAATGCAGAAACTTCTGTGCAAAACGCGTTAATCCTACTTTGAGTAACTTTATTTTATAACTTACGCGAAAATAGTAGTAGATTAAACTCCTGATGTGCTTTCCTTCCTACTTCTTTTAACTGTGGGCTTAGCTAACATTTATTTTCCAAAGTCTCCTCATCTTGTTCTTTTTCTATGAAGGGTCAAAGAAGACATTCCAATAACAGTACAGTTAAGAGATGTTTAACCAATTGCGTGCTCTTTTTCTTTGTCATCAAATCCAAATCATGCCTACTTACTGCCGTCTATGGAGTGAATCTACGGTAGCCAACCATTAGGCAGAAACATTTTAAGTAAAAGGGTCCCCAAGTTCTTGCCTGTCTGGTTAGTCCTCACCAATTTGACTGCGGCCTGGAGAAATCTGGTGTAGAAGTGTTACAGATATTTAGTAAAGAACATAAGGTGGAATCCGACGGTCTTTGTTAGAGGAAAGGCGTGGTAGGTTTAAAAGATTACATTTGCCAGCTTTAAGAGGGGCCATTTAAGATTGAAAGTTTGAAATTAAGCGTGTATTCAACAGCACGAAGTTGGTCATTGACGTGAATCTTACTTCCAAAATTGATTAAATTTAATAATGTTAACGAGAAGACAAAATATAGTTCAATATAAACCGGTTTGGTGTTTGATAACAAGACTAAAACACGCGGTATGACTACTGGAATTCGGAACTTGTTTTCATTCTACATGCGTGAACACCAACTTCATGTTTTCCCATCGGCATGGTCGAGCGGAGTAAACTAAATAAGAAGTTGATAAATTTGATTGTTAAATCTAAAATAATGTTAATGGTACTTAGAACATTTACCAAAACTTGTAAGAATTGATATGACAAACTTAATTCATGTTTATTTTAGTTTTGATTTTTGATTTTGATTTTTTATTTTTTAAATAAATAAATAAATAATATATTAATATAATAAAAAAATCGAAAAAAAAAAACATAACAACCATATAACCCAATTAAACATTTCTTTAATTAGCTTGAGGCTCCAGGTTAGTTTACTCTAAGATTTGAACTAATATTTAAAAGAAAAACTAACGTTTTACAGTAAAAAGGACTATAATATTTATAAAACATTTTAAAAATACCCTGACCATAACAAAATCATTAATTCTATGTCATGTTCCTGCCAACGTATTGTCTAAGATATGTCAGCAAGATTATATGTCACAAATTAATTTTTAAGATTTCAAAGACAAGTTAAACAAGAAGGAGAAAATGCTAGGCCTAAATCAGTGATTAAAAAGAAACCCTTTTTTTTTTTCGAAAGATGCTCGACGGTAAGAGCCATGTAGAAATTGAAATAACTTCACTCACCCATAGGTGTATTGAGTGCAATTTGCTTTTGAAAACCAAACTTTAAGGTCCAACGAGATATTTATTAGCAAAAGCTCTCCGCAAGTTTTGACCTTCAATTTTAGCCCAAATGAGTTGATGCCGCTAGTTGAAGACATGTGTACAGTTTCCTATATTGAATTGAAAGCCATGGCTAATACAGCATTTATTTGATTCCAGTGACAATATGTTGAAGGCATGGCAGCAAAACTTGACTGATGAGCAAGGGATATAGGTTGAGAGGGCAAATTTTTCTAGTGACAACTTTCTCGAATCGTTTGAGATTGATAGTAGTCATTCCATCCATGCTTGTTCTTGTCTTATCTTGTCCCTCAAAAAGTTTCATGTTATGTTTCTCCAATCCCCTTTTCCATACTTCTTTAAACCCATCGAAAAGATGTTAGAATTTTCCTAATTATTAAGTTGGAGAATTATTAATTGAACTAAGTGAAATTAAGATTTGATCTAGAATAAAAAGTAAATATAAAGTCTGGTAACAAGATTAAACACACAGATCTCTCTAAGTGCTTGAGAACTTCAATTTACACTGAAGAGAAAAACACAAGAGAAAAGTCATCTGTTCTATACCAATACACGAGTAAAGATGAAACTAGAAACTAAAGATGTGTCCTCAATTGTATCACTCAAAAAATAAAGCAAATAATAAATAATGAAAATAACATAAATTTGTAATGACTAAAATATCTTACATCCCCCTCCAAACCGGAGATTGGTGACAATCAAGCAATCCCAGACTTAGAGAATCATTGACCAAATAAAGGAGAAATTAAGGCCTTTGTGAACAAATCTGTTGGGTTGTTTCTTAGTAAAAATATGCAAAGGGTGAATGAAACCAGTTTTAAATTGCTCACAAACTATATGACAATCAATTTTTAAGTGTTTCGTACGCTGATGAAAAATAAGATTAATTATGATGTGTATGGCAGCCTGGTTATTACACCATAATGATAGCGGCAAAGACAATAAAATATGGAAATTAGTGAGCATATAAGAAATCCTAACTGTAGGGGCCATAAACTGATATTACGCCTCAACTGTGGAATGAAAAACAATAGTTTGTTTCTTAGTTTTTTAAAAAATCAAAGAACACCCTAAAAAGTTAGGCATGATATTTTCTCTTTCTTCTTTAACTAGTCACCCTAAAAATTAATTTGTGACACATAAATCTTATTGGTATGGCTGAAATATGATAAAAATTGCCACATTAATAAGAATATAACAAAGAATCAATTGTTTCATTAGGATTAGGATATTTTTAAATATTTTGCAAGTGTTATGGACTTTTCTGAATATTTTGGCAAATGTTAAATTTTTATTTGGAAGTATAAAATGTTACATCTTTTTTACAGCTTCACCCTAATGATTTAATACAAGCAACCTTATGATAAAATATCTATAATAGTAAGATTGTTAATAAAATACTTAGCACTAAAAGGGTTCATAACTTCAACGTTACTCAGTAATTTTTTGTCTTATCGGTAGAAGTTGTCCTACATAGTAACGAATTATTAGTTAATTCACTCTTTTCACCGACTCCATGGACATGTTTCTTGTCAACCATCCTATCACGACAATTACTTATTCTGATGAATCACGAGTCCTCTAGCTTTATTTTCCCAAAATCCAAAATCAGTCGCTTTAGTAGGGTAACCTAATAAATAAAAAGAAATAAGCAATTGCGAAACGATAAGTACATAGTAACTATAATTGTTAAGTTTCAGCGCTGATCTGTACAGGGGTATGCATATTTTGAAGTATATTTTTCTTTTCAATATTTAAATGCATGATTCGTTTCCACAGTGATTTTAAATCAGCTTCAAAGAAATTTGGCAAGAAGCGGCATAGTCATACCTTTAATTGGTGAAAGAATAATCTAAAATTCGGCTACCTAATTCATAACTCGCAACTTAGATTCGGCGTAGACTTGATTGCAGAGCTTGTAGCCTCTTTAGAAGAAAAAACCTTGGGAAGTTTAATGAGGAAAAGTGTACGCGAAATGAAGCTTCGCATTAAAGCCAAATTTTGTCAACTCTCCAAAAGTCTGAATGCCTCAACTTGTGTTTATTTATGATGAAGCTCACAGGTATATTACACACCGTAAGGTTTTCATTCTCATACACCAATAATTTAAGTTTTTCTGGACCGAGTTGGAGGAGAAACAGTAACAAGTTTTAAGGTATAGAAAAAGGGCGAACACTGGCGGTAACACGTTCTTATGGGAAAAAAAGAAGCACAGTTTAATTGTCTTTCGAGTCAAAGTCTCAATTTAGTGTCTTTTTCTGTGTGAGGTGACGTCGAATTCATATGTTAGGCATTTATAGTATTATTTTGTCGGACGTGGAACTTTGAAAATGAAGGCCCTCAAACAGAGCGGTGATGCTACATTTAAAGACGCGTTTCAGTTTCTGCAATTGTTAAATTTCAAAGCATAGTCATTCGTGATAGTCATCCAAGCACCGACTTTCACGACTCCCTGAAACCATCACATTGATTTGGACATTTCGATAACATGTGCTGGCTTCTTAGATTCCCCAAAGATATGTTGACTTCGTTGCGAAATTTTTTTATGGGAGAACGTTAGTAACCATGGCTTCATTTTCAAGTGCATGCTGTCGGTCAGTAAAATATAAATAGGTACGTGAGAGAGGGAAAAATACAGAAATATAAAAGTTAAATTATAATATGTATTATTAAGTGAATTATTATTTAAAATAAATAAAAAATATGAATATATATATATATATAAGAATAATAGTTATACAGGTGATCAATTTTTTCATATTTTTTCGGTTAAATAATCAAATTTTTAAAAGTTTCAAACGTTAATCAGTTGATTGAAAATTAATCAGAAAAGATAAAAAAATTGGAATGGACCGGGCTGGATCGGATTGTCAGGTCGGGTCGATTTAGATCGGGTCGGATCAACTAACGACGTCAACATTTTTCACTCAACTGATTAACTTTTCAAACGTTAATTATTCAATTGAAATTTTTAAAAGTTTGATTACTTAACTAAAAAAATCTAAAAAAATTGATCACCTCAATGATTATTAACCCTATATATATATATATTTACAAACTAATCTTTAATCAACTAAAATACTACTACTTAACTTAAACAATGACTCTAACTAATAACTTTAATTAAAACACCTAATTTATTTTTATCTAATAATAAGTTTATTACCTAACAACTTCTCTTAATTTCTTAATTCCAAATTTGCAACTTTATCTTCATCGGAATCTTTTTCTTCTTCATCATCATCATTTGTTTTGAGTTTTGAACTATTTTTAACCACACAACATAAATCTGTTCCATCATAAAATTTTGGAAAGTTTCTGACTGCAAAAACACTTCTTTAAGGAGAATATTTGTATTTATGAACTTTTCTTGTACAACTATTCATCTTACTAATTAATTTTCCAACTTTGTAATAGTCATCATTTGATTCTTTTGGCACAATCTTTGGTAATACTTCTTACGTTAATTTATTTGTCTCTTCCTTCACTTGTGTAACAGGGAGTTTATGGTGATCTTCTACCATTCCAAATAAACAAAACAACATAGAATCATTAATTTCTTTTGTTACGTCATAAATTTCTTCTAAACTTTGCATATGATATGGTCTTTTAGAAATATTTTATGGAGACATAATCAGTTGAATTGTTTGAGCATGGCGCGGAGGAGTTTGTGGTCTAACATCAATAATTGATTCTAGAACTTACCTGCATCAAAAAATTTATCAAATAAAGGAAGAAATTTATAATTTTCATCCTGTGATATATTCCACTCCCATAAGACTTCGTTATCAAATTCAACATCTCTACTAATAATAATTTTTTCATTTTGAGGGTCATAAAATTTATATTCCTCGAATTTTCAATATAATCAACAAATATGAACTTCTAACTCTTATCATTTAATTTACTTATTGTCTCGTTAGGGATATGAATATAATCAACATTTCAAAATACTCTCATATGTGAAAATTTTGGTCTGTTTCCGCTCTATGCTTCTTGTGGAGTTATTTGCATTTAGACTCTTTATCGAACTATGATTATTCAAATACACCGGACATGCTACTACTTCAGTTCAAAACTTCTTTGGCGTCTTCTTACTTTTTAGCATAGTACAAGCTATGTTAAGAATCGTTCGATTTTTACGCTCCACAATTCCATTTTACTGAAGAGATCTCGAGAGAGTCAAAAAATGTCAAATACTAAGATACTTACAGAATTAATTAAATTTATTTGATGTGAATTCACCTTTTCGATAAGTTCGAATTACTTTAATTAGATAATCACTTTCATTTTCAACTTGAACTTTGAATTTCTTAAATACTTCAAATACTTTAGATTTTTCTTTTAAAAAATAAACCTAAATCTTGCCAATATCATCAATAAACAATAAAAAGTACATGTTCTTTCCCTATGAACTAAATTTAGTTTGATAAGACCACATGTATCAGCATGCATTAATTCGAGAGGTTGTGTAGTTTGAGATAGAGACTCCTTTGAAAAGCTTTTCTTAGACTGCTTACCATATATACAACTTTCACAAATTTAAGCAAAATGATTTATGAAAGCCAAACTATGTACCATCCTTTTTTTGGACAATAGATCTAATCCACTAAAATTTGAGTAGCTTATCTTAAGATGTCGTAACTATGATGAATTATTCGTAGTTATCTTTAAACACATGGGACTATCTTTATTGATCGTCGGTTTAAATATCTTGCTCTTCTACATCAACACTTTTGCTATCAATCTCCCTTTTCCATTTCACATACCTAATCCACTCTTAATCATCTCTATTTCATAGCCTTTCTTCAAAAGTTGTCTAATACTCAATATATTTGTTTGCACAATAGGAATATAATAAATATGATATATAAACTGATGATCTCTATTCTTCAATCTAATCAAAATTTCTCCTTTAACTTTAATTGGAATTTTATTTTTATCACTAAAATAAATATTGCCCTTAATAGATTCGTTAAGACTTTAAAACAAATCTTTATTACCAGTTATACGATTGTTGGCTCCTAAGTCAAGATACCATAACTCCTCACTCTTTTGTTTATTACCATTGCATATTAATAAACAGGTAGATGCTTTTTCTTCTTTTTCTTCTTCAACCTCAACACAATTTGCTTTTTCTTCTTCATTTGAATTCCATGTACATTCTGCTATATAGTGACCAAATCTTTCGTAATTATAATATTCTATACTAGATCTTTGACTACGATCTTATTGAAACGATCCACCTTTACTATGTCATCTTATAGCCATGATCACGGTTAATAAACTGTCAGTTATGATTTATAAAAATCTATAAACTTTAACCTAACCATCAGTTTACGGTTTAGGTTATGGTTAAAAAACTACTGGTTATGGTTTAACCAACGTCGATTAATCGCCGATTTAACCATTATTGTTTTTTATTAATTTCAAATTTTATTTTCAAACTTAAAAATTTTTAATTTGAAAATTTAAAAAATTTCAAATATAATAAGATGGATATAAAAATATAAAATTAAATGAATTAAAATATATGATAACCATATATAAATTATAAGGGAAAAATTAAATAAAATAATGGGCTTGAACTTAATTTTAAAAATTAAGTTGTCTACGTATCCTCAACTCTCGAATCAAGAGGAATCAAAGCCTTCATAGTTCTCTTACTTTTTTTTTTAGAGAGTTACTCATCTGCAACGTCGTTGAATCCATATACACTTCTGGTTGTATTCATGTCAAAATCATATAATTACAAAGTATCTAGTTTCGTCAACTTTGTTGTCGTCGTTCTTCTTTCGTCTAATCATCAAGACAAGTTTGAGCCTTCAAATATTCCAGAGTCATTGAATATCTATAATCGTCTAAAATATCTCCACCTGCACTAAAAGCTTTCTTTACGGCAACCGTTGAAACTAGAGAAGCAAATATGTCTTTTGCAATGGGCGACATCACTGAAAACTGCTCATAATTATCCTTCCACCATTGCATTATTAGAAATGTAGAAGTTGTAAATTCACCTAACTCAAAAGAAGTTGTTAAATTCGTGTCAAATTCCAAGTTAGAATTTGACATAATCCCTCTCGGGCTTTTTTGTCTTTGTAAAATTAATAAATCAGCTCTAGAATATTTAGTAGTATCAATTATTATTGGTGTATGAGTTTGAAAATTTGAAGAAGTGGTGCCAATATTATTGCTATATTCAATAATTAAATCTTGAATATTTTTTCTAACTTCATAAATAATAGATAAAACAAGTTGAGAAACATCAAAAGACATTTCAAAATATGGATTTATATTTTCATAATAGAAATATAATAAATTTTGTAAACCTTAAATTTTAATGTTTGGATTAAAAACAAATGTAATTAAATTAATTTGTAGTATTTGTTCAAAATATTTTAACTATTTTTTAGACATTGCCATAATACAAGTATTTAATTCTGAATCATTAAAATATTCTTGCAGTATACAAGATATATTTACACATTCCATTACACATAAATGTGTAGTAGGATAATATACACCTGACAAAATATTAGTAGCATTATTAAAAGTTTGTAAAAGTTATACAATTTTTTCACATATATGCTATTATTGTGGTAATAAAATTACATTTGAAACATAACTTGAAAAAAATGTACATAGAAGATCTTTGTAAGATAAGCATTCATTTAATAAATCATAAGTTGAATTCCAACGATTTGGAACATCGCATGAAAAATACTTTTGTCTCATATTATTATTTTTACAAAATCTTCCCTATTCTTTTCTTAAATTTGGTTGTACCCACTAAAAAAATTACATAATTAATAGGAGATAAATAAATGTCCAAACATTTAATATCATTTTGAACACATAAATTAATTATATGTCATGCACATCTAATATGAAAAAAATTTTCGCCAAATGAATGATGACATAAATTTTTAAGTTCGTTAATTGCAATCGTATTTGTGGTTGCATTATCCACAAAAATTGAAAAAATTTTATAGACTAAATTATACTCTTTTAGGATCATATTCATCATTTTCCATAAATTTTCAGTACTATGTGATTCATTAAAAACTTTATATGCAATTATTCTTTTTTTATAAATTATATTCATTATTAACCCAATGACATGTTACACCTAAATATGAATGTGTTTGCCAACAATCACTCCAAATATCACAACATAAAGAAACACGGACTTTAAAATTATGAAAAAAAATTTGCAATGTAACTTTATCGTTTTTATAAAGTTTTTTAATTGTTTATGTTAAAGTAGTTCGCATAATTCTTTTTGCAGAAGAATTTAATGCATTTTGACAATAAATTATGAAATTTAATTTTTCACCAAAACTAAATGAAAGGTGTTCAACTGAAACTAATTTTGCTAATTCTTCACCATTTTTGTTATCACTATATTAAAATAAAGAAGTAGGATTAGAAGATGCATGCCCGGTTATTTGTATTTGAGTTTTTGAGATAACTGCCTCTGTGAGATGTTTGGTGTTAAAATGATTGCGGAGAGTTTCATATCCTCATCTACTCTTCCATTTGAATGCATGTCCATAATAGTTGCAGATTGCATTGAATATTTTTTCTTCTATGATTGCAATCTTTTTATAATGCTTCTCGAATATATCCAATTTAATATAAGGTTTTCGTCCATTTGGTGTAGGATTGAATTGTTGACTTTCTTGTAAACCGCCACATTGTTCATCATCACCAGCCTCTACATCAATAGGTGAAAATTGTGTATCATATGAATCTTGTTCCTCTAGTTATTTTCCCTTACCCGTTGTTCTTGAAGAATACATTTTTATAATAATAGAGTTGACAATAATAATGAAAAATAATAGATGTAGTAATAATAATAATAATAATAGAAATTAATGAAACAATTGTAAATTGTAAATGGAATATGTTATTTAAGAGAGAGAGATTGTAATTATTGTGAAAGAAATTATGTTGATGTAAAGATATATTTATAGTTATAGAAAAAATAAAAAAATAAAAAAATTTAATATATATATTATATATAACCGTTGAGACCGTGCAGTAACAGTTTCAAAACATGAGACCATTGCTTGGCAACAGTCTCACAGAGAGACCGTCTGTGAGCTCGTGCTACTACATTGTCTCATAGAGACCTATGACACCGTGCTGCACGGT
>JAOXYD010000004.1:5599264-5614972 GCA_028565735.1 Pinacopodium congolense | reverse complement strand
ATAATAATTAATATATTGTACTTTTCATATTATTTAATATACTTTAAATAATTTTTATATACATAAATAATTTTTATAACAAAATAAATTATAGTTAAAATCAAAAGTTCTTTTTATTTTTATGTTACCAAACAATCTACTCTATGAAGCGTTTTTAAATGACAGCCAAACAGTCAACTGTCTTCTTAAAAAAGCTCTTCTCAGAAAAGCTTTTCAGAAAAAAGCTGTACTAACAAAAACTCTACTGATATAAGCCTATCCAAACAGACACGTAATAAGAGTCAACTTACCTCTCTCATAAATAGAAGTTATTCTTAATATAAGAGAGGCGAAATTATTGAAATATTACAAGTAGATCAATTCTTTATTTATGGTGATGCAGAGTATAAAAATCATGAGTCTTATCTGAAGTGTCTTATGATTAAATTGTGGCTTTGTTAGACTCTTGGATCTTTATTGGTATTTTCAATAGAATTTTTTTAAAATGTTTCTTGAGTTATGGTTCACTTATTGTCTATTTAGGCATATAAATAACATTGAAAATTTTTTCGAGGAGACTTTGATAACGAAGTTAATAGGTTTATAGATGAATTTATATGATAAGAGTAGCCTACATATCTCATATACACGTGATTTGGTTAATATAAAAGAGGTGAAATTAGTGAATCCTACAAGTAGATCAATTCCGTGAATTATGGCAGTGCAACGTATGAATATTATGCCAGTCTTAATTGAAATGTGATATGATTAAATCGTGGGTTGTTAGATTCACTGATTGTTGGGAAAATCTCACGAATCATAAGATTATTACAGCAGAATACTAAAAATAATTTTCTTTAATTTTCTATAAAAAAATTAAGTAGAATATATTTTAAAAATAATTCAATTACAAATAATACAGTAATATCTCAAAAACCTAATTGCACAAAATATTAAAAATTTTTAACATAAAAAATCATCTCAAAGTAGAGGAGTAAAAAACTACGAGTACAAGTCATTAAATCTTTCATTATATAAAGTAATAGGAGCAATAATCAGTCTTCTCTAATCATCAAATAGGGATAATAACAATAAAATAATTCTTAAGAAATAAATTATTGATAACTATTAATAAGAGAGAATAAACAAAAATATCATATTTAGGACACGAACCAAAAGGGTTTCAAGATCATAACACATTTTGATTTTGTCATAACAATATACTTCTCACACCTCTCTCATAATACACCTATTTTTTATTTGTTTTCTCTTATATCTTACACTTTCACTATGATATATAACTCACATGATATTTATCTATTTATAACTTAAATATATCATACAATGTTTGAAAGAAGAACACAAAATAATTGTCTCTTGCAATGTTATAACTACGCATGTTTTGAAAAAAACCATAAAAATTGAAAACAATGAAAAAGAATAACCATTACCCAATCAAAAAAACTCACCGAGTTCGACATAAAAAAGTAGGAGGTGTCATTTTTTACGACGAAAAAACACACCATCCATTTTTTTAACAAATGCAACAAATATTTGTAATATTAATGAGACCTGTGATAAACTCCCTCTCGTACAAATATAAGAGAGACTATCATTCCTGCAGTTGAACAACAAGTTTCAAACTTCTCTCTTAGTAAGGAATTTATCAACATATCCGAACCATTAGCATTAGTATATATATTCTCAAATTGCAATTGCTTGGATTTTAAAACATCTCTTATCTAATGATATCTAACGTTAATATCCTTTAATCTTGAATGAAAAGAGAAATTCTTACCAAAGTAAATAGCACTTTGGCTATCACAAAATAATATTTAATGCTCTTTATTCAAAACTGAGTTTCTTTATAAATTTCTTCATCTATAACAAATTTTTACATACTTCAATTGCTGTAATGAAATAAACCTCTGTAGGGAAAATGGAACACACTTTTATAATTTCGATTATCAAGATATAGCTCCCTCTGTAAATGATATGAAATACCCTGAAGTAGACTTCCTAAAATCAAGATCATTAGTCATATTTGCATCTATGTAACCAATTAATGTAGGCTTATCAATACCTCAAGATAAACATAATATGGAATATATACCTTAATATCTGGTTTAATGTCATAACATATATTAAACTACCAACTGCTAAGGCATAAGGAATTTGTTGTATACTTGCCTTCTCTTTGTTAATATAAGGACTTTGATTAGTACTCAATCTAAAGGAATTAGCAAGCAGAGAACTAACCGTTTTAACATTGTCCATGTTAAACCTTTGAAGTACTTTCTCAACATACTTATCTTGAGATAGCCATAACTTCTTTACTTTCCTATCTCCAATAATCCTGATACCAAGGATTTGCTTTCTTAACCCTAAGTCTTTCATAGTAAAAGACTTACTCATCTACTTCTTTAAATAATCAATCCTGGAAACATTCTGACCAATAATCAACATATCATTAATATATAACAAAAATAATAATAAAATCATCATCAGAGAATTTTAGGTAAAACACACAATTGTCTAAAATAATCTTCTTACAACTATAATCTTACTCTCCCACAACTGATTCAAAGTTCTTATATCATTGTCTCGGTGCTTATTTCAAGCCGTATAAGTTCTTCCTTAACTTGTAAACATAGTCTTCTTTCCCTTTGACTTTAAAACTCTCTTGTTGCTCTATATAAATTTCTTATTCCAAATCACCTTATAGAAACGTCGTTTTCACATCTATTTGTTCAACCTCTAAATCAAGGCTAACTGATGAACTAAGTATAACATAGATGGAAGACATTTTATCAATAGGAGAAAAAATCTCATCAAAGTCAATTCCTTTCCTTTGATTGAATCCCTTAACAACTAGTCTAATTTTGTATCATGATTGCGAAAAGTGTTCTTCATATTTGACTTTATATATCAATTTATTCTTTAAAGCCCTCTTACCTTTAGGTAGCTTTACTAACTTAAAGGTATGATTCTCATGCACAAACTTCATCTTATATTGCATGATGCCATCCACTATTTCTCATGTTCATCTTCTATGGCTTCTTTATAACTTTTTGATTCACCACTATTTATCAATTTTAACTCATAAGTTTAGGAGGATATCAAGTGGAAAGTTTTCTACCCCTCAAACTTCTTTGTAATTGATAAGGAACTTAAGATTTAAGATTTAGAAGCTCATTATCTTCATTAAAGTCTATCTCTGTGGGAGCATTTTCAACTTCTTACTGCTCAATCTGACTTTCATCCTTAGCTTTCTCAAGCACCATCACTAGAGGCACTATCTCTGAATCATCACTAGATTAAGGATTTGTCTTCTTAACTTTATCAATATCCATTATGGTCTCGTTCTCTACAATACTACATCTTTATTTTTTACAAGTTTCTTCTCAACTAGATTATAGAATCTATAGCCAAATGCATCTAAAATATAGTCAACACACTGTCGTATCTTGACATGAAGTTTCTTCCTCTCATCTTTAGGAATATATATAGATGCCTTGCATCCAAAGATTATTAAGTGATCATAGGATATATCATTTCCTGACCACACTCTTTCTGGAACATTAAAATTTAAAAGAACACATGGAGAAAGATTTAAGACATATACCATAATATTCAATGCTTCATCTTAAAATGACTTCGGCAACTTTGCATGTGAAGCAACTTTGCATGTGAAAGAAACCATCTAACTCTTTTCATAAGTGTTATGTTCACTCTGTCAGCTACACCATTTAACTGAGGTGTCTTAGGTGAAGGGATCTTATATAGAATGCCTTTATCTTTTTTCAAGTGATCCAATGTACTTACCTCCATTATTTGACTTAAGGCACTTAATCTTCTTCCCAATTTCTCTCTCAACTAGGGCCTGAAAATATTTGAACAAATCCACAACTTGATTCTTATTCTTCAAAGTATTAACCCAATATAGTCTTAAATGGATCACATACATTTAGAATGCATTCATTACAGTAACTTTAGTTTCTTCTTTTGATCTATAAAACTCTTAAAGAAAACTCAACGTTGCTTACCTACTAGATAGTGAACACATCTCCTTAAATGAACATTGTTTAACCTAACCAAGTTCTTCTTCTCGATCAATATTGATAGAACTTTCTCACTCATATGATAAAGTATCTTATGTCATATCTCAACTTTGTCATTATTTTCCATTGCATTATTCATGTTTTTGGAGATTTGAGCCTAAATTAAATAAAATATAGAACACTTTTTACCTCGAGCTACCATAAGAAAATCGTCGTGTTGTAGTATCCTTCTTTATTAATCTTACCAATAGAAATCAAATTAAGTCTTATATTAGGAACATGCTTTACATTCTTTAAGAGCAATCCAGTACCATAGTTAATCTCTAAATGAACTTCACCAATACCAGTAATTTTAGAATTACCATCATTACTCATCTTGACAATTTCAAAATCACTCATGTATAGAACGTGAAAAAATCTTTTCAAATTATAACATGAATAGAAGCACAATTATCGATCGCCCAACTAGTTTAATGATTTATTAGGTTAATAGAATTAACATCATAGAAGATAAGAAAATCTTGGTTAATTGTAGTGATTACTTTCTCATTTTTGTTATCATCACTTCGTGGTTGGTCATTATTTTTTTCTCTGTTCAATTTTCTGCAAAACTTCTTAATATATCCCTTTTTATGATAATGATGGTATTCAATATTAGCATATTTGTTGGACTTGCTTCTACTATTATCTTTACTTCTATCCTTACTTTTTGAACCTCTACTTTGGTTTCTTCCCTAGTGATTATAGCTAATACATCTGATTACGAAGAGAAAAAACTTTGTGACCATTGTCTCATCTCTTCATTCAAGATATCACTTTTTACTAATTTCATAGTCACCATGCCATTTTGAGTAACATTAGTCAACGAAATTTTTAAATATTTCCAAGAATCAGGCAACGACATAAGAATCATAAGAATAATAACTTCATTATCAAAATTGATATCCATACCTAACAGTTAATTCACAATTCCTCGAAATTCATTCAAGTGATTTACAACAGAACTACCTTCTTTATATTTCAATTGTACTAATTTTATTAGATAATATAATTTATTGTTGCCAATCTTTAACAAAAAAACCACAAAAGTTGAAAACAATAAAAAAGAATAGCCATTAGCTAACCTAAAAACCTCACCAAGTTTGACATAAGAAAGTAAAAGGTGTAATTTTTTATGAAGAAAAAATACATAATCCATTTTTGTTAACATGTGCAGCAAATGTTTACAATAATGGTGAGACCCATGACATTAATCTCTATATGTTCTTTTAGTTGAGTTTTTTATTTTTTTAATTTGAACTTGTAAATAACATTGAATTTTTTTTTTTAAAAAAGACACTAATAATAAATTTAATACATCCTAAATGAATTTTATTAACAAGAGTAACTTACCTTTCTTATAAATACAAGCTTTCATTAATACAAGAAAGGCAAAATTACTAGGATCTTAACAGGTGGACCAATTTTTTTATTTATGGTTACGTAGGAAATTGCTATTATATGAGTGCGAATTGAAACACCATGTGATTCAATTTTGGGTTCATGAATCTACTAGATTTGGTGTAACGAGAGTAACTTAACTCTCTCATAAATACATGCTTTCTTTAATATAAAATAGACATAATTATCTGAATTTTCCGCTTGAAACAATTTTTTGATTTACAGTGATGTAAAGTATGAAAATTATATGAGTATCATTAAATCATTAGTTTGTTAAACTTGTGATCATTAAATCATTAGTTTGTTAGACTCATGGCTCTCTATTAGATTTTTTTTAGTTGAATTTATTTTATGTTTATTAAGTTATCAATCACTTGGTGTCTATCAAGGCTTACAAATATCATTGGAATTTTCTTCTAGGAGAATAAAAATTAATAATGTTAATACTTGTTCAAAGATGAATTTTGTATAATAAGTTTAAGTTACATCTCTCATATATACAAGCTTTTGTTTTATAAAAGAGGTAAAATTATTGGAATCTTACATGTGAATCAATTATTTGATTTATGGTAATGTTGAGTATGAATATTAAATGGTTTTAAACTAAAATTTCATGTGATTAAATTGTGGACTTATTAGCCTCATGGATCTCTTTTAAATTTTTTAGTTTAAATTCTTTTATGTTTCTTAAGTTATCGATCAATCACTGTCTATCCAGGCTTTGAAATAACATAGAAATTTTCTTCCAAGAAAATCTAATAATAAAGTAAAAAATATGGTTATAAATGAATAGTATGGAATAAAAGTAACTTACCTCTCTCATAAATAGGGGCTTTCGTTTATATTAAAGAATAAGGATTGTTGGAATCTTACATTTGTATCAATTCTTTGATTTATGGTGGTGCCTTGTATAAGCAATATATAAATCTAAACTGAAAAATCATGTGACTAAATCGTTGGTTTGTTAGATTCATGGATCTCCATTGGATTTTTTAGATAAAATGTAGATAGGCCTTGGTGACTTAGAAAACACATCAGCAGCGACGTAGCAATTATAAATGATGTGGCACATAATGTTGTGGCAAGATCAGCTTAAAGATACATTATGATAAACATCAACTATAAGAGATAAAGATCATGTAGGAGAATCATCTAAATATATTAAAGATCTTCAAGGATAAAGATGAAATCTTCTAAGTTGGCATGTAATCTCTATCTTGTTAGATTATGATGTAATGTACACCATTAAAAGAGCCCTATGAGAAAGGGGATGTCTTCCTATTTGTTGAGGTGGTGTGTTTTTAGTTGTTGAGATAAACTAGAATATGAGAGTCTTAGTTATCTTGTACTTGTTTTCTAAGAATGAGTGCCTATGAATAGCTCATTAGAGCCTTGCCCTTATCATTCAATCATTCACTCAGAATTCAGAGGATGAGTGAGTTCTCTTGTAAGAGTTTTGAGTAGGGAGTTCTTATAAAAGTGCTTTGAGAAGGAGGTACTTGTTCCTTTTGTTGACATTTTGTTTAGAGTTAATGAAAGGTTAGTTTTAGTCATATATTCTCTCTTGTTGCTTTCTTTTCTCTCATTCAACACTTTGGTAATTTTTGTGGAGGAGTGAAACACTTAAACATGAGTGTGTGTGTATGAGGTGTTTGAGGATAAGGGGACATTCACATATAGGAAAGACTGAGTCTTACTTAAGCAGACCTAAGTGAGATTGTCATGTAAAAATAAGTATAACTTATGTTAAAGTTTGATGACCTAAAAGAACTTTGTAAGCTGGAAGGTGGATTTAGTAGTAGTTATGTTGCAAAGGTGCTTCAATTAAGTCCAGACACTATTCAAGTACTTACACTAAAAAAAAAAGGGCGAGACACTGTTTCAACTTCCCCATCACAGAGCATATATAAAGTTGGGATACCGAGGAATCTATTCATTCTCTCTAACGTACTTAATCTATCTTTCAAAGTTAGCCATAAGCAAAAATCAACTTTTAGATTTTCATGCTTCAACCAAATAACTTCCAATCAACTTACTTTAGGTGACTGAAGCCCAGAGTAATTCCAGCATTTCAGGTTATTAGACTTCCTCGAAGGGGGTCTCACCCACTACACCATATACTCTTCATCTGGGTTTAGTCTAAAATTAATAATCAAATCCCTTATAAAGGAATTCTGCATATATTCTAACAAGATCCTATACGTGTTCAAGACATCATTTATAATGGCATTTGAGGAAATGTTAGCTTAGAGAGGATCAAATTCATCACTCCATATTAGAGGACCCAAATTAATCCAATAATCATGCCAAAAGGAGGTCAGATACCCATCTACAACTCTTACTTAAATTGATTTTCATAACTAATCTCTTAAATTTTAATAGATTTAACATAGTCTACGGAGTGTCATACCTAAGGTGAACCATCTAAAAACTTACATTCCATAGGTAATATACATGCACCCCCTTCATCGAAAGGGTTTCTTTCTCTATAAGAATTTTCCATATCCATTTAGAAATCAAAACTTTATTAGTGATTTTAATGGAAGGTATAGTAAGCCCCCTTCATTTTTTGATTAAAAAAAATGCTCACTCCATTTATCCTTAGCCATTGCTTTCTTGTTATAATTGCTATACTATAGAAATCTTTTCATAGCTTGCTTTATAGTTTTAATTACATTAATATGTAACATAATATATATATACTAATACACATGAATGTTATTAAAGGTAGACTTGACTAGCTATACTTATACTTGAAAGTTATTTATTACTCCCAACTGCCAATCTTCCCTGAATTTTCTCAATAAGTGGCATGAAGTCACTTTTAGTAAGCCTCTTAATAAAGATAGGGATCCCAAGATGCTTTATAAGGGGTTTAGCCACTTTCAAAACTGCCAAGGATTTAATCCAAGTTGAACTTGGGTGAGTACTAGCAAAAATATAAACGCAACTTTTATCCTTGTTCACTACTAGACCAGACAACACTTTGAAAGAGATAACTACTGTCATCAAGGTCATTATTGAATGGGATTCGACCTTGCAAAACAAAATAAGGTCATATGTGAAAAAGAGATTAAAAATTTTACGCTTCTTACACTTTAAATGGAACCTGAACTTCCCATCTAGTTGAGTAACATGTTTAATGTATCTATTAAGAACTTCCATGATCAAAGTGAAAAAGGAAGAGAAAATAGCGTCCCTTTGTCTCAAACCTTTACAACTTTAATATTTCATGAGGGCTCTCTATTAACAAGGATATTACAGTTAAGTTTGGTGACATATTGTTCCAGCCAGGGGCATCCAGAGATGCGATTGCTAAGGTCGGGGAGTGGTCAGGCGGCTGACAAGAGGTGGAAGGCAGCTCAGGGACCACGATTAGAGATGAGGATGGGCGGGTCAGCGGATCACTAGGCGGGTCGGAGGTCGGGTCCTGCCGTGGAAACTCATTGGAGATTGGATGTTACTGCTTCGGAAGGGAAGTGGACAATTGCTGGTCCGAAAGGGTATGGAGTTTAGGCATTTTCGAGATTTTTTCCAAAACATTTTTCCCCCTAAACCCTAAAACCCTAAACCCTGAACCCTAACCCTAACCCTAACCCTAAACCCTAAACCCTAAACCCTAAATCTTAATCCTAAACCATAAACCCTAACCCTAAACTCTAAACCCCAAATCCTAAACTTTCTTTTTTTAGAAAATAACATGTATATATATGAAAAAATGTCAGTACAAAAGAGGAGGAGGCCAAAACTGGCATTTAAAAAATATATACAAAATAGAGCAAAAGCTAAACAGAGAGCCACATGCATCCCACAAATAAAGAAAAGGAAACAAGGAGCCTCAGGAAGCCCATAAAAATAACAAAGGAAACAAAGAGCCACAAGTGGCTCACAAATACAGCAAAAGCAATGCAAAACAGGGAACCAACAGGCGATCCCCAAAGAAAACGAAAACTAAATAGAGAGTTTCCAGATATGACTCTGCGAGTCAGGGATCTGGAAACGGGACTCAAGGTTAAGGAGCCAAAGGCGAACGAGCTTGGAGATCTCTTCAATAACATCTGTGGGGGAGCGAAGTCGTCTGCTGAAGATGTGGTTATTCCTCTCATACCAAAGAAAGTAAACTGTGGCCGAGAAGACTAACTGTGAAACAAGTACCTGAAGTCATGTCGCCGATATGTGAAGGCCCACTGTAAAAGAGGAGACCAGGAAATCGAAGGCCAAACGATGACGATCCTTGTCGAGAGAGAGCCTCGGACAAGGCAGGAGAACCTGCAATAGAAAAAGAGATGATCGTGCGTCTCAGGAGCCAAGCTGCATAAGACACGAGTCGAATCTAACAAGACACCAAACATCTAAAGTCTGTCCATAGTCCGAAGCCGCCCTTGTGAAGCAAGTCAGAGGATAAAGGAGTATCTCGGAATATGCCCTGGAAACCAAAGGAGATGGTGGATCGGGTCCACTGGTCATCGGGCTCGAAGAAGGTTCCATGCAGAGTCTACAGAAAAAAAACTCCGGATGGGTGACCTTTCCAAACCCAACTATCAGAATGCCGCACCCGCAGCTGAGAACGGATGGATGTCCAAACCTGTTGTAGCTCACTGTCCCGCTCTGGAAAAATCCACTCCCCAGAATCAATAATCTCAGAAGTGCTGGCATCCCAAGAAAGCCCAGTAGATGAGAGAATCCAGAAAGAAAACCGATCACATAAAGGCCCCTGATCTGGTAACTAGTAATCCTGCCATAGTGAAGTCTCAAGCACATCCCCAATGGAGGCTACTATAAGACCACGGCACCACTCCTGACTCAACAGAATCTTCCTCCAAACCCAGGAGGAGCTAGATGGGATTCGGATGTGCCAAAAGAATCTGCCCCGAAACAAATTGCATGGACCCCAGGAGGCCTTTGAAGAGGATCTATTGGCAAATAGGTGCCACACATACCTAAGTATGGCGGCCCTATTCCAATCACGAACCCTCCTGACTCCCAAACCACCATCCCTCTGAGGGAAACAGATTTACTCCCGAGCAACCTTTGTCCCATGATGGGACAAAGACGTACCCCTCCAATGGAAAACTGACAGAATGCCCTCAATACGGCGGGAAACGCTAGCGGGCAAGATGAACAGGGCTGAACAGTATACCTGAATAAAGAAGAGCACTGATCTGATCAACTGTAACTGACCCGCATAAGTAAGAGAGGCAGAAGTCCATAATCGGATTCGAGTAAGAATCCGCTCCACTAAAGGCAAGCAATCTGCGTGTCTCAACCGAGTCATGATAAGAGGAACCCCCAGATAACGGAACGGGAGAGAACCAAGCTGAACGCCAAGAGCTTGCTGTAATGAGGAGGACTCATCATCAGAAATCCCATAGAATAACACTCGGCTTTTAGCCAAGCTCATAGCCAAGTTCTAAACTCTCTAAAAATCAGCCAAAGGCTGTCTAATAATCCCTATAGAATTTAAATCCACCAGATTGAAAAGGATCAAGTCATCTGCGAAGCAGAGATGAGTAAGACAACTCGACTCACATCTTCAGTGAAACTGAAAACCTAGAGTTGCAGTAGCCTCCCTCATAATTCCATCCAAACCCTTCATTGCTATGACAAATAAATATGGGAGAGGGGATCTCCCTGACACACCCCACAGCAGACCGAAAACATGCCTCAATCTAACCAACCATACAGTCAGGAACACCAATAGTCCATAAACCCAGGATAATAAACTCTCAACTGACAGTATCGAAAGCCTTACAAATATCAACCTTGAGAGCACAACGTGAAGGTAAATGATCAAGGTGATAATCATGAAGTAACTCCTGGGAAAGAAAGATGGCATCAGCAATCTATCGCCCCGAGACAAAAGCCATCTAAGTAGGACCAATCACCTCAAGAAGAATCACTTTCAACTGATTTGCAATGACCTTTGAGATGCACTTATAAAGGACATTGCAGCAGAAAATCGGTATAAAATCACCTAAAGTCTGGGGGTACTCTAACTTAGGAACCAAAGTGATTCTAGTGGAGATCACCCAACGAGGCATAACTGAGGTGGAAAAGAAATGCCGGACTGCCGCCTTAAAGTCTGCACCAATAAGATCCCAACACCTCCTATGGAATAAAGAAGTGTAGCCATCAGGCCCTAGAGCTTTATCCTCCATAATGAAAAATAAAGCAGAACGAATCTCCTCATCAGAAATCGAGCTCACCAAAGACTGAACCAAATCATCTTAGATATGCCGAGTGAAAGATCGAGTAGCATCGGCAGTAGGGGAAGAAATGGTAGAGAGAAAAATGCCCTGAAAATAATCCGCTTCTAATGGTCTCAAGGCCCCCTGATCAGTGATAAAGGTGTCTGACGCATCCTGTAATCCCAAAACCCTACCTCTGACCTGTCTGTGAAGCACATAGCGATGAAAGAAACGGGTATTCTGATCCCTCAAGGCCAGCAACTAAATCCAAGATCTCCATCTATAAACAGACTCCTCATCCTGAACCAAACGAGAGTACTGACGGGCTAGGTCACGCTTAACAATACCCAAATCAGTGGAGAGAGGAGAAGCATCTAAAGCTGCCTGAGCTACAGCCTATCGGTATCGAGTCTCCCTAACTCGAGTAGATATATGGCTATAGTCCCAAAAGTGAAGGGATTTCAACTTATGCTTCAGCAAGTAGAGTCTGTGAGTCAAATAAAACATCGGATCCCCGCTCATTGGAGCAGTCCACACCCTCCTAACAAGATCTGAAAAATTAGGATGATCCACCCAACATTTTAGAAACTTAAAAGGAGTAGGAGGCTGACGTCTCTGAACTCCAAACTGAATCACCAGGGCACTATGATCAAATATGTCTCGAGAGAGGACAATAATAAAAGTACTAGGCCAAGTGAAAAATCAAGTAGAGCTGCCAAAACTCCAATCCAATCGCCGAAGAATAAAGCCCGAACCCTCCTGGCCGTTATGCTAGGTATATCTCAAACCCCTAAAAGGAAGCTTAATAAGCTCAGTATCATGAATAAACTACCCAAACTCATCCATATGTTTGTACCATCTAGAATCACCCTTTACTCTGTCAGAATAACTCAAAATAGCGTTGAAATTATCCAGAATCAACCAAGGCATACCCATGAAACGCCCTGTCTACTCCCGAAGAAAATCCCAAAGATCTTATTGAGAACCCGAATTAGAAGACCCATAAACCACTGTAAAACCAAAAGTAGAGCCCTCCAGTAATCTAGTTACCTCACAACTGATACCCTGAAGAGTAGACTCAGAGCTCCGAACCTCAAACAAAACCGAATCCCAGCAAATCAGAATGTGACAAGCCAGCTGCTCCGTCGCATTGCTGAAACTACACTCTCTAGACTCTGAAGAGCTACCTTGGTCTCCAAGAGACCAATCAAACCAAGATCATGCAGACGAATCCAATCCCGAACTGCACACTAAGAACTAGAGCCATGAAGGCCCCTAATATTTCAACTTTCTATCATATGAAATGGAATAAACAAGCAGCAGGAAACCAACCGGAGGGGCGAACCCCCTCACGGACCCTGTCATGTATGATCTCGAAAAAGAGGGGAGCCGAAGGGCCATCAAGGGAGAACTCTCCAAAAGAGCTAGCAAATCAAGATCCATGGCTACTACTAGGAATAGACGCCTCAGTACTCAAAAGACAAGGCATCGGGTTAGGGGAAGCACCCTCCTCAGGACAACCACGGCTGGGTGACCTACACTGACTAGTTATAACCGGGCTAGAAGGCCTCTGTCGAAGCTCCGGGGGGTGGCTGGGGGAAAGGCCAGAGTGAGCCCCTAAAACAGAAGTGGGAGGCGAAGCTGAAGATCCCCTTAACATATAATCAATCCCGGGAGAGGAAGGGCAAGGGCGAGGGCGAGGGCGAGGGTGAGGGTGAGGGCGAGGGTGAGGGAGAGGGCGAGGGCGAGGGGCTGGGGCTGGAGTCTGAATCAACTCAGCATAAGGCTGACCAGTAAAGCCTAAAACAACTGGAGAGGAAACCGGGGCAGAGGGGGGAGGAGAAGGACTGTCCATGCATGGTTATAGTGTATAATTTGATCCTTTCATCATACAATATTCCAATTGGATTTAGAGCATGGAATTAGTGTCTACTCTATAAGATCCAATCATATTCGTTCTTACTAATTAGTAAATGATTTATAATTAATATTTGAAAACTCCTTTTCAAAATTCAATTAACTCTGATCAGAAAATTTCCAAATCATCACTAATCAAGAATAGCAGAACATTCTCTCTAATTACTTTAGAGTGACAAATCCTGTATTGATTCACACAAATATCTCCATATAGTTCATACTACATCCAAGTACTACCGATTGACCTACTTTATAAAGAGGATCATAAATAGCATCAAATCATAGTAATTTCTATATGAGATAACTTTGGTAATCTCAAGTCTAAGGATTAATTATACAACCATCATAATGAGGAAATCCACAGACATACAAGTAATGTTCCATTTGGGATCCTCAAGATCGAGTCAGTTCAGTGAACTTATTCTCTAATAAGCACCTACACATTTGTTTAAGTGTCATCAAACTTTAATTTATGAGATCGATTACTTTCTTCATAAGAAAGAAACATAATGTGTACTAGTCTAACCGCTTCATTAATACCCTGTCTTGATGAAACTATGACTAGAAACAATTTAGGAATAATACAATAAATGCAATTTGAATCTCATAATTATATTCTCATTATAATTTATAATTGCATAATAATTATTACAGGAATTTTATCTTTACAATTAATTATTAACTATAATTTAAAAACATAAAGATAAATAATGCCTTTTATTAATTTAGAAAATCATAATGTCATATATGTAATTACAGCCAAAAGATTGGTTTCAAGGGCATAAACTAACAATCTCGCACTTGCACTAAAGCCAATCACCTATGTATCTAATACCATAGCCATCCATATACCTATCATGTTTCTTTTGAGACAATGGCTTAGTGAAAGGATTAGCTAGATTCTAATAAGTGGGAACTCGCTCTATCTTAATGTCCTTCCGCTCCACTATCTCCCTAATTAAGTGAAACTTCCTAAGTACATGCTTGGATCATTGATAAGACCTTGGTTCCTTCACCTGAGCAATAGTGTCATTGTTGTCATAATATAAAACTATGGGATCAACAACGATAGGAACCACTCTAAGTTCAGTGATGAACCTCTTGATCTAAATTGCATCCTTCGCTACTTCAGAAACTGAAATATACTCAGCTTTAGTCATGAAATCTGTGATGGTTGGTTGTTTTTGAAACTCTTCCAACTAATCGCACCACCATTAAGAGTAAATATGTACCCTGAGTGAGATATGCTATCATCATGATCTGACTGCAACCCTGCATCTAAATAACCCTGAATTCTCAGTTCAGCTCCTCTATAGATCAAAAAACATCTTTAGTCCTTCTTAAGTACTTCAGGATGTTTTTGACAGCTTTCCAGTGACATTCTCTAGGATTAGCTTAATATCTGCTTATTATGCTCACATCATAAGAAACATATAGTCTTGTATATAGCATCACATACATGATGGATCTAATAGCCGAGGTATATGGAATAACCTCTATCCTATTTCTCTCTTCTTGTGTCTGAGGACACAAACCTTTGGAGAGAGAAATACCATGAGACATTAGTAAGAATACCCTTTTGGAATTATCCATGCTAAAAAATTTAGTACTTTGTCTATGTACGTAGACTTGGATAAACCAAGTAGCCTTTTTTATATATCTCTATAGATCTTTATTCCCAGAATATAGGCTGCTTCTCTCATGACCTTCATGGAAAAGTTCTTAGACAACCAAATTTTTACAGATTAAAGCATTGGTATGTCTTTTCCTATGAACAATATGTCATCCACATAGAGTATTAGGAAAACAACTGCACTCCCACTAACCTTCTTGTACACACATGACTCATCCACATTTTTTATAAATCAAACCCTTTGATTGTCTCATCAAAATGAATGCTCTAACTCTGTGACGCTTACATAAGTCCATAAATAGACTTTTGCAACTTGCATACTTGATTAGGAGATTTCTTATATTCAAAACCTTTAGGTTGTGTCATATACACATCCTTTTGCAAGTTTCCATTGAGAAATGTTATTTTGACATCCATTTGCCAAATCTTATAAGAGCAAGGAGCTGTGGACTTCAATGGAAGTACATACCCTACTACGACAAAAAGTTGG
>JAOXYD010000004.1:5567426-5589439 GCA_028565735.1 Pinacopodium congolense | reverse complement strand
TAAATATAATTTAATACTAAATGTTTAATTACCCCATATAAATCCAGAGTACAAAACAAGTTATAAAATGCAGGTTGTGAGAAGATCCTAAATAAGAACTGAAGCTTGGAAATGGAGTGGAGTGATTAAGAAGGAAAATAAGCATCTAACCAAAGTAGAGTTAGGGGAAAAATGCTAGAAAAAACAAATATTGATGGGAATAGTTTTGTAAAGCATGTTTAATATTATTTCTACTTATAACTCTTGATAAAGATTTATGCGTTATTATACAAGAATTGAATATATGTATAAATGGAGTTATGAATGTACAAATTTATCTATAATTTGATAAAGTTCTTATGTAATAATCTAAAAAGTTTTTCATAGATGTTGTATTTCAAGGTATGAATTTTTTATTAAACAAATCAAACAATATTAAAAGAAATTGATTCTATAATAAAATATTCCCTTTTTATTCTCACACACAAATGAACATGTGATTAATTTGATATTCTTTCTTATTGACTAGAGTAACAATTTTATATGCTAATATTCAGGTCTCTCTCAAATTGGCATGCATGCAATGCTCCTCTCTCAAATCCTTCCAAGCTCTCTCGAATGCTTTTGCTACCTGAGACATTAGATCTCCTAACTCCTCCATCAACCTCCTTTCTCTTCAGTGTCCATGTCTCTATGGCTTCTTCCTTGGTTCTTGTTCCCCCCAGCCCATCCGTCTGCTCTTCCTCTAGCGTCTTAGATCGTGCCTCTTTCATCTTTTAATTCCGCTTGCCCTCTCCTTACTCCCTCCCTTCCTCTAGCTCAAATCTCTATCTCCAGCCCTATTCCTTCCATTCCTTCCATTCTTCCTAGTTCCTCACCCCCTGGGTCTCAGCCTTTGTCTATAAACCCTCCTCAGATCCTTACCTAATCGATTTTCTCTTCCCCAGCTAGTCTCCTTGCCTTTAGTGAATGCGACAATGAAGGCGACAGTGAGCAGCGATAGCAAACTGTGAAGGCAACGGTAAGCGATAATAGTGAAGAGTTGAAGACGATGAGGGATTGAGGGAGGAAGGTGAGCAGAGTCAGCAGACTATCGGAGGTGTTTAGGGTTTTTGATTTTTTTATCTTTAAATTTTCAAATTTGCATTTTGGTCCTCAGTACCATACCGAAGATTGATTATCAGCCAGTCCCAATTGAAACATCTGGTACCCGCTAGTATTAGATAGTTGAACAGAATGTTGTGTTGCCGTTTCGTTTCCGATACTGTATGATGCATTCTGGTTGGTACTGACCGAAACGGAACGGTATTCGCAACCTTGATTTTGAAAGGGGGCTCCAAAAAATGTATTGAACATGATGGTGGTGTCTATTTTAACAATTAAAATTTTTTACATAAAGTTGAAAGTTAGAACAATATAATTATAAAATAATTCATTCGATAGACCGATATCTTGTATCGGTCAACCGAATATAGAGCATTTTTCTATATGCAATTAATTGATACTAAGCTATCAATCAACTGATACTTTTTTTATTTGCATACCAACCCCCAATATTTCGGTATCGACCTGCTTTTGTCTAGTACGGGATGATATTTTTGATACGGATCAGTATATCGACCAGGTACGATATAGGATGTACTTCATACTAAGGGAGCACTCGGTTTGTACATATTAGCGGTATACCATCAATACGTATTAGTATTCAAAATCTTGATGTAACCAAAAGTCTTACTATTATATATATATATTATCATTAATTAAAATATTTTCTTGATATTTGATACTTATGTTTAATAAATATTAAATCAATCCAAATCACCCAAAGGAAATAAATAAAAAATTATTGTTAAGAAATAAATGGTAAAAGAGATTAAAGAGAAATAAAAAAACACACAGATTTAACGAGATTCGAAAACTTTGTGTTTTCTATGCCTTCGAAGTTTAGAGTGACTTTTTTTAGTATTATCCAACTGAAAATAATAAAGCACATTAAGTTTTATGAAAACTCTTAAAAGTTTAGTATCTGTCCTTTTTGAATATTTTCTTGTTTCATTATCGAGATATGATAAGATAGATTAGGAGTGCAGTAGCAATGCTCCTAGAGTACGGTACAAAATCGTTGTCTAAGTGCACACTGGCAATTGCTCCATTACAAACCACCATTTAAGAAGATGTTTCGAATACAAAATGGCAGTTGAAGAAAGAATTGAACGACGCCATTTAGGTCACTGTGGACCACCATTTAGGATTGCAGAAAAGACGAAGTGTGATTAAACTGTACCAGACTTTTAAGGGTTTTCATAAAATCTAATATACCGTATTGTTTTCAGTTGAATAATACAAAATAAAACCGCTTTACTCCGAGGGACGTAGGAAACACAAGGTTTTCAAATCTCATCAAATCTGTTTATTCTTTATTTCTCTTTAATCTCTTTTGCCATTTATTTCTCAACAAAATTAGATGAGTTTTTCTTAATTTAATTTTTTAAATAATTTGGTTAGATTTACTAAATAAATTCATTTTAAAATATTTCTTTTTATTATATGATAATAATTTTCTTTTTAAATTTAATCAAAACTAGCCTCATCCATTTACCCCACAATTAACTATACCAACTAACAAGACCCAATTATTCGAGTCATTTTATTTCTGTCTAATTTAACCTTAAATATCAATTTCATTTTAAAAAGTTTTCACCGTATAGTCAATCCCTTTCATTTATGTCATACCCTCATTTTCTCGACGTCCGTGTCCGTAACATTGATTCTCTTGGGCTCCAACATTCTTCTCCTTCCACTATTGATTACCTAGCTTTTTTTTTATTCACTATCACAATTTTTGCAGCTTCCACTTAAAGCTAGAAATGGTTACTGTCTTCGTATATCTTAATAGGTTACTTCATTAGCTAAGCAAAAGGAGAAGGCAAGCAGGCAAACAAGAGGTGTTCTTATGGAGCCTCCTCAACTCTGCTTAGAAGTAGGTGTCCAGTTTCCAACATGAAGAAAGAAAAACTTAGGAGAGGCTGTCAGAAAAGAAAATCATTCCATGCAAGTATGTCCATTATTCGACTATAAAAGAATTGAAAATTAAAGATGAGGTTGACTCTATAATTCATTTTTTTTATATAGAGAAAATACATTTCTATCAACTTTCCTAACTTTATTAAGCTGACCAAAGAGTTCTATATAACACATCTACACAAAAATAGGCGAGTTCATTTTCGAAACCCCATATTACTAAATTTAGATTAATGGGAAGATAGCTCTCATTATTCATTAATAAATTTAATATTACTATTGGATTCATTGATGAGGATTATGTACTAACTGATGAATACCCAAATTCCACAAATGATTAATACGAAGAGTTTATGCCATAGGAATTGTGGAAGACTTCATCTTCAAATATAATGGATTATGATTCTAGTTAGTCCAAGGGTTCTTTCCTACATGACCCTATATTAAATAACATTCACCGGTTCTTAGTTTATAGTTTTTCAAGGAGGAAGGACATATTTATTACATTAAATAAGGATGAATTCTATTTTTCTTGGTGTATGTTGAAGAGGTTGAAAGTAAATCTTAATGCTTGACTTGTTACATATTGTTCCTTAATCGTGGATAGAAGCTACTTATTCTTGGTTCTTATATCACCTAATTCACATTTAGTTTTGGTTTTATTGATATAAAAAGTAATAAATTCCACAAAGAGTGTTATATGGAACCTTTGAACATCAAAAGTTTGGAAAGAATTAGAGATTTGTACAAAAATGAAAGGCTATTCTACTTCATCGCTCTAGTACTGACAGCTTTGCCAAAGATTATCCATCGAAAGCATCAATGTATGGCAACTACCGTTATAACACTTCCTTCAGCTTTATTTATATAACTATACGAAATGAGGAAAATATTCAAATTTACAGGGTTTAAAGTAAAGGATCTCGAAAATTGTGAAGAATTTAGTATCCTTTTTTAAGTTCATAAGATTCAAACCTATGCTCGCATCAAGCTCATGATACTTTTTTTATTTATGTTACTTGCCACCATTTATTTTCATATCTTTTATTATATATTTATGTTTAATTGTGGTATTATAATTGAGCAAATATTTTTATTTTTTGTGGGTTTCATTTTATCAAGTTCGGTTTGTATATAATTCTATATCTATGAATTTACAAGCTTTAAAATATCTATGGTTATTTGCAAATATTCTCATGTTATTGAGAAGCCATAGGGGATTATAATTGAATGCATAGGTAAACATAAGAAATGTATATACATATAGCTAATCCTTAGATCCATTATTACTTTTCCTTGCATTCCTCGTCAAATTTCATATAGTATCACTCTTTACCACTTATTAACTCGATTAACTGGACCTAAGATATAAGTGAGTATGTTTGATAATTAATTTCCTTTTTGTTAGAGGCAATTCTAGCCACTCTTTATGAAAGAAAGTCTTTATTATATTTTTGGTTAGAGGTAATTTTGGACATTTCTATAAGATGTAGATATACTTTGTGAAAGGAAGTCTTCTATCTCTTTTTTATTAGAAGCAATTTTAATCATTTTTATAAGGTGTGCCTACTCAATCAAAGTTTTGTAATCAAATTAAGATTTATAATAAATTGAATTCATATACAAAGCATCATATCCTGCAAATATTACATTTTTATAGGAACTAATCCCCTTCATAATTCATAAAATATTTATAAGGTATGAAAAAATTACAAAGCGTGCTTGACTTTACTTTTTGCTTGAAAGGAAAAATAATTGATCCTTTATGGTGTTGTGTTATCCTGACCTGATTCCATTGCAAATGTATTTTCAAATCTTTGTTGCTTCCACTAAAATTAATAAGCATTAGGATTACATTGTTTACTACATTAATATAATCATTCATAATGCATGATTTAAATAATCACAACATCAACACAAGAATGTACTATTATCTCATATCTATGTTCTTAATCCCTACACCAAAATTCAGAGGCTAAGGACAAGTAAATCCGACAACTATTGCTTTATTTACCAATATATAAATTACTGCAAAATTAGTTCCTCTTTTGATCAAATAAAATGTGTTGAATAAAAAGATATTTGCCGTTAAATTTAAATACAACTAATATAATTCTTACTTATTTTCTTCCCTTAGAATTCTTTTAGATTTGAGATTGGGAATGTTAATTAGGAACGAGTATGGTCTAACTAATGACTAAGTAACATCATCATCTACTATAAAATGAGTGCACACAGACAAAATACAATTTTTTTTATGATAGGTTGATGCTTGTTAAGAAATATACACATAATATCATAACATTATATAAAATATATCACCACATTATTCTAAACATAACACTATAGTAAATAAAATATACCATTCAAATAAAATTTATCATTATAATCTAATACGAAAACAGAGAAATTTAAAGTTATTGAATTACTCTTAAAAATACAAAATTGCAATAGCATGTATGAATGGTATATTTTATTAATTAGAGTACATGAATCATCTTTTGATCTACTATAGAGGTATGTCGAGGTTGAGAGATTTATATGATTGTTGATATATATTGATATAGCAATGAAATAAGGTGAATTGGAAGGTAAGCCTTCTAGGCCTTCTTTCATGGTCATAACAAATTAATTATGGATATCGTCAAATGCATCTCATCAAGCAAGATATTTAGTATGTAAATGCTTGTCCTTTACTTGAGAACACGAGAAAAATATTTTGCACTTAATCAATCAAATACAACGATCATTAGCTAATGATTTAATTTCATGCAATTAGCCCTTATCTTGTTAACTATATAGGGACTTAGCTTTGACTTCTCTGCATATGTTAGTTTGTAATAGAAATCATGCATATAGGTCCTTTGGAGTAGACTTAATCCGTTTTATTAATTTATTTCTATTTTCAAAAAAATAATAACTTTCAACTGCTCATAAAATGGTATAAACTCCAAATAACTATCTTCAAATAAGAACTAATGGGATCATCCTTCTTCTTATTCAAAGTACATTAAAAATGTTTGTCAATAGAATTATCATATTTATAAAACCCCTCTCCATACCCCCTTCCACACAAAAAAAAAAAAAGAAAAATTACTTTGTACAAGATTAGATTATCATTATTTATAAACAATCAAGTTAAAAATGTATAACATCACATTAATCATGATAACTACTATCAAAAATAAAGATGTGGCACTCTTACTTAGGACAAATAAAAAGCTTGTTGTTAACAGTTGAGGAATGGCTTTTAGGAGCTGTTTAGTATCACTTATATTTTTTCTTATAGGTTTTAGTTTATGTTTCTTATATTTGGTTTTTATTAAAAAAATTGAAAACAAAAATTTGTTTGATTAAAAATTAATTTAGTGATGACAATGAAATATGAAATAAATTCAATTATTTAGACTAAAATACTCTAGTAAACCTTAAAAAAATACATATTAGTTAATCGATCATGTCAATTATTCAATGTAAAAAATATATTTCAAAAACTTATTTTCAAAATGTGAAAAAACACGGTTTTTTATTTTTTTTTTGTTTTTTATTTTAAAAACAGAAAATCAAAATAAAATGTAACAAACAAAAATGTTTCCTTAATTTTTTATTTAGAAAAAAAGAAATAAAAAAATAAAAAAGGTAAAAAAACAAACATACCATAATAAGAAATTAGTTGCATATAGTAAAAAAAAATGTTAGAGAAGGCTTCACTTGGAATTATTGTTAGGCTCACTTTAGTCAAGGCCAGAGGTGTTATTTACACCTCAAAATTTCGCAAGAAGATTACTACTTTTCATCATAACGTAACTAAAATAGTATTCATTGCCCCATAACTATGATACAAAATTAGTAATAGAGATCAGTTTTACTTGTAACCTTTTGTGAAACATTTTCACAACTATCTTAGACATCAAATACAATTTATATACATTTGAACAGAAAATAAAAGAAATGATTTTGGCGTGAATATAGAAATAAGAATAAAAAGTATTGTCAGAAACAAGCACAAAGTAAGAGTAAGATAGGAAATGCATAGAAAATATTTTCTACCAATCGAGGAAGAAAAACAAGAATAAAATTAAACATAAATATCGAGGGAGGATGGGAAGAGAGTGATAAATACTGGTTTTGTAAATCTCTTTCAAATATAGTTTTTAGCATAGTACCTCTTTTTTCTTTTCGTTTTCTTGGTTAGGTTTATTTTCTTCATTCCGGTTTCTTCTTCTTTTCTGAGATTCCATATACTTAGCCTATTAAAACCAACACCTTATCTATATTCTTATAATATCTCTGATATTTTTTCCGGAATCCATTCTTGTTCTTTTACGTTAGGCTTTTTTATGAACTAAAGGATGATAAATTTGTTTAACAAAATGGAAAAGTAGGAAAGCTTTGATGAACAAAATGGTAGTTTTTATGCTACAGTCGAATGCAAAGATTAACTGCGTAGCTAAGCTCTGACATGACGTAGTCTGGGCGTTACAAATTCGTTTCACAATGGAAACAATTAAATTACACGTGTAAAAAGAAGAGCATTCCTAATAGCTGTTGACCGTCAGATCAATCCACCCACGTAAGGAACTCCGGTCTGGGGTAGCCAACTATCCCCCGTCAAGAACGTTGACACAGTAAAATTAACGGCATCGATAGCATTAATAACGTGGTAACAACCAGGCCATGTAACCCTATTGGTAGTATTTGATCCCGGTCCAGAGTTATTATACTCGGCATAGTATAACGTACTCAACGCAAAAGTGTCATTCCATTCATGCCATCCAGCTGGGTTTATCAAACTATCCATGAAAGTTTGCATATAAACAGTTGTCGAATACATCTTCCATGGCCTTCCAAGATAAGTCTGGACCGTGAAATTGCTTGAAGCCAAATCTGAAGCAGCAGTAATTGTACAATTATGTATAGAAGTGCCGGTGTTTTGGTTCAGATCAGTTCGACCTTGTGCAGTAATAGCATTGAACTGTCCTTGTATGGGCTGACGAGGATACAAGTTGCAGTTCTGAAGAACAACAGCAGCATTTCCGAATATGAAATCAACCGTACCATAAATGTCACATTCTCTATAGAATTGTCTAAGGGAATGTGCATATAAGGTGTCCTGATACCCTTCGATACTACAAAGATAAAATGTGGATAAATCAGCTCCATTCCTGACCGCAACCGCCTGATTTTTTATTGCTCCGGCCGTGTTACGAAATGTTATGCCGACTGCAATAAAGTGAGATGCCACCACAGCTGCAAAATTGACGACAAGCGTCGTATCGTTAGATTAGAATCAAGTGGTGAAATAAATTAGAAAACAAGGAGGCGCTCCTTTTGTTATTTAAAAACCGGTTTGAGATCATGTTTTAGACTTACCGAACGTTGCGGAGTTGAAAGTAGTCCAACCATCGGAAACGCTATGGTTCCCTGTGATCACCGTCTGATTGATTCCATCTCCAATGATCATAAGGTATGTCTTGTTGCTTGGAATGGACACGTACTCCTCGTAAACGCCGGCTGTGATATAAATCAAGAAGTAGCCGTTGGTACCATTTGACTTCGTTGGAGCAGCAGCAATAGCGCCATTGATGGTGGTATAGTTTCCACTTCCATCCTGACTAACGACGAGGATATCACTAATCAATACCTCATCTTCGGTTGTCTGTAGAAGATGTCTTCGACTGAACGATTCATAAATTTTTCGTGTCCGGCTAGACATGTGTAGGGGCAATTTCCCATGTCTAAGTACACGTTGCTGACCTGTCGGCTGCCATGTCAAATTTCTCTTTCTCTCGGGAACCCAGGCTTTCGTAAACAAAGCGAGAGAGACGCTGTAAAGTTTTGTGTCATTAGTCAAAGGGACTGAGAGGTCATTGTTAATTCTCCGAGCAGAAGCAGTCGTTTGTAGGCCATCTAGACAGGTTTGTTGGTTGGTTATAATGGCGCTAAGCAATGTTTGCACACGATCGGCGTCGAAAGGACTCAAAGTTGTGTTGGTAGCATTGACTGTTTCGAAGGAACTCAACAAGAATTCAGTGTTTAAGCTGGCTAGCAACTGGCAATCCTCCAGAGCACCACGAACAGTGACCGTGGGCAAAATGGACTGACCATCGAGGTATCTATCTATAAATCTTGAGAATTCAAGAGAACGGGACAGAGATTTTTCAACTGAAAACCGACCATAGTCATATATACTGGAAGGGTTGTTAGGGAGCACAGAAATGCAATAGGAAGGGTCTGGCAAGGACTTGCAGAGGATTTCGGGGGACACAGGTTTCTGAGCTGGGAAATCATCTGCTAAACACTGAGTACTAAAAAAGGGAAGAACTAGGAGATATGGTATTGTTATCAGAAAGAACTTAGAACCCATTGCATGCATTTTGCTGGATTCAAGGGAACGAGTTAGATTAGCCAATATGAGTGGTTTTGGTGCATTTATGCAGGAGAAGAGTGGTATAATTCCGATGGCTGCTGGTGTTACTTATTCTTAAAAAAAGATGCAACTGCCTTTTTTTTTAAGTGAAGTCAATGAAGGAGTTCCTCTAATAGAACTTATTAATGATGTTTTGATCTTTTTAACCTTTTTCTAACTGAAGCACTCTTCCTGTTTAATTGCAGGGATTTATGGAAGCATGTGTTTTTAGACAAGTTGATTATATCGTAATTAGATCCTTTTCTTTTTTTATTTACTCTTTATACTTTTCACTTGTTAACATCAAAATATTTTCACAACATTTATTTAAAAAATTAACGAAAAAGTAAAAAATTGCAGCATTTCTTAAAAGTAATAGATGATGTCACGTGTTTTCCTAAATAATGCGATGTCGTACGTGCCACTACCATATACGATGTTGTTTGTTACACAAACACATGTTCCATCTCATAACAAGTCATTTAAAAAACTTCATTTTTTGATTTTTTGATTAGATTTTATAAGGAATAATAATGATAGGGAGTTCTAATGTTAGTAAACAAAATGTTAGCGAAGATATTGCTGTAATTTTTAAAATTAAGAAATAAAATAAAAAACTTCAAACTACGGAAGAATTTGGTGTTATTAACCCTATTTGTTTTAGTTTCAAAAAATTGAACCCTATTTTAAACAAGCATCTTAACATTGTCAAAGTCTCAACATTATTATATAATAATATTATTGTGAAAGACTTTCGAAAAATAACAAAACTTTATTATTAATTATCTACATTAATAATTTATAGAGTTACGTTAAATTATAATTAAATATCCCCTTTTAAAACGTTGTACGTTTTTCTACTAAGATCCTGAACTGTAGGCTTAGCTTTACCGTGCATGTGCAATTATACTCTTTTTAAGATTCAATTTTAGTGTGCATGTGCAATTATATTCTTTTGAAGATTCAATTACTTTTTTATTTCTTTTTGAAATACATAAATGATAGATTAATTGCAAGCTATCCTATCAAGTAAACTTTGTTTTACCTGTCTGGTCATATACAAAATAATATACTGGTTTACCTGACGAAGTAATAAGGATGCGGGGAGCAGCTAGTGGGCAACCATGAAGCAGTTGAATTTTTTTTTTGTTAACAAATTAGCATGAATTCTGTGACGCCATGCCTGATCAGACGGTTTCTCCTAGTTTATCAGCATCATAAATGAAAAATATCATAAACTTCTTTTTATGTGAGAAAAAAGGTGAAAATTGCTAGATGATAGAACACACAGGAATTTCCTTTGGCAACAAGGGGAAGGTTGCCTCATTAGTGAAGAAAACTGTGGCCAATTTTGGATTACATGAAATTAAAGGGGTATTTGGTTTTTTATCTCTGTTTTTAACGTAAAAACAAATAAAAGAAACATGGTTAGCTGATTGTGTTTTATTTCTTTATTTACAAAAACAAAGAAGTATAACTAGAAACAAATAAGCCTCTTTCGCACTAATTGGAGAGATTACAGCCTACAATTTGAACATTTTTTGGCATTATTAGGTGATTCTAATAGTATGATTCATGCCAACGAAGTTGAAGGAAACACTTGTTGGAGGAACTATACTGAGGATTTTAAGAAGTGTATGGCTAAGATTTAAGTTACTAACTTGAAAGGGGAAGGGAGTTACTATTCTTAGACCAATAAGTAGTAGGAGAGAAGCTTTATCCGTAAGAAGCTTGATCGAGCCTTGGTCAATAGCAAATGGCTACAACAGTTCCTAGAGAGTTTAGCTTATTTTCGAAACCACCTATTTTCTGACCACACTCCTATAGTTGTAAAGAATTTGTGTCCCACCAGGCCTAAAAAAAGTCTCTTCAGGTTCAATAACTTTCTGACTGAAGTAGAAGGGTACAGGGATGCTGTTTTAACAGGACTATCGAGTTCTATTTATAGGAATAAATCCTATCTGGGTGTTAGGAGGCTAAGTATGGTCAAAGAGGAACTTAAGAATTTGAATAACTATAAAGGAGGGGACACTCAAGCCACGGTACAGATGACTCTGGACAGACTAAACCAAGTTCAATCCAAATTCTACAATTCACCAACGGATGTCCAACTTATACATGAAGAAAGAAGAGTCTTTAATGACTATAGCTAGGCTTTAAAGGACCAGAGCTCCCTTATTAAACAAAGAGATAAAGTCAACTAGATATTAGATGGTGACCAAAATACAACCGTCTTTCATAAGGTTATTCTATCAAGAAGAAAAACCAATAGGATAGCCTCACTCCAAAGAAAGTGAAGTGTGGTTGTGGAAGACCAAAGTCAACTCCTACATCAAGCTTTTCAGTTCTTTACTAAAGCTATTGGAACTCCAATATAGGGTAGCTTTTTTTAGAGTCTCATTCAATCTATCCTATAAAGAAAATTGACTGGCAAGGATGTTGGCTTCCTAGCCAAGCCCTTCACTAAGCAGGAGATTGAACAGGTTGTTTTATCCTTAAACCCTCATAAGGCCCTAGGCCTAGATAGGCTAAGCGCCTATTTCTTCCAGAGATCGCGCTTTGAAGTTAAAGTTGTACTTAATGAAGCAGTGCCTGAATTCTTTTTAAATGGCAGAATGCTAAGAGAAATAAATAAGACCTTTCTCTACTTAGCTCATAAAGGCTTCAATCCAAAGTCATTGAAGGGCTATCTATACAATATTATTGTTGAACTCTTAAATAATAGAATGAAGGAGGTACTTCCTAAATTGATTAACGACTCTTAATTAAAAGAAAAAAAGATTAGGGATAATATGTTTTGGGTACAGGAACTTGTGAAGGGGTATAACAGAAGACATGCTCGAAGGAATTATGTTATGAAGCTAGATATACATAAGGCATATAATTATGTAAACTGGGATTTTATAGTGAATACCATTAAGGCTTGTAGATTCCCAAGCAAATTTGTAGAATGGATAAGGGAATGCATTTCAACTACCTTTTATAGTATTCCAATGAATGGGGAACCTTTTAGGTTAATTAATGGAGATAGATAGATAAGACAAGGGGATCCTTTATTCCCTTATCTCTTCACCCTAGTCATGGAAGTTCTAACATGCTTGATAAAGCTAAATGCTTCAGGGGATCGAAAATTTCAATATCACTCTAGGTGCAAAAAGCTAAAGATTATCAGCCTTTCTTTTGCTAATGCTCTAACGATTTTCTCTAAGGCTGGTGCAAATTTGATAGCATGTATAATGACAACTTTAGAAACCTTCAAAACATTTTCTGGCCTAGACATTAATAGGGAGAAGAGTTCTCTATTCTAATCAGAAAGTGCTCTAACTTAAGCTAATTGACTTTGCTCTATTACTGGACTTCCATATAGGGATCCTCCCTTTATTTACTTAGGGATTCCGATTTCTACCAAATGATGTTCATGTCGGGAGTTCCATCCTTTACTAGAGAAGATACATAAAAGGATAGATAACTAGTGTAACATATGTTTAACCTATGCAAGAAGGAAACAATTAATTTTATCTATCTTATCTAGACTTCATATTCATTGATGTTCTCACACGTGGTTTCCTAAATCAATCTACAAAGCTACTGAAATAGATGCACGTGACTTTCTTTTGTTCGAAGATTAGGAAAAAAAAAAGTAATGGCTAAGGTCAATTGGGATGAGGTTTTTAGACCTATTAAAGAGGATGGATTGGGGTTCATTCCCCTTAAAATCTCTAATAAAAATATACTTTATAAAAGGCTATAGAGACTTATTGTGGATAAGGAGGCCCTATGGTGTAAATGGATGCATGAATACATATTAAAGAAGCAGTGTCTATGGAGCTTAAGCTCTGATGGTGGAAAGTATTCTTGGAATGTCAGTGGTATGCTAAGAGTGCAATTTGAGCTATGGCCTTCTATAAAGACCAGGGTGGATGATGGGTTCACACCTAGTTTTGGTTTGATAATTGGACTCCTTTTAGTCCTTTAAGGATTTGTGAGGAGCTTCAGGTCCTTCTACATTGAATCCCCTATAATGCCTCAATACAACAAGTGTTAGGAGACTATAGGAGTCTGGTAATGAGCCTACCCCACTATCAAATTTCAAGGCAACTTTTGGATGCCCATCTTATCTTAAGCGAGCAAGATATAATAACTTGGGATAATATTACAATAGGCACCTATCATAATTTAGCATGTAGAAACCTGCTCAAACTAGGTACATAGGAGATTTCATGGCACAGCTTGTTTTGGTTTAAGTAAGCCCAACTTAAGGGGTCATTTATTATGTGGCTGGCTATCAAAGGCAAATCGAGTACTCTTGATCGTTTGTCAAAGTACCTTAGAGTTTATATGCCCTGCTATTTATGTGATCAACATAATGAAACTCTGGATCATCTCCTATTTGTCTACCACTATTCTAAATTTCTCTAGAGGAGGATTCCATGGCTCTATAATACCTCTTCCTTTTTGGAAAACTAGACAAAGGTACATGTGTACATAGAGAATGAAAGAGGGCTTTCCAACTAAGAAGTTATAACGGGATGGAGCAGTCGTTACAATAAGAACTCATTGGGGTGACTGTGTGTTCTATAAAGTTACTCTATCTCATCTTGTGTATAGTATTTAGTAGAAAAGGAATCAAAAGGCTTTCCTAAATTAAACAAAAAACTTAAGGAAAATGTGCTAACTAAATTAATTGAGAGGGTAAGGCTACATGTGGTAGCTTACTAGATTCACCTAAAATGTGGATCTAATACTAAGTTAAGATGGAGACTTTTGGAAGCGGCTACATAGTGATTTATTTTAGTGAGGGGTTGTCACAATGGAAAAAGTTTATAAATCGGATGGTCATCAAGCCCTTAACAGTTTCTAGCAGTGATCTAGCTGAACCTATTAGGGTTTCCCCTCTTCGAAGGTTTGATTAGTTACCATTCGCTTCTCCCATCTACTATTCGAAGACTTTAAAAGCTAAAAGAGGTAACAGTATTAAAATCGTACCTTTGGTGGTGATGTCCTGTGATCATGTTGAATCATTCTAATGGAAGTGTTGGTCTGTAATTTTTACTATCTTGTGGCTTTGGAGGACCCTGTACAAGATATCTATCATCTTCCCTGTAAGTGATAGAGTGTTGATCTAGCTTATGGGTATGAATAAGATTGGATCTAGCAAAAGATCTTGTAGTCTATAGTTGGCTTCCATCTTTGGGCCCCGTCCTTGTTCACCTGTAGATTAACTGGATAGTTCCCATATTCTATTTTTGTAATCTAGATTCCTAATTGAGGCAATGAAGTGAGAATTTAGGGATTGATCAGCTGTCGATTTCCCCTGTTAGGCTAACTTATGGGTTAGTGGATTGTATCTATAAGTTCTTTCTAAAGTTGGTACACTTGAAGGTGTACATTATAATGCTTTATTTCCTATTTAATGCAAACTATCTAATTTATAAAAAACCAGAAAAGGTCGTTTGTTTATGTTTATTAAACAGGTTTATACACTAGATTTTATTTCTCTTCTCTTTTTGGTAGATTTCAACAATCTCATCTCCTTCTTCCTAGTTTGTTCATTTCTCATCACACATACTATTTTCTCTACTACGCACTCATCCATGGCTTCCACTTCCACTTTCTTTCTTTCTATCCACCCAAACTTTCCCTCTATAAATAGTCACCTCTTTTTTAAAACCAATTTCCTTTCTTTACTTAGGATGCAATTCCTTTATCTCCATCATTGGCAACCATTGCATGTCATCAACCCCTACGACAAGTTCTACCTCGACCCCTTAGAGAACAATCCTCTAGAGGCTTCAAGAGACACCACACATGAAGTTTCCAAGTTCAAATAAATCTACTTACAAGCTTCCCATGCCAAAAAACCCTAGGAAAAGGACATTGAGAAGAACTAATCCACCTATCTTATCATGATTTTCAATTTTGAGGACCCCTTTATTAGTACTCACTCCACTTATAGTGTAAAAAATGTTGACAATTTGTATGGATAATCTAATAGAGTTATTCCTTTGAAAAGAGAAGAGTTTATTAAGGAAGGCCTCACTTATGCTTTTGATAGCTTAAGGAAGGTGAATGTTATAAAAGGAATTGAAGAATTGGAACCTAAGGAGTTGGTGATTTGGATGAGATTAATAGGATACAAGGGCTTATTGTGATTGATAATGACTTTGAGGATATTGATGTTAGAAGTACATTTGACTAATAAAGGAATCATTATAGATGTATTTGAGTTATAGATATTATATCTATACTATATATATAGCCAATGTTCATGTGATATTTCTTCTATATTTACATGGGTATAAGTAATAAAAAATCAAAAGAAAAGTATTGGAGAGTCTTTATTTGATTCTCCTTCTTTAATTTAAATTTTGATAGTTATAAGAAAGAACGGGTGAATTAAGGTTAGTTTGATTGATGGTAAAACAAAATCGGTTAAATAAATTTTTATTTTTAATTCTATTATAAATCTCATTTAAAATATTTTTATTTTTAAATAAAAATAAAAATCACAATAAAATAAAAATAAAAATAATATTAAATAGACCTAAACTTGTGATTAGTTGGTTAGTCTTACATCCTATAACAAGTACTTATAAAATGGTTATTAGTATAAAATGGTTATTGATCATAAGGGAGTGCAACCATTTAAGCTCATGTTTTCTCTTCTCACAATGTCTAATATAGATTTGTTGGTACTTGAAAATTGTAAATAGTTAGTTTTTGAAAGAAATTTTTGTATATTATATGAAGTAAAAATAAATGATGACTTATATTAAAAAGGAAGGAAAGGAACGAATGAGGTATTGTTGAACTTTCATAAGTAAAATAATTAAATAGTTGATATCATTCGTGCAAAAGAAGGGAAAATGTTCATTAAATATCTTAATTTTACTGTAAAATATGTTTAACTCCTAAAAAAAAAAATTTGGTAAAGAAACTCCTTAATTTATAATATTTGCATTGAGCACCTCAAACTCTTTATCGAGCTGGATGCCTAGATCTCACATGTGACTTGAATAAGATACAAATAAATGTTAATATTAAATAAATAATAAGAAGATCAAAGTGATGCCCACAAATAATGGGTCTTCTCAAATACTAAAAAAAATATCTTAACTTTTATCACATCTAACGTAATTATTGTCGATTTGGATCAATTTGTTATTTTTATTTTTTAAATACAAAAATTAATATAAATTATTTTTATATGTTTATACATTTTTATATTTTATAAAATAAAAACAAAAAAACAAAACCGAATAGCCAAAATTGTCCATTCTATCTTTCATTTTCTATCATTCATAAGACATAACCTTTTAACCCAAATGTTCAACCTTTTTTTTAGAAGAGACTTGACATTGATAGTGTGATCAACAATTCAATGTTTTAAAAATTATTATCGTGCCAATACTGATTTTCACTCCAAAACGACATTGTACTGGTATTAGCGGTATTGATACTAATATCGATACCGATATCGGCCAACTTTTTAAAATTATGAAATGGTCTCTAAATTTTATAAAATCTGTAAAATGGTCCTTGTATATATTATATATCCCATGTAAATATAATTTTAATCAGTTTCAAAATTTTAATTAATACAAAAATATAATACAATTTTTATACATATTAATATTAATTTTTACATATGTCTCAAATAAATTACAATTTGAATTAATATAAACAAGATAACAATCATCAAATCATCATAATTCAATATTAATATATAAAATCATGATAAAATAATAACAATATGTAACAAACAACTATATTCTTCATTTATATTAATACTAATTTTCATATTATTCAAATAAATATGAACCTGAATTAATATAATAAAAATAACATAAACATAGATACACATTATTGAATATCAATAAATCAAACCATCATCAAATAATCACCTCCAATTATGAAACCATAATCAACTGTATCCAAATATCATACAATAAAAAATACTACAACTAATATCAACATTTAGTATAGGAACTACATAAAGAAGAATTAAAGCTTAAAATGAAAATTAACAGTTAGCATATATAAAATTTAACATATGCATCAAACAACATAAAAAGAGGAGAATAGCCTAAAAATATATGAATCGTTGTCCATTCTACTAACTGCTAAAATCAAGTTAGATCCACTTATCATTAACTACAAAATCCTCATTAGGAAAGGGAACTTGATCTCTACCTTCATTTCAATGTCATCCCAATAAATGACATGTCATCATCCTCCCAACGAGCATCAACATTTCCATGTAAGTCTCTCTCATCTTAAAGATTTGACTCTTCAGATATCTAATTAGCCAAAGTATTAATATGATCCAATAAAATAGAAACATCATCATTAATTGTTCTACTCAATTTCCTAGTAAATAAATTAAATTAAATTACTAACGAGATTTTCTCAATGATATTTAATATAATAATAAAAAAAACATACCTCTCTCGAAGCTTTAGGTTGTATCTAACATAAACCAAATCATTCAACCTTTTAATGCTCCAGTCTATTCTTCTTCTTAGAGTGGATGAACCCAAATATTATTCAATTCCTTTTACATCCAATTGCACTCACACACTAATTCAAAATGCAAATTATAAACTTTTGGAATTCTAGAACATCATCACCAAAACAGTCCCATTAAGAAACTATAAGCGAATCTTATATACAAAATGAAGTAATGATTAATTGTAAACAAGTAACAAAAGCAAAGAAATATATACTTAGATTGAGCTTCTCTCTTTGCCATACAGCTAAAGGTATCCTAAAATCACTAGTAACCTCCTTATATGCCACTATTTATGAGCTGAGGAGATCTTGCATCGTCTCATGGGCAATAATAGTGGTAATGGTCTTTAACATCCCCTGTTAACTTTAACTCCCTTCTTTTAGTCATACGAAAAGTAGACACCTAGATTTAAGAACACTCCGGCAACAAGTAAATAAGTGTATAATTGCTTTTTCCATCTATTATGAATTATATATAGGAAAGGATGTATAGTGCGGATTTGTTTTTCAAATTAGCCTTTATACCTTCCTTTACCCTCTCCATGGCATTATAAAAACATCGCATCATTAGTTTTTTATCACTGTCTACCAAATGAAGGATTCTAATCAAAAGCTCTCAAGCTCTAATTACAAATTGATAACTGAACCAAAACTCCTTGTCATTAATATTAATGGGGAAGCAGCCTCTAATCTAGCATTGGATCTGATATGCTGAGAAGATATCCATCTATCACTAGTAAACATTTATCACAACTCTTTCCTCATCACCACAAAATTTTGTAGCGTTACAAATTTGGAGACAAATTTGAAAATTGCAGGGCGACATAAGTTTCTCCCACTTGTAAACTCTCTTCTCATCAAATTCAACACTCATGTATGATTATAAATAAATCTCATTACATTCTTTACCTTCTACATAGTCTCCGCTATCATAGGAAACTGTTTGCTTTCTCCAAAATCTTTCAACATTAGGTTAATACTATGAGTAGCACATGAAGTCCAATAAAAAGAGTTATACACACTTTGTAGTCTCCTACCAACTAATTTATAAGCTAAATTATTTTCAGTGACAAACTAAACAATGTTCTCAAACTCAACTTCATTAACAACTTCATAAAAAAGATGAAATAGATAATCAGTATTTCTAATCATGCTAGATGCATCAATTGACTTAAAAAACATGGCTCTTTTAGTAGAATAAACCAAGAAATTGATGTAAATCACCTAATTTTGACTAGTCCAACTATATATATGATAGAACACCCATAATGAGCCCCAATTCATCCATTTCTTTTTCAATTACTATCTCATCTTAGTAACATACTTGGCAAGTTTATTTTTATAAGCATGCAGCGAATGAGCCTTATATCCCAAACCATAAGAGGCAATGACATCCACCATAAACTAATAATAATTTGATTGAATAGTATTGAATGACAAACCTGCATCAGACCACCATCTAGCCATAGCCGTACCACCATCTAGCCATAGTCATACCTACTTGATCATCTGCTTCTTTTGTATGTATGGCAACATAAATATAATGTTGAGTTCCTAGAGTTGTTCTTGGAACAAAAAAATAGCAAATGGCCTCCTTCTTTTCTATCTAACCTTATCGGTGTATGAACCACTCCCTTCTTACTAAGTAGACGGGATAGAAGATCCTCCAACATCAGATCCACTAACATCATGCCTACTAACATCAACATCAATACCTTTGATAAATGAACTCATACTATCAATATTAAAACTCACATTGACTTTTTTATCTTTTTCTATCTGATGCTCCTCTATTAAAGTCTTCATTTGCCACTTGACATCATAAGGAACCTTCTTACAAGGCTGTACATTGTCCTTTATTCTAGTCAAATGCCTCTTCAATCTTATAATTTCTCTACCTTTTAATGTCTTATCATAATGATTGCATATAATATGGCTCCTCAAACCAGAACTAGGAACTGGTTTACCGTGAACCCATGCCAAATCTTTGAGTCTCCTAGAAGGGATTGAAATATCACTAACAGTGATTAATATTAAACTACCTTCCATTTACCTATCAAAATCAATGCACCTAATTAAGACATTAAGTAAAATAAACTAATTGTACTTAAGACTAAAAAACTCCAAATTTAAAATTTCACCTAAAATTGAGAAAAATTGAAATTATATTAAATCAAATGCAATTGATGATTTTATTAGCTCATTCATGTATCTAATTATATAAATATACATTTAATTTTATGAAACATAACACAATTCACCTAAAATTAAAAATTCTCAATTTCACCTAAAATTAAGGAAAATTGAAATTATACCAAATCAAATGTATTAAATGAATATACATTTAATTTCATAGAACATAACACAATTCACCTAAAATTAAAAATTCTCAAGTTCACGATTTAACCTAAAATTGGAGAAAATTGAAATTGTACCAAATCAAGTGAAATTGATGATTCAATTAACTCATTAATATATGAATATACATTCAATTTCATTAAACTCAATACAATTTTATCTAAAATTGAAAATTTCCCAATTTTTATATTCCTAAAATAGAATAAAATTTAAATTCTACCAAATTAAATGAAATTGATGATTCTATTACCTTACTCATAAATCTAATTACAAGAATAAATATTTAATTTGATAAAACTTAATATAATTTTACTTAAAATTAAAAATTTTCAATTCTAAAACCCTAATTCTACGTAATTTCGAAATTGACTCAATCTATATGTATTCATTCCAAATTCAACTTCTACAATACTTAAATTTGATGAATTAAACACTAATTAACAACTTATTGGATGAAAAATTAATAAAACCTCAAATTTTAAGGTTAAGAAATTTACTAATTTTTACTTAAATTCTTGAAATCAGTTGATGGAAATGAATGTAGATGTTAAGATGATACTATTGCTCCTACTACCTATCAGAATCTGGACTAAAACTTAAAAAATTACTAACAAGTGATTTTGAAATCAAATCTATAACAGTTTTTGCTTTTATGATTGTTTGATGTTTTAGGAGATATTTTTAAATTGTTGGAATTAGATGGAAGTAATAGATGAAGGATTAAACTCAAATCTATGAGTTTTTTTAGGAAAAATTGGATTTGTGGCAAAAGATTAGAGTTAGTCGAGAGAGAAGGATTATAGAAGAAGAAGAAAAATAGGGAAAAGAGGCGTCTATCCGATTTTAAATGTACATCGGTCGACCGATGCCAAGACCAATGGTACTAAATTTAAAAAATTGCGTGCCATCCTCGATTTTAAGTCAGTATAAGCTAATTTTGTTGGCATAGACCAGAATATCAACCTGACACAATTTTTAACCGGTCCATAGATTCGATAAAAATCAGTGAAAAACTGTTAGTTTGTACCTGTATAAAAAAATCATCAACCTCAACACTGGTGGTGACGTGAGAAAGTTCAATGCTGGTAGTAAGCAGTAATAGTAGGTGTCGTAATCAAATAAGAAAGAACCTAAATTTCATAAACCCAAATTTTGTCTTCCATAAACTGAAAGAAGATACCCAATCAAAAGAGATGCGATGGAGTTCTTACCTGCTGTGAACTTGAAAATTAAAAAAAAAAACCTTGCCTTCCCTAAACATGTTGTCTTTTTTTTTTAATAAATATTTTGAACTGATAAGTTGTATTTTAATGATATTTAATTGAAAATTTTAAAATATTTAACTCTAATATAAATTTTTAAAAGTAATATTAAATAATTCATTATCTCTTTTCCAATTGATTCACGTTATATTAGGCTGTTATGTTATGAATTATAAGAAAAATATGATATCCTAACTTTTAATTTAGATTATAATATTATAATAACATTCTAAAAAGGATTATAGCCTTACAAAAAAAATCATCATAGCTAACTGCAAATTAATAAAACCCTGAACTTCCATTTAAGTTGGCAATGTGAGATCCATCACTTTAGCTGGACTCTCCCATTCTGGTTTAGAGACAAAATTACCCCTTATTTGGAACAATTGAATGTAAAATGTGGAATTCATTTGTAAATAAATTCTCTTATTTGGATAGTTATCATTTAAAACATGGAATTCAATTGAATTACT
>JAOXYD010000004.1:5550849-5561040 GCA_028565735.1 Pinacopodium congolense | reverse complement strand
CTACTTGCACAGCCTGGCGAGTTAAACTAGACGCTGGAACTGCTGCTTCCTCCCTGCTGGACCAGGATCCCACCTGCATACCAAACAGTAGTCCAAGCCCTCTAAATCAAGACCCAGCACAACAGAAAAATAGAGGCAGTAGTCCAAAATAAGAAGAGAGACCCAGCAATAGAGGTGGAAGGTGGAAAATTAAGGAAGCGGACAGAAATAAAATTCAACAGCCGTACACACAAAGAACAACACAGACGCAAGTGAGTATTCAGACAGCAAAGGGAGACAACCTCCAACCAAGAGAAGCGAGACACAGATCATGCTACAAGCAAGCAGACATTCGAACAGGAAAAAGAGACAGCTCCAAGCCATAACACAAGTTCCAAAACTTCAAGAGTTCATCAAGTTCTTTATTTTATTTTCAACTTTATTTTAATTTCATTTTAATTTTATTTCACTTTTATTTTATTATGTTTTATATTTGCAAGAATATAGACTTGATTGAACTTATTTTTATTATTATGCGTGGCTAAAATATTTTTAGGATTTGTTGTTTTAATTATTTGGGGTCCTTTGGTTATTGATTTAATTTTAAGAATATCTGTGTTGTTTATTAAGCTTAAACCTTACAATAAATCAATATAGTGAGTTAAGTAATTTATGTTAGATTTACAATAAGAGTTGGCATTTAATAGACCTATAGACAACAAGGTATCGATTTATTAGGAAGAGATTTCGATCAATTAATATACTGTCTATAGGATAGCTTCATATCTAGTTAAATGTTTAAGAAAGGCTTTGCATGTCGAAAGATCCCAAAGTTAATCCTAGATTATTTAATTAGTGACATTTAGTTACACCTTGAGAGAGGGTAGCTAAAATATTAGGAAATCTTGGTCCAAATATAAATTAGATCAATTAACCAAAGGGAAACAAATAAAGATAACAACAAGTCCTATTCTGAAATCTTGATTTTCTCTTAATTTTCTTTTGCAATGTTGCAATTGGTTGCGTTGCTCGCTTTTTCTTCCTATTTGTCTATATTTTATTTAATTATTTTTATTTTATTTTTTTAAATGGATTTCTTGAACAAAGTTTAACCAAATTAATAGGGTGTCTAGATACAATCCTCGTAGGGTCAATATATGTTTTTTACTATAAGTACGAACCGTATACAAGCATTTTTTAGCATAAAACTCATAGTTTGTTTTGCGAACAACAACGTTATTATCCTACTAATTTGTTTTCAATACAAAAGAGGATACATGTTTCATTATTAGGTTCCCATGTGTTGTCTCATACAAATGATTTGAATAAGATTAGGCATGTTGAACCAAGGAAATTCTAATGATGTTTTTTGATGATGGAAAAACATTATTAATACTAATGTTTAAGTTTTTTATGCTCTATAAGATAGGTTGATGTTTAAAGTGTAAGAGCATATATGTGGGGCATAAGGTAGAAGAGCTTAAGCATTACTTGATCAAGAGCTTGGATATCAAGGATCAAGTGATAAAGCTCAAGTGATGATTAAGCTTAAAGATCAAGAGAAGATTAAAGATTAAGAGAAAGAAGACCAAGTTTAGTTAGGCTTAAGAAAGGTCTTAAGTTGTAAGTCTTCTTGATCTTGATCAAGGCATGAAAAGGGCTCTCACATTTGCATGATCATATTTGCATATAGGCATTTAGGAGTTGAATTGTGGTTTTAGTGATTAACTTTATTTTATTATGGCTTTGGCATATTAAGAATTGAATTAGAATAGCATTTAGGCTATATGTTGCATAATAAAGAAGCAATGTGATGAATTGTTTTAGTGTATGCTTCTTGATGATTTTAAATGAATTGAATTGTTGATTTAACTTATTTAAGTGTGTTTGAATTGACTTGTGTCATAAGTGTGTTGTGAATTTTGGTTTATGGATGGTTTATAAAATGGTTGAGAAGGTTTTCAAGTTGGTTAAAATGAAAAGTTTTTGTAATCAAGGAAATTCTTATGTTTTAAATTGATTGAAATGTATTGATGATTTACAAAATTTTGAATTATGCTTTAAATTTTGCTTCAAGTCTTAATTAATGTTAGGAATTTATTTGGAAAGGTTTGAACTTGATTTGAAGTAGTTTTCTGCTTTTCTTGATGTATAATAGTGGTCTGATTATCCTTCAATGTTAGGCCTCAAGGGTGTCGTTGTACCCCCGTTTCCAGAAGCTTTCAATGGGAGGCTATTCATCCGATAACGGCACCGTTGATAAACCTAAAGGGTGTGGTTGAACGTCCAGACTCTAATAGCTAGTTTCTTGTTTCGAGTTTTTGTCTTTATTCCTCATTCTAATGGCTATTTCTTATTTCTAATGACTCCAAACTTCACCCAACACTATATATATGATTCCTAAACTGTTTTAACATGTTTAGATGCTCTGAAAACATAATTACAAAGATTAAACCTTCATACATTCAAAGCCTTCTCTCTTTTCTATACAACCTTCTTTCAATCACAATTTTGCTATTTTAAATTCAATTTTTGTATAACAAAATTACTTTTTTCAGTTAGTTTAGATATAGAAAAATCTTATAAAGCTTTTAGTTAATTTTTTTTATTCATTATTTCATTTGTTGTGAGGTTTCAAAGATCAACATACCAAAACTGTCTCTGTTTTTATTGAACTTTTCTGAATTTATGTGTTCTTCACTTTTGAGCTAGCAAAACCATTTTTATTGATTCAAAATTACTATACATGTTTTACTTAAGGTTTCAAGAGTGCATAGGTTCTTTTACTTCAATTCTTAAGCACTCAAATTGTGCGTTTGAGCTCAAAGAACACAAAATGCTTAAAACTATTAAGTTTTCTTTGTAGCTTTTTATTGATTTGTTTTTGGTATTTAATCGAGTTTCTGGGTATGCAAATATAATTTTTTCAGTTTGCTCAAGTCCTAGGAGTGTGCTAGTATTTTATTTTTCAATTTTTAAGTGATTATATTGTTTGTTTGAGCTTGATTTGTGCAGGTTGCTCAAAATTGTCCAGGTTTTAGCATTCTAGCTTTTCTCTTGATTTTGATCATTCGATTGATATGCTAAAATTGTGTTTGCTGCTAAGATTTAATGTGAACATATAGATTGATGTTGTATTAGGTTTATTTCATTTAATTTACATCATTATAGTGATTAAATTTGTGTTTTTATAGGCTGAATTATTAACATTGCATATTTTAGTCATATTGCATGTTTGAATGTTTAATCTAATTATTTGATAGTTTAATTACATTTTTATTAATTGAATTAAATTGTTTATGATCTATTGAAGTGCTAAAAGGCTAGTTATAATTTTGGTTTGCCTCTAGAAATTTCATAATTGCGTTTTATTACATGAGCATTAGAGAAACACCATAGAAGGTGTACTTGGTTATATAATTTGGAGGAATTTATTTGTATTAATTTTTGTTGTGATATTCACTGCTCTTTGTCATTTAAAATAGAGATAACTAGTTGCTTTTCACCTAGGATAAAGAAGATTTGGATTTAGTTAATCTTTAAATGTGAATTGGATTGGATTAGGCCTTAATTATGCATTTACATTCCATATTGCAATTGTTGCATTTGAACCCTTGACTTATGTTGATTTTGATCAAGGTTGTCATAAGCTATATAAGCTTCGTTTGAAGGTCAAGGGAGCTTAGATTAGGGGCTGTACTTGTAGGACACAAATCATGATCTTTAGTTTTATTATAAAGGCTCCTCTTTGCTATAAAAGATTGTTGTTGACGGGTTACTCTTCACCCATTTAAGTAAGATTGTGAAAGGTTCCTCTTAGCCTTTAATTAAGATTGTTGGATAGGTTCCTATTGGCCTTTAATCAAAATTTTTGGATAGGTTCCTCTTAGCCTTTATAACCAAGATTGTTGGATAGGTTGCTTTCAGCCTTTAACCAAGATTGTTGTAAAAGTTCCTCTTGGCCTTTAACTAAGATTTTTATGAGGGTTACTCTTTGCCCAATTAAAGTAAGATTAGTTATTAGTGAATTTCCCACATATAGTTGGAGAGAGGACATAGTCTATCTTTGAGGTAGGTGAACCTTTATAAATCTTAGTAGTCTTTCTCTTCCCTATCTCTTTATATTTTTGCCTTATGTTTAATTTATAATTGTTTGAATTTGGTTGATATTGGCATAAGTATAGACATCCTATATAGGTTAAATTTTGGTTAAAGATTTCATATTGTTTAAATTGGCCTAATGTGTTTAAAGTTTTTTAATTCAACAAGAAATTTTTAAACACCTAGTTCACCCCCTCCCCCCTCTTGAGTGCCATAGGCCTTACAATTAGTATCAGAGCATAGGTCTCAAATTTGCAAAAATTTATAACAGAATTGTGAGTAAAGGTTTAAATGGTATCTTTATTTGGTCAAGAGGGCTTGAATATTTTTAGGCCACCAATTTTTAATGTCATTAATTTTCTTGATTGGTAAATTAGATTGAAATTCTTTCTTATGGTCTAAGATTTTTATTTATGGAATTTTATTTCAGATGGCCCTAATGGATTTTCAAATGAAAAAGTTGTTTCTTTAATTAAAAAATCCATGCATATCCTTCATGATGCATTAGATAGGTTTGTTTTTGATAAAGTATCTATGTGCAAATTTGCTTTTAAGATTTGGTGTAGGTTGGAGCAAATTTATGTAAAAGGCATGGATGATGAAGAACAAGTAAAGGAAGTAGAAGAAGCCAAAGATGAGAAAGAGGTTTCAAATGAATGCCTTGTAATTTTTATGGAAGAAGCTCCATCTTCATCAAATGTTCAAAAGGAAAGCAATGAGGTACTCTCTAACTCAAATGATGATGAAAATAATGTTGAATATGATGATATCTTATTTGATGAATTGGTTAAAGTTACACAAGCTCTTAATGTGAAAAGGAAAACGTTTTCTTCCAAATATAAGAAATGTAAGAAGTTGTTGAATGAGGTTAGGATAGAAAATGAGAAATTAAAGAATCATTTGCATGTTTTAGAATCTAAGAGTGTGAATGTTGCTTCAAATGATTGTTTGATTGAGAATGATAAATTAGTGAATGTGAATGATTGTTTGAGAAAGGAATTAGATGATTGTTTGCATTTGAATGAGAAGTTGAAACTTGATATTCATGATGTGTTAGAATCTAAGAATGCATGCATGTTAGAAGTTGTTAAATTGAAAAATGAAATGAATGCAATGCTAGATTCTAAGAGTGTGGTTGTTGGCATGCATGATAATGGAAATAAATTGATGCATGAAAATTAATCCTTAAAGAAGGAAGTAAAAGCCCTTAAGGAATCATTGTTTACATATATAAAGGGCAAAGAGAAGTTAGATTGCATGCTAGGATGTCAAAAGAGTTCTAATGACAAGCATGGTTTAGGTTTTGTTGATACAAAAGTTTCAATTGATGCAAAAACCATTTTTGTTAAGGGTAAGAACTTAGAAGGTGAAAATTTGCCAAAACCCTTATTTGCTAATGGTGCATCATCAAAAAATCTCATGCTAGAACATCATTTAAGAATGTTGCATCTTCATCCAAATTACACACTAGAAAGAACAACCATGCATTCATATATGCCTCTAGATTAAAGGACATCAAGAATGTGCATGTAACCAAAAATAAGCATAATTTCTTTAGGAATGCTTAATCATCTCATAATAATACATTTTGGACACATGGTAGGCAAAGAGGTCCTAAATCCTCTCATGTTTCAAATGGGCATATGCATAATCCTAGAAATGAATCACATTCATATCCTAGGAAGGTTTTTCATAAAAAAAATGACATGCATACATTTAGGCCTCATGATAGCTATCTTATGTCTCTAAATTCACATACTTATCGCAACCATGTTCTTAAGGCAAGAGGCATGTATAAATCTCATCCTAAGAGGCCATATCATCAAGAAAATGATAGGCATATGGTTAGGTCTCATGATAGGCCACTTGGGCAAAATAGGCAAACTCATTCTCAAGCACCTTATATGCATGCTTGTCCATCTAGAGATGTGTCACATACTCATTTTAGGCCATCAAACATGATTCATTCATATTCTAGGCATAACTTTCATTAAGGAAGAGCGTTTAGAGATGTAAGACCTAGAAATGCATTTAAATCTCATTTTAGGCAAAATGGCATGCTTCTTAAGCATAATGGCATGATGCATTCTCATAACACTCATATGCATAATTATCATCCTAAGACAATTATTTTGATAGGAAAAATGCATTTAGACATCAAGATCATAGGTTTCATGATTATATGCATAAATTTACATATGTGTGTAATTTTTGTGGTAAAGTTGGACATTTAGAGAATTTTTGTTTTATTAAACAAAGAATGTTTAGAAAACCTTCAAAGGTTTGGATTGAGAAAGCTATTAAAGCTAACCCCCAAGGACCCAAGTTAATGTGGGTACTTAGAACAAAGTGAGTTTCTTTGTTTTATAGGTTAACACATAATTATGCTAAATTGGTGTCAAGCTAGGAATTAAGAGAAAGTGATGTCTCCATCATTTTAGTGGAAATGGAACAATCACCATGATGACTCACATGAGCTTACCAAGAAGCATATTGTTGAACCAAGTGAGGAGTTAAAGGATTTGGAATCGAATGGTGATGCAAAAGGAGGTATTCCTATGTCCTTAAATGATAATATCTATAGCTTGACTTGTTATTTAGATATTTATGTTGGATTTGAGAATGATGACCTTATTATGAATGTTTTTTATTGAAAAATGGATTCATATGTTTAGGGGGAGCCAAGGCATGGTTATTGTTAAAGTGAATGCATGTTGATATTAGAACCATTAAATGTTAATGTTAGAACTAGTGTATGTTAGGATTAAAATTCATTGCATACCCAAGACACGCTCTACGTCCACTCCCTTCGACAATTTTATCGCGAATGTGACATATATGGCACCGTAGATTTCATCTTTGGCAATGCAGCTGCGGTCTTCCAGAATTGCAACTTATATGCTCGCAAACCTAACGAGAAACAAAAGAACATATTCACAGCCCAAGGTAGAGATGACCCTAACCAAAACACTGGAATATCAATCCTGAGCTCCAAGGTGGTTGCGGCCGAGGATTTAATTCCACTCCAATCCTCCTTCCACACGTACTTAGGCAGGCCCTGGAAGGAGTACTCCAGGACTGTTTTTATTCGTTGCAGTATGGGCGATCTGATACATCCTGCTGGATGGCTGGAATGGAATGCTACCTTTGCTTTGAGTACCCTTTACTATGGAGAGTATATGAACAGAGGCCCTGGTTCGAATACGAGTGCTCGAGTGACATGGCCTGGTTACAGGGTCATTAATAGCTCAACTGAGGCTAGTCTCTTCTCCGCTGGGACATTTATTCAGGGAAGTGAGTGGCTAAATTCTACGGGTATTCCATACTCTCTAAGCCTCAGTTAACTTCTCTTCTTTTTTTTCTCATAAAATTTCCTCCTAGTTGATTGAACAATGAGCACTTGTAGTTTGAATTCAGCTGTATTTAAATCTTCAACAAAAAAAAAAAAAAAGCAGTAATCATCTGTTTTTCAGTAAAGTTCGATTTTATTTATACAAAGAACTCATGAAGCTATGAGAATAGTGGCGTCCAGAAGCCCGAAGAGATGAGATATACATCTGCAGATCTACCCTATTGGGCTGAACAATGTGGCAAGGAGATGTGTTAGCCATTGCATTGCCCATGGAAGTTGGTTCTTCTTTTTTCTAACAATCCTCAAAGCCCATTATACTAAAGCTTTTAGTCCAATAAAATATGTAGAGGGCAGAGATGAGGCAGGCCTTCATTTTACTGCTTATAATGACCAAGGTCTGAGATACTGATGATTGGATAAGGGAAAGTCGATCCTTGATTTAATAGACCCCAGGGTCACGGGAATGGTCCCAGAAGTCCACATGGGGAGTAAATTGAATGGTCCTAGTCTGAACATAATGGTGAAATGGCAAATTACTGCAAGGCAACGGAAATCACGGGATGTTAGCCATTAATGGTGAAACCCGATTCCTTGAAGCTCAGATATACATAATTGAAAGGCAATGATGAGACTCTGCTACCACATGCATTCTATGCCCGGCACAACTCACTCTTATCTGAAAAAGCTCGATAGCCTCTTCGTGGACCTTAATTTGCTCCTACTGTTTCTCTGGCTTTACTCACTGTCCAGCCTTTTTCCTGACCACGACTTGCTTTGTTTCCATTATGGGATTTAGCATTGATCTAAGCTCAGAGAAACTGAAAGTGGCAAAGTGGCATCAAGTAGCAGTCCTGAGAGTTCAAAAATGAGAATTTAATGGATGAGTTTTTGTCTGCTGCCAAAATGTAAAGCAAGTTAATTTCAAAGGAGTTTAACCTACAATCAGAGAATTTCTTCATTTGAACTATGTTAGATGAACGGGTTTTGGAATTTATATCTACTTGGAACTTTTCTATGTGAGAAGATTGTAAAGGAGGTTGACACCTATTAATATGGATGGAGTTTGTGCATCCTATACACCTCCTAATCCGACGTCAACTGTGTCGTATTTTTATACAGTTTTCAACCAAAAAGAGAATAAAGTATCAACTTTTTAACAGCAGTATCGATTTCAAAGCCTAATTTTCTATTTTTCAGAGAAGATGAACATAAGGGTGCTCGGCATGTGCGCGGATATCAGAAGAGCACATGGTGATATGAGAGAATTAAGCCGAACCAAGAAACATCCTATAGAGTCAAATCTGGGTCCGACTCTTTATGAGAAAAAGCTCAATCCACGATATTCTTTTTCCATTATTTTTTTATATGGCATGTCCTTTATCCAAACGCCATTATCAATCCGTGTAATTATTATGTACAAGCACATCCAATACAATTCAATAATATGTAGGTCTCCCTGGAACTTTTCTTAGTGCTACTTTGCACCTCTTTAGCAGCTTTCTGTGAATCAACTGCTAACCGCTTGCTTTTATCAACACAAGCTTTGGGTCCTCTTTATGTGCTCGTTGAGGAGCGAATGAAGGAAAATCTCTTTGCTTCGTTTTACCTTTCGGTTAGACATGCAAAGGTTAATGAGGCTTTGGAGTATGCAACCCAATGATGATGTCCGTATATACATTACAAAGCAGTCTTAAACCATTGATTAATCTGAATTTTCTCATTATCATAATGCAACTGGCCTCAATTTTCTCCATAGTTTCCCTGATCAGGGAACTTGGAAACACTTATGTTGATATATTTTCAAGAAACAAGGAAGTCATCGTTTTCTTAAATAAATCCAATTTAATTTTATTTTGATAGGAAACAATGTTATGAAAAAAAAAAAGACATAAATTGTCAAGTTCTAAATGAGCTGATGAACTTTATGAGTAATTTTTTTTCAATGTTTTGTGATGAAGAAATCGATTTGTTCAATTAGTACACAGTTTAGTTCAAAATTGATAAGAAGATTTATGTTGAAATGATTTTTTTAGAAATTAAAATTTATCTTTACCAGGAAAAATATGAGGATAGTTGAATTTTTTATTGTGAATTAGCTTCCCTCTTTAAATTTTCATATCTTTTATTTATAAATTTTAAAAGGAACTGACTACATGGTCGGCTTCTCATAACTTGCTGTAATCGATTTTATTATAATAATATATATTATTTAATAATATTTATATATTATTATTATATGACTTGAATATTCATTGTCTATAACTTATGTAGTTTTATTCTTTTTAAAATATTTTAAAATTTTGTCATGTCTTGAACATATATATAAAACTTCATTTTTTATATAGCCTTTTGATGTAGTGAAAAAGACATGAGACACTCTAATATAAAATATTACTACTTTTTTCTCCTATTCATTTTTTTCTACTTTGTTTTTGCAATTATAACGAGTGTTAGAAAGTAAAAAACAATAAGAGTTAATAAAGCTTTAGTATGGTATTAAAGCCCTAATAGTATGGTTGGTTGAGGGGAATAGTCATTCTATTCCTCCTCTATTCCTAAAGAATAGCTTTGCCAGTGTTTGGTTAACAAAAAGCTTATGGAATATATATTCCTTATTTTTTAGGAATACCTATTCTTTAACCTCACCCATCTTTAATTATTCTAAGAATAGCTATTTTATTATTATTATTATTATTATTATTAATTTTCTACTTATTATTATTATTATTCTTTCTAATTTTAATATTATTGATAATAAT
>JAOXYD010000004.1:5539946-5550749 GCA_028565735.1 Pinacopodium congolense | reverse complement strand
TTAATAGAATATGACAAAATGAGTTGTGTGATAGTTACATAATACCATAAGTGAGTAAATGATAGTTTTTAAAACATGAGGATTAAAATAAAAAAATTTAAAACTAATGGGAGTTCCTTTATATTTTATTATAAAATCATTTTATAATATATCACCTATTCTATTATTAAATGGAGAGAACTACGTTCTTTTGGAATTTAAATGAAAGTTTATTTGAGAGTCTTTGATCATTTGAGATGTGATTGAAATAGGGGCTAATCTAACTCAACTTCTACATAATTTAACATTAAATCAATTGAAGAATTATAATGAGGAAAAACCAAAACCTTAACTACCATAAATGCTTCAGTTTCAAGGACAATCTTTGCAAGAATTATGACTTGTGACTAGAATTGAAGCCCGAGACAAGATTAAAGAGGAGTTTTAAGGGTCTAAAAAGACAAAATATCTTCAAGTTCTCAATTTAAGGAGAGAACTTGAGTTTCTAAAGATAGGTGCATTTGAAACCATTAAATAGTATAGAAACAAACTTTAGAAAGATGTTAACCATTTTAGGAAGCTTCGAAATTTTTGGAAAACAATCTTTGTTAAAATTCTTATCAATATTTCTAATAGGTTAGAGGTCAAGATTTTAGCATTTGGAAGAATCCAACGACATGATACAAATTAACTTAATAGAACTTATAAGCTCTCTTTAAACATAAGAGCAAAGTACAATATTAAGACAAAAACATATTTAAGGAACTTTTAAGGTTAATACCAAATCTAATTAAGTCAATGTAAGTCAATGAGCAGGAAAGAATAACGATAATAAGAGTAGGAACCATAGAAAGAAAGGAAGCTAGCATGCTAGACAGTAAAAGCAAGGCAAGTTTACACCTTATCTTCATTGTAAGAAAACAAATCATATTATTTTTGGTTTAGGCCTAATGTAAAGTATAGGACTTGTAACATAATGGGCATATTAAAACAATGTCAAAAGTAAAGAAAAAAACACATCATAACAAGTTAGAGTAATAGAGAAAGAGGAAAAGGAAATTAAAGAAACTCTTTCTATTGTTGTTACTTTATCTACTCACATTGACAAGTATTCTTAACATGTGGATTTTGGGCATACATGCCACAAGTCATCGATGGGTCTCTTTATAGTCTTAGACATGAACTTCAAAATCGAAGTTTGAATTGGAAATAGTGCTTTCTTGGAGATAAAAGAAAGATGATTTGTTGTTTTAAACACTTTAATAAATATCAATTTAATAATTGATATACTTTTAATACGTGAACTTGATCAAAATTTATTGAGTATTAGTAAATTGGTTGAAAAAGGAATTCCCCAAGGTGATAGAAACTAACAAAATTTTCCAATCATGCTGGTTTGAGAAGCAAATAAGAAATCCTTTTGGAAATGATTCTTGGAGAGCTAAAGATAGGTTGGAACTACTTTACTCTAATGTATATAGACTTATGAATGAGGTCTCATTAAATGGAATAAGGTATTTTTTATTATTCATTAATGATTATAGTAGGTATAATTAGATTGATTTTATGAAACATAAAAATGAGGTATTTAAAGAATTTAAGAACTTGAAAGCAAGATTTAAGAAAGAAATAGGCTTCTCACTTAAAAAAACAATACATTGGGATAATGATTTTGAATATATTTATAAGGAGACCAAAGAATCTTATGCCAAAGAGGGAATCTATCACTAATTCATAGCTCTATACACTTCTCACTAAAATAGAGTGATATGTAAAAAGAAAGGTATCATGGAAATAGAAAGAAATAGAATGGAAAGATCATGGAAATAGAAAGAAATATAATGGAGAAAAAAATAGGTATATAAAAATTTGGGTTGAAGGAGTTAATACATCAATTATTTACTTAACATGCTACCTACTAGGGTAATGAAAGTTAGAACATCATTTGAAAAATGGTATTCTACACACGATCTTTCTTAACTTCCATTTTAACCCTCCTAAGGTCACTTGTTAAGTTTTCATCTTTTTCTGCCATTTTCATTGGTGATGACTCTAATTAGTCAACCATATATACCAATTAATTCCTTTCTTCGAACTCGTCATAACTATACCAAATTTATTCTACAAAACTAATAAAATCATCATAAAAATTGAGAAGGAAAATTGACAAAAAGTTGTCAACCTTTGATTTGTTGCCTCTAGTGATTATTGTAGATGACCATCATTATCATTAGACTCCCCTCAAAATCAAGAGTAAAAGCTCTACGATCTGTTCACTAGATATAGGTTAGATCGCCACCAATTAACAAAAATATAGATTAGGACTTTGAAAAGTTTTTCTTTAATTTGTTCTAATCTATTAAGAATTTAAGTTTTTTGCCTTTGTGAAAGTTGCTTTACTCATCAGCTTTCAATTAGTATAGAAATCATTTAATTTTAAAAATAAAAATATTCTGATGACCAGAGAAATATTTTGATCGTTAAAGATATTGTTACAATGAACTTTCAGTGACTTTTTAAGAAAAATTTTTGAAAAATCTATAAATTATATTGATCATTTTTTTTCTTAAGAATTATAACTAAATTCTTGATGAATTGTGAATTAAAAATCACAAAAAGTTTAGATGAGAATAGGACTAATGACCGAATTGCATAATTGAACCGTCTTTACAAACTTAACTAGCCTTAATTTATTAATTGAGCCCAGTAACTCGTAAATGGCATTAATTGAGATTTTTCTTTCCCTATTTTCTAGGTATGTCAGGAGTAAGATCCATATCATGAGGCTCGAATGGAGAAATACATCAATAAGGTAAGTTTATATCTACTTACTGATACATGATTCATACTAACTTTTAAATGTGGTTCATGTTAATATGAACGAAGACATGTTAGGTTAGGATATATACCTATGTTCATATGCATAAGTGTATAGTTATATATAGGTATACATATCAGCACCTACATATATATGATAGATACATATATACATATAATTTTGTATACATTATCGTGAAGTCTACATTATTATTATCATGATAGCTGAGTAAATACATATGAGTTTAGATACTTAATACATACTACATGCATTTATGATGGTTATTGTATGACAGAGTACTTCTTTATAGAATTATGTGTTTGAAATCATAGATCGTGTGCATGATGTATTGGTATGTAATTGTGGAGGAGGGAAATCTCTAAATCATGCCTTATGATAGGTATGCATTAGCATCGATACACACTGATTTGATTATGAGAAATGGTTGTGATATGATACGGAACGATTCTAGTTAGTACTTAGATCCCGATTGGGTCTTTTTTTAACATGTATATTATTAATGTGATTATATTTTTGGATATATTCAGTGAAGGTTGGTCTGTTGGTAATACTTAACTCTCTATAACCCTTTAGATTAAGAAAGCCTTATAGATATTATATGTATAATATATAATTGGGTCATTGGGTGATATTTAGCTCTTCACATCCATTTAAGGTTTAGTATTGTGAGGATTTATCCTTGGAAATTAGGGTCTTATAAATATTCCTTCTTTATGATTAATTATACATTTTATATGATTTATCATATATCATGTATGTGTGTATATTATAATATTAGTATATTATTATGTATGAGTATGCTATTGGGTATTGTAAGATGGTATGAGCTTATTTAATTAGGTTTGACTCCTGTCAACCCTATTTTTCAAATTACCTACTATAGGATTCACAGTAGTGATGTTCAAAGAACATTAGCTATGGTATGCCTATCTTTACATATGTTTTTCATTTTCTTTTGTTTATGTTTATACTTTAACATCCACAGTGACATAATTTAGTATTTGTAAATTTTCTTCTGACGTACGTTAACATTATTGTACATTTACTATGTATGTATTTACATGTGCACGTGCTATTAATTTTTTTTCTTGGATTTTATGTATATTTCTATCGTTGGTAGTTAGACGTACATGTAATTTGAGGGCTTCAGTTCTTGGATCTTACGTGCCAATTACGTGATGTGGTAGAGATGGATGCATGTCAAATCTTATTAGGTAGGTCATTGCAATTTGGTGTAAATGCGATGCCCTCAGGAAGGAAAAACACTACCATTTTATAAAGGATGGTGTGAAGTATACTTTATTACCTATCAATGGCGTGAAATCTCAAGAAAAGACCCAAAAGCCTTTGCTGTAGGTGGAAAATAATATAGGCAAATTTATTGGTGGGATTAAGAAAACTAGAGAGGTGCATCTATTAACAGTTAAGGGGGAAGAGTTAGTATAAAGTAAGCTTAAGCCCGTGGTACCTTAAAAAGTGCAATCTATATTAGAGGAGTTTGCATATGTGATCCCAGAGCACTTACCAGAGGGATTACCACCTATGCGTGACATTTAACACCACATTGATTTGGTTCTAGGAGCCAACTTACCTAATTTGCCTAATTATAGGATGAGTCCGAAAGAGAATGAGATTCTACGAGAGAAAGTAAAGGAGTTAGTAAAGAAGGGCCATATTCAGGAGAGTATGAGTCCATGCGCAGTGCCTATATTACTTACGCTAAAGAAGGATAGGAGTTGGAGAATGTGCATTGACAACAGAGCGATCAATAAGATCACTATTGGCTACAAGTTTCTCATTCTGAGACTTGATGATATGTTGGATCAGCTAAGTGGAGCCATTATTTTCTCTAAAATTGATCTTCGGAGTGGATACCATCATATAAGAATAAGAGCTTGAAGATGAGTGGAAGATAGTTTTTAAGACAAGAGATGGTTTGTATGAGTGGCTGGTCATGCCTTTTAGATTGTCTAATGCACTTAGCACTTTTATGCACCTTATAAACCAGGTGTTGCAACCTTTCATACGTAAGTTTGTGTTTGTCTATTTTAACGATATTCTTATCTATAGTAGATCTATTGAAGAGCATGTGGGATATTTAAGGCATGTATTCGATGCCCTAAAAGAAAATCAATTATATGCTAACTTGAAGAAATGCTTATTTATGATGGAGAGTTTATTGTTCATTGAATATGATGTGGTAAAAGATGGCATTCGAGTGGATGAAGACAAAATTAAGACTATTAGAGATTGGCTTACACCAAAAACTATAGGGGATATGAGAAGTTTTCATGGTTTAGCGAAGTTTTATAGGAGGTTTATTAAGAATTTCAGTAGCGTTGTAGCCCCTATTATTGATTGTCTGAAGAAGGGGAAGTTTAAGTGAGAAGAAGAATAAGAACAAACCTTCATTCTTATCAAAGAGAAATTGTGTACAACACTAGTCTTATCATTACCAGATTTTGAGAAGTTATTTGAAGGAGAGTGTGATGAGAGTGGGATAGGTATCAGGGCTGTATTATCTCAAGAAAAAAGGCCAGTGGCATACTTCAGTGAGAAACTAAGTGAGACGAGACAAAAATGAGCTACTTATGATAAGGAGTTCTATGCTATTGTGAATGTTTTAAAGACATGAGAACATTACCTAATTGGCAAGGAATTTATTCTCTATACCGATTATCAAACATTGAAGTACTTGGGAACCCGAAAGTAGTTGAAGACCAAGATGCATGCTAGATGGTCAGCTTATGTTGACAAGTTCCCTTATAAACTTATCCATAAAGTAGGGAGGAGCAACATAGTGGTGGATGCATTGTCATATGAAGATTACTACATTCATGATGGGTTCCTTATAAAAAGCAGTCAACTATGCCTTCCGCAAACATCAATGAAGGATAAGGTAATTATAGATTTGCACGGAGAAGGTCTAGATGGTCATTTGTGTAGATACAAGATGCTCAAGGAGGTACGTAAGAAATATTTCTAGCCTAAATTAATTAGAGATGTTGTTTTTATTGTTTCTAGGTGTCAGATTTTTCAAACATACAAGAGTCACGCATCAAATGCTTATTTATATATGACAGTACCTGTACCTGATAATATTGGGATGACCTTTTTATAGACTTTATACTAAGTCTACCAAGAATGCAGAGGGGTATGAATTCAGTTTTTGTAGTGGTTGATAGATTCTCTAAGATGACGCACTTTTTACCATTTAAGAAGACAATGGGTGCGACACCCACTACTAAACTCTTCTTCCGAGAGGCAGCGAGGCTCCATAGGGTTCCAAAGTCAATTATATATGATAGATACATTAAGTTTCTGAGCCATTTCTAAAAAAATTTATGGGGTATGTTTGATTCATCCTTGAAGTATAGTAGCACAATTCATCCATAAATCGATTGACAGACTAAAGTGCTGAACAAGACTTTGGGTAATATAGTGCGATGTGTTTGTCATGATAAACCAAAGAATTGGAATTTCCTTATCTCACAAGCTGAGTTCGCCTACAACAATTTAGTATATAGTTCAATCGGACGATCTCTATTCTCTGTGATATATACCAAGGTATCAAATTATGCACTAAACCTTGTTCAATTACTTAATATCAATGCGAGTGCAGCAAAGTTTGCTAAAGAAGCGCAAAAAGTACAGATTGAAGTGAATGAAAGGCTTAAAAGACCAAATGCAAAATATAAAACTAATGTAACCAACACCGAAGAAATCAAGTATTTGAGGAGAGAGATGAGATAATAGTGTTTCTGAACAAGATTAGAATTATGGGGTATCAACATAAGTTGAAAGTAAGAAAGTATAGACCATTCAAGATCGCGAAGAAAATTAATGATAAGGATTATGTTGTTCAGCTACCTTCGTGGACGAGCAATATCAACCCAAATTTTAATGTTGTGAATATTTTCCGTTACTTACCGAAATACAAGTTAGCCTATCTAAAACATAACTTAAGGTTGAGTTCTTTACAAATAAAGGAGATTGATGCGAGACTTTGAGTTATTTTTTATTAAGGTAGTTATGTTTTTTTGTGTGCTTTACTTTTATTTGGGTTATAAAAGCTGTTTTTATCCTTATTATTATATTTTAAGTCATTATAACTTATATAAATACTTCTTTTTTGTATTACAGTGGAACTTTTTGTCTATTTTGAATCAAATTACTCTATTTCTCTTAAAGTTTTCATTTATCTTTTGAAATTTTTACAGATTTTAGATTAAATTTGTGTTTTTTTTACTCTTAAATTAAATTACTGTGTTTATGCGTTGTGCCATTATTTCTAGTTTGTCCTTATATATTTCTTTGATTTGACTATGTAATGACTCTTTCATTCTTTTCATACTTGTCCCTTATTCTTTCTGTTGTAAGATGGTTTGTTGCTCAAGAGAAATTAAATTACCAGAATAGGATCCTTGGCTCCTATATCATTGATAACAAAGTAAAGAAAAGATAAAGAAGAATAAATCGACAGATGAGAAGAAAATGAAAAGACGAAAATAGAGAATGTAGAGAGAAAAGTTTGTCATATTATTTAAAACAAAAAAAGGGTGAATCGTAAAAAGTGGTATCTCGTAAGCTTTTTGTAGATAATTATTAATTTGTCTCTCCCTTTAATTAAAAAAAAAAGAAAAGAAGAGTCCCCTTTATTTGAGAGGAGAGCTACTTAAGAACTTTAAACGGAGGATTCCTAATTTTTCTATTAAAAAAAATCATGATATGTGAAGGGTAAAATAGTAATTGACCTGTAAGAGGGACTTGTATCAAGTCCTATTATTTTACCTGTAACGAACAGGGATAGCCTATATAAACCCTTGGGAACAACCTAGCCTATTTTAAGCCTACGAAAATTGTGTTATTTATATCATGTATATAATAAACCTTACATGTAATAATATTATTTTACTAATAAAATTGTTATTGAAATAATTGACCTGAATCTTTTTCGCAAAGACTTTGTTCATCAACCCCATATACGTTTCTCCGACAGTAAGTATGTGGTTCAGTGTCCAACACCATTTTCAAGCTAATGCCCTTTTGTCTGACAGTCCAAGTAAAGCATGTGACTTTAGTTGTGCCTAAGTGTTAGTCAAGTTTTGTTCCAAAGTAATCGGAGCGTAGTTAACATGGCCGTTAAGATGAGTAACGGGCACAGTTTTTATTTTATTATATTACTAGTACTTGTCCCACGACAACCGCATGGCTTACCATCAGTGAGTTCGATCAGAAGCTGGAACCTGGCCTTTCATGACCTCTCCATTGTTCAGGTTTTTTTCGTAGCTCACGCATGTGATGTCATTTGCTTAATTTTTTTACATTGTTTAAGTCTCAAAACTCTTAAAATGTTATAAGAGACCGCCATGAGTCCCTTTTTTAAAATATTTATCAACCGGAAGCTTGTGGCGCTGCATTGAGAGTGTGGTATGATACTTTTTGACTCTGGAATTGTATGATACTTTTTGATGAAAGAGAAATTACTGCCACAACTGCCAATTGTCGAGTAGGGACAAGCCCAGTTTACTGGTATGTCATGCAAGGAATAACCCCAACCAATTTTCGTGGCGAGTAGTCAAATTTATTACCTCTTAAGCTGGTTAAACCAAGCCATAACGCAATTGAATTTCTGAAGCCAGTGAGAATCCAAGTTATTACAAAAAGCAGTATCAGGAACTGTACAACAAAAGCAAGCATAAATAGGTTAGATGAAACATTATTCCCTACTCTGTAGGCATTGGAACTGGATATATAACATACAAACAAGGTTACCTCCTCTTGTGTTATCTAGCTACCATATTCTCTTGCTTCACTTCGTATAATTGCCGAGCCTATAACAAGGAATAACACCCACTAAATGTCCATTGGAGACAAATTTATAAGGACGGTAGTGTAAAAATAGGAGAAGCATGGACATTCTTGTTTTAAACAAAAGACTATTAATTAATCCTGGAGGTGATTTAAGGACTAAAACTAAAACCACATGTACTTAATTACAGCTATGACCGAGTAGAGAAAAACTGATGCAGCTTTTCTATTATAAATACAGAGTCTCTGTGCTCTCATTGGAGTGGTGGTTGCTTTAGGTTTGTTACACTAAGGAAAGAACGACAATGGCTTTCTCTTTTTCAGTTTTTACACTACCACTTCTCCTCTCTTGCTTTGCTGCTAGTTTCCTTCTCTGCCATGGCTTTCCTGCCCAGCACAAGAACAGACCATTTCAACGGCACAACCACCATCGTTCTGCCAGTCACAATTATAGAGACGCCCTCACCAAATCAATCCTCTTTTTTGAAGGACAGAGATCAGGCAAACTACCTTCTAATCAAAGGATGACTTGGAGGAAAGACTCTGGTCTCTCAGATGGCTCAGCCATGCATGTAAATATTCCATTTTTCAGTGTCTATATCATTGTTCTATCTGACTTTCATGACTTTTGGTTGATTTGTTCTGGAAATGAAAATGCAGGTGGATTTGGTAGGAGGGTACTATGATGCAGGAGACAATGTAAAGTTCGGGTTTCCAATGGCTTTCACTACCACAATGTTGTCATGGAGTGTCATCGAGTTTGGAGGTTTGATGAAAAGCGAGTTGCAGAATGCTAGACAAGCCATACGTTGGGCTACTGATTATCTACTCAAAGCCACTGCCCATCCAGATACCATATATGTTCAGGTTTCTTGTTGATTTATCCCTGCACTGTCTTCAAATTCATTTGGTTACAGGATTAAAAGAAGTCGTTAAAACTTATTTTGGTTTGTTTGACAGGTTGGTGATGCTAACAAGGACCACGCATGCTGGGAGAGACCTGAAGACATGGATACTCCGAGGAGTGTTTTTAAGATAGACAAGAACACTCCTGGTTCTGAGGTTGCCGCTGAAACTGCTGCTGCTCTTGCAGCTGCCTCCTTGGTGTTTAGGAGATGTGACCCCACTTACTCCAAGCTTCTAGTCAGGAGAGCTATTAGGGTAATTAGATCAATAATCTCGAATTGGAGTGTCAAAATAATTAGATTAAACTTTAATTGTTCCTCAGAATGTGATTATAAAATGTCCGTGGAGCAGGTGTTCCAATTTGCAGATAAGTACAGAGGAGCATACAGCAACGGTTTGAAGAGTGTTGTTTGCCCATTTTACTGCGACTACTCTGGATATCAGGTAAAATGTGCACTGGTCGGCACTCTTAGCATTAAAAAAAGGGCAAAACTTGGATTCCTTATAGTTGTGTTCATATTCCGCAGGACGAGTTGTTGTGGGGCGCAGCTTGGCTTCATAAGGCCACCAAAAATCCTATTTACCTTAGATACATTCAAGTGAATGGACAGAGACTTGGAGCGGGAGAATCTGATAACACTTTTGGTTGGGATAACAAGCACGTTGGAGCGAGGATTCTTCTTTCTAGGGTCCGATTTGCTTTCTTTTTTTGTGCTTTTTTTTCCCTTAAAGATAATTCTGTCGTAGTATATATATATATACTGATGGCGAGTTCTCTGGATGGATGCCTTTGAATTTAGGAATTTCTTGTTCAGAAAGTGCCGTCTCTCCATGACTACAAAGGGCATGCTGATAATTTTATCTGTTCCCTTATTCCTGGAGCCCCTTTCTCTTCAGCCCAGTATACTCCAGGTAACCCACATTCCATGTTTCTCCAGGTTATTTCCAGTCCGTAAATGCTTATTTTTACTCATTATTAGGTGGGCTTCTCTTCAAGATGAGTGACAGCAACATGCAATACGTGACCTCCACCTCATTCTTGCTATTAACCTATGCCAAGTACTTGAAGTCCTCACGCACAGTTGTGATCTGCGGTGGTAGTGTTATCCCTCCAAAAAAGCTACGAACTATGGCCAAAAAACAGGTATCTTATGTTATAGACTCGCTTGGATTAGCTTCTTAACCTAATGCTTAAATGTTGTTCCTTCTTTGTGTTATAAGGTGGACTATCTTCTAGGACACAACCCGTTGAGAATATCGTACATGGT
>JAOXYD010000004.1:5515352-5531038 GCA_028565735.1 Pinacopodium congolense | reverse complement strand
GAGTTTTAATTTTACTCCACTGTATTACTTTTGCGATAGGTGCACTTGCATTATAAGTCCGTTGGTTTTAAGAGTAAAAATCATTTCAAACAACCATCAATTTTAAAGTCACCTAACCAACGCAACACATATCAATGCTAGTCTTGGCTATGCTTGATTTTAACTAGCAATTCATCATCAAAGCTAACACTAGTAGAGTTGGCATTAGAGCTGTTCTTCAATAAAACCAACACCCAATTTCTATCACGAGCAAGACACTAGCAGAAAAACATGTGAGGCTATCAACCTATGAAAAGGAATTCCTAGCAATCATTAAGGCAATTAATATGTAGCATCATTATATCAGTGTCAGATCATTCAAGGTGTAGATGAACTATCAGAGCTTAAAATACTTGTTGGAGTAGAGGATCTCAACACCATTTCAACATAATTGGCTTCCAAAACTGTTTGTTATAAATTCGAAGTATTATAAAATAGTGGGAAGGAGAATTTAGTCATGATTCACTCTCTAGAATAACTAGTACTGAGTTGCCCACTTTGATTATTTCTTACGTGCATAATCAACTCTTAGAGGAGATCAAAGATAGATGGTACAAGGATATAACCACATGCAACATCATAAGGAAGCTATAAACAAGAGAGTTGAGTACTAACAACTATAAATGGAGGGAAGGCTTGTTGAGATGGAAAGGGAGGCTGGTGGTAGGCTTCAATGTTGAACTACGTAGGAGGCTCATTTTAATTAGCCATGATGCCCTCAAGGTGGTTTTTCAAGCATCACAATAACCATTAAAAAATTACAAAATATGTTTCATTGGAGAGGATTAAGTAAAACGTGAGAAACTACATCAAAAGATGTCTAGTAAGTCAAAGAAGCAAGCATGAAAACATTGCTTCTCCTGGGAAGCTCTAGCCCATATCAACACTAGGTGAGTGATGGGAAGAGATCAACATGGAATTTATAAAGGGTCTACAGGTTTCAAGAGGAAAATCATATGTATGGGTGTGGTAAATCATTTTAGCAAATATGCCCATTTTATTGGAATTAAACACCCGATCTCTACCACTAATTTAGCTCAACCATTATTGGACTATATTTTCAAACTCCATGGAATGCCGGAAAGTATAATTAGCAATAGGGATTCTTTATTTTTAAGCAAATTTTGAAAGGAGACCCTCAAGTTGCAAAAAGTTGGTCTAAACATTAATAGTTTACCATCCATAATTGGATTGTTAAACTAAAGCTATTAATAAGGTGCTGGAGACCTTCTTAAGGTGCTTTTGTAGAGATACCCCTCACCATTAGACTGAATGGATATCACTAGTAGAGTGGTGATATAACACCTCTCATCATGATTCTATTAACATTATTCCCTTCGAACTATTATATAGGTATCCACCATTAGTGTACATTCTCTATTTTGTTAGTGACTCTAAAAATTTATTGGTGGACCAAGTTTTAAAGGATAGGAAAATAGCTCTAGCAACAACTAAATTCCATTTAAGAAGGGCTTAGAATAGGATGAAACAACATGTTGATAAAAGAAGGACCAAGAGAGAGTTTGAAGTCGAGTAGTGGGTTTTCTTGAAGTTACAACCCTATCAGCACCATTCGTTGCAGAAAATTAGTAATCAAAAGTTGTCACCATTATATTATGATCCTTACCAAATTATAAAGAAGGTGGGTCACGTAGCTTATAAGTTTTTGTTTCCTTTGGAAACCCTTATTCACCCCACCTTTTTATTTATCTCAACTGAAGGTTTGTGTATTAGATTGTGAGTTGGTTGCTACTGATTTACCAGTTACACTTAAATGGGTGGAAAGAGTATCTGAAGCTATTTTAGATTAGAGGATAATGAAGCTTCATAACAAGGCCATAACTCAGCTCCTAGTGCAATGGTCTGATGGATCGCTAGAGAGTGCAACTTGCGAGTCCTTGTTTAAGCTCTAGAAGTGATTTCTTGAGATAAATCTTATGGACAAGGTTCCTTTTAAAGGAGGAGGCCTTGTTACATGATTCTAAAGTAGCCGCAGAGATTAACAGTTGTGTTTGCTAACAATAAAATGTGGTTGTAATGAGAGAAACAAAACCCATACAAATCCTTCAATTACTAGGAGAGGAATGTAGAGTTTTAGCTTATGCCATAGGGTGACTATTACACTATACATTTGGTGTAAATTGATTGGCTAACACATCTTATACCATTATAACAACCATTGTAAATTATAGATTCTTCAAGCAATAAGATGAATTCAAGTTCCCTCTCTATTTTTTCTTCCTTCTCTTTGTTTCCTTCATTATATCTACTGTGAATTCTACTATTGTTCCTCCTATTTAATTTCATATAGCACAATTCCTTATTAGTCTTAAGATTATCTTCTTTCTTTTATTTTGATCCATATAATTAAAATGTTGCTATATTCAAATTTTCTACCTATCATAAATATTTTTCTATTTTTTACATGAGTTTTACTTTTTTCTAATAATAAAGAGACTAAAAATGAAACAAATTAAGAGTGAAGATTCTTTTGTTAGAGTGAGATCATTTTGGTCCAATTAGAGAAGCATAGATGCTTAAGGAATTTGCATACTAAGAATTTAAAAATATGGTTAATTAATCCCCATTAACAAATAAAATAACATGCATCATTACTCTTTTTGCATGGACTCGTAAGATTATGAGAAGAATCAAAATATGCACGTCAATCCTTGTTATAAAAATATTAGGCTTCCATGAATTTTTTTTTCCACAAAACACAAAGTAATGCAAATATAATAGGTGTTGAGCCTTTAGATTATTAAAGGGGATCGTAAGTTGATCTTCATCTTCTTACAAAATATAAGTAGCCAATATTATGTATAGGCTTAATTGGTTTATCTGCTTTGTAACTCCTCCAGTGTAGAACTACAATTTGAAGGAAAGTAGTGACTATTACCAGGTAGCCAAAGAGGATGACAGTGCTATAGTGGTTTCTAAATTTTGAAGGGAGAAATGAGCAAGCCTAACACCTCTTTATTTATCTTTGGATGTCCACTATAAAGTTGTCAGGAGAAAACTTACTATTGGCATGTAACTTATAATATGGTGTAAATTAGAAGAAATATGAAAAAAGAAATTATGTTGATGGTATAATGCTTTGTACACTAGATAGCTTGAAGAATCATCCCGAGTCTACAATAATTCAATGACTACAATAGGAAGAGTACTATATTTTTGCACCAAATATTGGGCGGGGGTGGAACTATGTTTTACTTATAAAAAAACTATGTTTGACTTTATAGTTGCGATATACCTAAAATTATTTATGCACCATTTTACAAAAGAACTTTAAAATGTGTACAACTTAATGTTTATGTTGTAATAAATACATATATAAGCATCGAGTAGAATCATTTACTAGAGTTAATATATATTGTGTACCTAAAACATAATTTACTCCATAAGGTCCCCGTATATCTACATGTATAAGTTGAAAAGGTGTCATAGTTTTAATGGTACTCAAGGGAAAAGGTATTTTTTGTTGTTTTGTCATGGGACAAATATAACATATATCAATATCAATTTTTGAATCAACACCAATGCACTCAATGTATTTATGTACTTGAAAAGAAGGATGCTTAAGCCTATTGTATCAAAGAATCTCAACAAAATCTTTATTCATTAATGACACTTATTACAAGAAACTATTCCCCATGCTATATTCATTCAACTCAATATGTGAATTATATTGCCTAAGAATTTCATCAGAAAAGGAATTTTTGTCTATAATATAGAAACTCCTTTTTACTTTCTCTATTACTAGTATTGCATTAGTATTTAGGTCCTATAAAATGCAATGAGAAGGAAAGAAGTAATACTTCATATGGGTCGTAGTTGTTAGTTTGTTTACTAAAGAAGATTATGGTTGAAAGATGGTATATGTAAGGCTTACTTTAAGATAATTTGTGGTGTTATAAATATATCACCAATGTGTTTTACAAAATGAATGGATTTATTAGGAGGAAAACAGGGATTGTTTGATTGATTGGTTTTGTTTTAGTGAGAAGGGCCTTATTTGTACACATGTGATTAGAGGCTTTAGTGTTTATGATCCAAGAATTAAAACCTAACATATCAAGTGAGAGAAAAAGTAAGATTTCTACCTACAAAATTATTCAAATGAGCAATGTTGACATTGGTAGATGCCTGTTCATGATTAATTCCCTTCCTTTCATGAATTTGGCTACTTCTTGATTGATCATCTTCGAGATTGCATCATTCTTCCAGTCAATTTGATTCTTATCTATCTCCATATTAGTAGTAGCAGAAACATCTGCCATATTAGAAAAATTTTGTTTCCTTCTACTTTCTTGTTCTACTCCATTAATTCTTTGTATTAGTCTAGTTATCCATGTAGTTTGAAACATGTATTCCTAGTATGCCTATTCTTATTACTATGACTACAATAAATATCCTTTGTATATGCTAAATTTCTTCTTCTTGACTGATTTTTCTCCATTTCCAGTCTTCTTATCATTTTGAACTCATGCTAACATAGCACTATTATTATTGACTTTAATAAAATTCACTTGCACCTCCCTTTGCTTCTCAATTCTAAGCAACATTGAATATGCCTTATTTACACTAGGCAGAGGATTCGCCATTAGAATTTGATTTCTAACATGATCAAAATTATCATTAAATCCCATAAAAATATCAATCTAGTTGAATAAGATAAATCTGAATCAACCTTTACTGCACTATAAGTAAGTTATGGCAATGGCATTAGACAACTTGATTCATCTAAAAGCTTCTTCAACTTCATTTGTAACACCACAAACATGTTACTTTGAAAAATTGAAGCAATTCTCTTTGCAACTAGTATAATAAAGGACCCTTGCATTCAACAAAATGCTCTTCTATCTCTAACCACAAATCCCCAGTGGATGTGGTATACGAAAAAGCATTAATAATTTCTTTTAAAATTGAATTTAAGATCTAAGCAGTTACCATACAATTTACTCTATTCCATTTATCAAATTATATAGTTGCTTCTTCTGGTCTTTGACATCTCTCATCAATGAAACCAAGCTTAAGTTTGGCTCTAAGAGCTATCTTCATGGAACGACTCCAAGAAAGATAGTTATTATTGTTCAAAGAATTAGAGACAAGAACCATTTATGAATGATCTAAACTCTGCAAATTCAGAGAATCGCAAGATTTGAATCCATATCCCTTTCATTTCCAGATTCAGTAATAACTTCTTCCATAATGAATTAGCAAACAAAAATTATTATAAGAGATTCAATCAAAATAAACAATTATAGCAAAAGAAGAAGAAGAAGAGAAGATTGTTAGGCTCTAATACCATAAAAAATATAATTAATTCATGATATTATAATATGAAAGGGTTATAGAATGATCTCCCATTCCTTAATGAAGTAGGTTTTTTTTTCAAAAAATATCCTTAATGAAATAATTAGGAAGATATATTTAAGGCAAAAATAACAGAAAATAAAGTAGTTAAAACTAACTTATTAACTTCTAAAAACTGTAAAATAACTGACTACTTAAATATATGTTCATGCCAGATCTTAGATTTCACCAAAACAGTGTGTGAAGTTGATCGAATAAATGAAGAATAAGTATCTAGAGTGGAAGCTGATCGAACGGTGAGGACTTTATGGAGATTTTATCTCAAGAATTGAAAAGTTAGAGAATTTCAAGGTGGTAAAGATGATTCTAATGAGTGATCAGGTAAAGGAAGAAGAGAGAAACAATGTATAGTCATTGTTGTTGTAGTGAACACTATTAGAGTAGAGTAAAGAGAGAAAGGAAACCTAATATAGAAATATTTTCTTCCTCCACTCTCTACTGTGCTTCAAGCTTATATAAGGGTTATAGACAAAGTATAACAACTAGGAGCATACCACTAAAAATGTCTCCTAACTAAAAAGATTATAAAAGATAGAGAAAGTTGTATTGGAGGCTTTGTTAATGAAAAAAAAAGGAGATTGGTGAGAAATGAAAAAGAAAAGTCAAGAACGATACCAAGATTGAGGGAAAGAGAGACAAAATGAAAGGCTTTGTTAATAATGAAAAGGAGCTATAATTTAAAGCATCTGACAATGCTTTTAAGAAATGGAAAAAGAAAGTAAAAATAGTACTAAGATGAAGACACAAAGAGTGAAAACAGTTGATGTATCATTCAAAGCATCTAACAATACTTTGATTTAATTATTTTAAAGATAATATTTGTTAAAGATTTTTTTTCTTGTTGTATCAAATTGGTAGCAATTATAATCTTTAAGAGGAGAGATATTGAAATGTAGATTTTAAAAAGGATATAAAAATAAATTATTTATATATGAAATAATAATATAGTGTATTCTTTCACTTAAATAAATAAATATATAAACAAAATTTATTATATTTTTTGTTAATAAGATTGTATTATTAAATATATTGTAATATTGAAATATTATGAAAAGTAGTGTAATATCAAATATCATTATTTAAAATTTTATATTAATAGATATTAATATTTTATTTTTATTTTAGTTATAAACTTCTTTTTATTAATTTTAGTTATTTTTAATAAATTTTATTTTTATATTTATGCCAATTTTACATTAGTTTTATAAAGGTATAATATCGATTGAATTTCTAGATTTTAAATTTTTTCTCTTATCGATTCGAATTGAATTGATTAATTGTTTGATTCTAGATAGATCAGGTTAAATCATTCTATTCGGTTCGATTTTGTAAATATTGCTAATTAAAAAAAATCAATGTCAGTATGTAACCTATAATGTGGTATAAACCAAAAGAAATGTACAAAACATAGCCATGCTCATCGTATTATATTTTGTACATTAGATTGCTTGAAGAATCATTGCGAATCTAAAGGAATTCAATGACCACATTAGGAAGAGTACTTTGGGTCATTTGATGTTGCTATTGGTTGTGATTTTTAGTTGTAATTTTTGTGTATTTGTATTGATTTTTGTATATTGTCTTCGGTTTCTATGTTGTATTAATGTATTGTCTTTTTCAATTTCTTTACTATTTTTCTTGGTTTCTGCATTTAAAAAAACAAGAAACTAAAACCACAAACAAAAGCTACACCAAACATCCTCTTTGTTTTTGCACCAAATTTAGGAAATCAGACTATGTTAAGTCAATGACTACATTAGGAAGAGTACTTTGTTTTTGCACCAAATATAGGACAACAGACTATGTTTGACTTTATAGTTGCCATGAGAAAAGAAATAGTGCCTGAAGACAACCTTAAAAGAAAAAAAAAAATTTTAGTAATATCATCATGCCCTTCTTTTCCCTACATTTTAATCCTATTTTGTTAACAAAGAAAACAAAATGCGGTTCTCACTTAAAATGGACATTTCTCGATAAATGGCTCACAACAGGTTCTACGAATTGACTTACCTAAAAGTAGAAGAACAACAACAAAATGGCGTTGAATGAAAATGGATATAAATTCATCAGAAGCCCCTTTTCTAAGTCATTATAAAGTAGCAACAAATAAAAAGATCGAACAACCAATTCTGAAGTTTATATTCTGAGCTCATCAAGGTGGTGATGGCCATTTTAGGAGGACTCGATGCCAAGGCTGTCCTTGTCTTAGGATTAGCCATCTTATTCTGCGCGGCAGAGAGTGCCCCCTATTGCCAATTCTGTTATGGTGATCGACGTGATCTTGCCGAAACTTCTAATGGCACTGAAAACATAAATAACAATACTGCAGCTAATGGTAGCGGAACCATAAACAACGGGACCCTTGGTAATGCTATCGGTAGCATAGACAACGGTGCCGGGGGTAATGGTACTGCAACTAATGGTACCGGAACCATAAACAACGGTACCTTAGTTAATGTCACTGCAAGCAATGGTACCGGAACCATAAACAACGATACCTTAGGCAATGCTACTGCAACTAATGGTACCGGTACCACAATTGGCGATCCCTCAGCTAATGGTATATTTGATGTTACAGCTTACGGTGCCAAGGGAGATGATAAAACTATCAACACAATGGTGAGTTTTAGAGACGTCTATTGTTCTGCTGGTTTTAAAATTATAGGGATTCGAATTAGAAGATGATGACCTTTTACGTTAAAAAATAAATTTTGTTTTTCCTTTTCAGTTTCTGGTTTTACAAATGGGGATTACTAATTACCTGATTGGAAAAATGGGAAAGAATTTTACGTAAATGAGGTGTCAAAGCTTTGGAATTTACATTCATTTTCTGTGGTGCTTCGCTTTGATCTCATTCTCATGTAATTCACACTACAAATTTGCAGGCATTCATCAAAACATGGGTTGCAGCTTGCAAGAACAGTACAGGACCGGCAAAGGTTTTAGTCCCGGAAGGAACTTTTGTGACAGGACCAGTCATATTTCAAGGACCGTGTCAAAAACCTGTAACTGTTGAAGTTAAAGGAACTATAAAAGCAACCACCGATCCAAGTGATTATTCTGAGGATTTCTGGTTCTTGTTTGAAATAATTGACGGCCTGACTATAACTGGCGGAGGAATCTTTGATGGACAAGGAGAATCCATGTGGAAGTATAATGACTGCAAAATAAACAAAAATTGTGTAAAACCTCCATCTGTAAGTGCCAGGATACACGCTAGAAATATTAGAATTATGATTTCTGTTTAAAATTTTGAAATGGGTTTTCTAATTCCCTTTCTTTTTTTAATATATCCCAACAGTCAATCAAGTTCCAGAGGGTGAGCAACTCGATTATTGATGGGATCACTTCACTCAATAGCAAATATTTTCATTTTCACATAACAGACTCCAAAAACTATACAGCCATCAACCTTAACATAACAGCCCCTGCGAATAGCCCAAACACCGATGGCATGCACATTAGCGACACCAGTGATATTAAGGTGTCTGACTGCAAAATTGGAACTGGAGATGACTGCATTTCCATTGGCCAAGGAGTGACTAATGCTTACATCTCCAATATCTTTTGTGGTCCTGGACATGGTTTAAGGTATGTATATCCTTGGGTTATTGTTTGAATCATTGTAGAACAAACTTCACTAATTAGTTTTGCTTTGGGACAGTGTTGGCAGCCTTGGAAAATATCAAAATGAAAAGGACGTGCATAGCATTTTCTGGACTAATTGCACATTATCTGGCACCACCAACGGTGCGCGGATCAAAACCTATGCTGCGTCTCCGCCAAGCAAAGCCTCCAACATCACCTATCAAGACATTACTATGACTTCCGTGAAAAATCCTATTATAATAGATCAAAAATATAGTTCTCGCCACAGCACGGAGGTAGTACATATGTCTGACTACGAAGTTCCTTGTTACATTTGGATTGAGAGATTTTAACTACCCACCAATTAACTCCTATTAATTTGTATTGTTGCAGCCATCAAAAGTAGAGGTAAGTGACGTGCATTTCAAGAACATCAAAGGAACTACTATCTCAAATGTTGCGGTCAGTCTCTCATGCAGCTCGTCAATCCCTTGCAAAGGAGTTGAATTGCTTGATATTGATTTGGCCTTCCATGATCCTCAAGCAAAGAATTCAACCATTTCAGCTGAATGTTTGAATGCAGAAATTACATCTGGAGGAACCCAAAATCCACCACCTTGTCAAAAATAAATTGGTAGTCGTTCCTTTTTAATTTATGAAGCAAACGTGACCTTAAAAAATTTTCTTGTATATCAATAGTAATTAATTATTTACTTAATTGATTCTCATTTTTTGGTATCAATTGTTTTTCGTGTCTTAATAAAAAATTAAGGAATTATTATTTTAGTAGTTTTTATTACCATTAAAACTAATATTACCTAATTAATCTTACACACCGCAAGTTATTTGTTAAGTGCATTAAAGTACTAAAAAAAAAAAAAAAGATCAAACACACCTCCATTTTTAATTTTGATAGCTACTGCATCCTCAAATTGTACTCTTACATAATGAACGTAATTTGATTACCGATGGCGAAGAACTTATAGACTCATTGCGGTTGATTATTGAATCTCTCTTCTAAATGCCTATTCAGTTTCTTCAAAGTTCATGTGGCGAGGACAGTTCGCTGTTAAAGAGACGGTAGGACAAAACACTACGATGAGTACACAGCAGTAGCAGCAAAACCAGTAGCCCTATCACCAACGATGCCCAGACTCTCCAATTCCTCGAGTGCTCTGTTTTATCCTTCATCATTCCAAGCTCCCTGATATCTCCCTTCTTCATGACGGTTGAGTTTTTTGTAACCTCGTAATCATCGACCAAGTTATTTTGGTTGTCCTTGAAGTGATGAACTTGCTCTCGTTTTCCGGTAGTCATTTCATCTTCCACAATCTTTCCTTCCGAGTTTTCACGTTTTATAACGTTGCTCTTATGTTCCAACGCCAATGCCTCTATTTCCTCTGCCGGCCAAATTGCCTCCGCTCTGGATTCAGCAGAAGAGCTAATAGTTCCTTCCTCTGAGCCTTCTTCTTCCCCATTCTCTATGACACAGTCTTCAGAGCTGCTTCTGTCCTTTTCCCCATTGTTTTCTTCACAACCAAGTTCATCACTAATGTCTTCCTCATCTTCAACTGATTGATTCGGTGAATTGTCCTCTGAGCTCGACCTTTCCATATAAGAATTTTCTTTCTCGTACACCACATCAACGGTTTCAGTCACCGGCAGATCCTCCCCGGAAAGGTTAGTGATCCCTGTTCCCGTCCCACACAGGGTCGCATCCGACAAGGAAAATTCTTCAATCCCAATACACGATTCCGCAATTTCTTCTTTGGAATCATCACTGGTGTCGATGCCACCAGGGTCAACGTTAGAATTGCCGTTGACCGCAGCCTTGAGACTCTGTTCCGGAACTGAATTGTCCAAGGAATCCGTAAAAGACGAAGCTTTACAATCCAAAGGTTGGATTTTGTGTGGTGCAATGTTTGTACTGTGGATATGACCAGCAACATCATCAATAATATCTTCTTCAACTGAATTATTCAGTGAATTGTCATCCACTGTAAAACTTTCACTATAACCTTCTTTCTCACCCACACGGTCAACACTTCTAATAAATGATTCCACATTTTCTTCTATAGAACCGTCACTGATGACGATGCCATCAGGGTCCATCGTAGCATTCTCATTCTCGCTGTTGACCGCAGGCTTGAGACCCTGTTCCTGAACTGAATTGTCCATGGATTCAGTAAAAGTCGAAGCTTTACAATCCAAAAGTTGCATTTTGTGTGGTGCAATGTTTGTGCTATCAATATCAACAGCAAGATCAACACCTGAATTATTCGATGAATTGTCATCTGCTTGAATACTTTCCCTACCGCGTGTTTCTTTCTCCCCCAACAGGTCAGCACTTTCCGTCGACTGCAAATCCTCTCCGGTTCTACCTAAGGAAATTTCTTCATCCTTAACACAATCCCTGCATAATTCTGTGTTTTCTTCGTTTGGATCGTCAATGTTTAGTATGTCTTCAGAATCAACCGTGGAACCTTCATTCTGGCCGTTGATCACAGACACAGGACTCCGTTCCTGAACCGACTTACACAATTGAACCATTTAAGGCTATATGATTGACAATCCAAAAATCATAAGCAAGCATATTATTGAAGGATAAATAACCAAGATAAAACCTTCGGTAGAGACTACCTCGCAAGAATCAATCTTGGCTTCAACCATCTTTGCCGATCCAAAGCTTTCACAGCTGCGAAGCAATCAATCTTAAAAGAGATTTTCACAAAACATAACAGAGAAAAAGTAAAAGGCTAATAATCAATAACAATCAAAAGAATCTGATTAAATAATAACCATTGTTCCCCATAGATGGTTGAGGACTTATTCTCAGGGACAGTATTATCAATTCCTTTTTCAGAGATACCATCGCCGTCGTTGGCTTTTCTTCTCCTATTTTTCTTGACAGAAAAAGCAGCGATCAAACTCACAACAGCTAGAGCACCGCCCCACAAGACCAACCCCCCAATATTTCCAGCGTCGAAACTTATCTGAGCCTTCCTTTTGCCCTGTTTTTGCCTGTTCTGGAGCTTCTCCATATGCCCTTCTCGTTTATGGTGTGCTTTGTGCGCCTGTTTTTTTATAGGATTGTTTTTGTGTCTCTTGGGATTTAATGAATCTAAACAATTCTACACTATTCTCCAGGAGATGAGAGACAAGAAAATGATAAAAAGAGAGAACCCAACACAAGGGGTAATGGACTTGTGAAGTGCGTGAATTGTCAGTATCGGAGCTTGAAGCGGACTTCTTCCTCAACAGTATTATCACTTGGCACCATGTCCGCATCCCACCTGTCTCCAATTAATACACAGGGTCGGTTAAACGATACCGTCACCCGAAGATCTGAGGAAAGACACGTTAATATAATGAAATTACTGGTTGTAGGCTTTTCTTCGTTGACTATAAGAAAAAGTTATATGTAAGCATGTCCGCCACCTTGTCGCAGGTGAGTGGCTGTACTGCTGCTCCCCTTGGTGTGTCCAAGTCAAGAAATGTAAAATTTTTAAAATCCATCGAGTGTTGCTTAAGTAAAAAGTTACAATAATTAAGAATTAATAAATTGGATAATAATAAATATATCTGATACATTATATCTTTCTCAATAAATATATGTTAATAAATTCATTTATTTCTTGAGGAGAAATAACCTTAAAAATTAAATCAAATCTAATCCCAAGACCCAAAAATTAATTTTCAAAGAATAACCTAAAAAATTTATATAGCTGCAGTCAACTTGATTTGTCTTATTTACAATCTCTTACCCCTTGATTTTAAATTGAGCACTCACGTAGCATGCATTCACGCCACGCAAAAACCCATACTCACGCGCTTTTTACTTCACACGCTGTTGTTCCTCCAACTCTTTCAGTTCAGGTTGTGCAAACGTAAATTTTATGATAAATGAATGATAAACTCATTGTAAAAAAATGTAAAATTAAGACCTAACTTTAGCAACAATGATTTAGCAATTAGAATAACTTCTAGCACGTTAATTACGGGATGTGATAAAATTTAACCAATTATCATCATTCCATTAATAAACTAAGGTAGATACAACTCAAATATAGTGAATGTTAATTATATAGAGGCATAGAGCCTCCTCATGGTATTACTATTTTAAAATTTTGACGTACAGAATTAATTATGTTTGGATACAATAGATTAACTTTATAATTCAATTATAGATAAAATATCAAAATGTAACTTATTTAATTAGTTATTAAATTTCAAATATATTTAGTTGTAACAAAATGCATGGATATCGACGGATCTTACCAGATACATAGGTTACAATAACATGGGATCTTACTGCGTCTTTTTTTCGGTAATCAAATGTTGATTACAACACTTTCTCAATCTCAGTTGCAATATAGCGATTAATGCCAAAATTAGCATGTCAATAACCATTCGAGGTTGATTTAGGGCCCGAGGTGTAAAAGAACGGACCAACAGTGAATAACTTCATCTTTTTCTCATCAAGGAATCGGTAAGAAGCAAGAGGAGCACCGCTGATCCCTTGGTTAACATCGGTGGGAGCTTCGCAAGCCTCCAAAGGAGATAGCTCAAGGAAAACCTTGCACTCTTTGACCTTCCAGTTCTCTTGCACCTCGTAAGGCGACAATGTTGCGAAGAAATAACCATTAAGATCCGTTGCACCACTGAGAAAGGACATTGGTGATGTTTCGTATCCATAACCATCAACGCATATGCATGTTATTCTCGCCACAGCTCCTGTCCTCGTACTCACACGATTTTTATCAGTTTAGGAATCGAAGAACGATGGAAGGAAAGACAAGAAAAAGAAACAAATTTTAATGCTGTTATATCGTCTAAAAAAGAAAGAAATCTTGACATAAGGAATTACCTTCAAGAGGGAAGTGTTTAGTGCCTGTTTTGCAATAAACAAGCCCCTGAATACCAATCAGAGATGTCACTAACTTGTTCTTGTCTACTTCTGGTTTCTCGGTATTGGATTTGGAGCCATAACCAACATCAGCGGCAGAAGCAATAAAGACCCACGACAGAAACAGAGAGATGGCCAAATTGACACGAATGGAAGACATTATAAATTAGGACAGGCGGGCTGTGGATTGAAGTTATATCTATCCGTTCGTTGATCTTATGATACTGTAGAGGAACTACCATCGCGGCCTCTTATAAGCTGAGCTCATAACCAGCATTTCATTGCCAGATTAAATATTACGAAGTAGGAACTTATTGGATCGCACGATGGATTAGGGGTAGTGTTATGCATGCCATTACTTTGGCCATGAGACTCTTTAAGAATCCTGGTCCTTGCTTCTTCAATTCAACCATTAAACTACTACAGATTCCCTGATTTAAGTATGACTTGAATTTTTTATTATCTTTTATCACTAGATGACACATACATTACAATGCAATGTTTCTGGTAAATTATGTCATCTCTTACGATATAGTTAATCAGTAATAGCAGTAGTTAGATAAATTTATTACCAACTCCAATTTCCTTGTTTGGATCGACCTGAGGGAATATACTTTAATTGACATACAAATATACCTTCATATAACCAGCAGAACAGGATCCCCTAAACGGTTCTACTAGAAATTATGATGAACAACCGAGAATGTAAAGGCTTAGGATATTTTGTTTCTCTCTTCATGTTTCATATTTTTGCTGAGCATTCAAGCTTAATCAGGCGCCAAATAAGCATATATGCAGTTATTCAAATGTCACTCCCATGTCGTGACAACCGACTTGCCGTTGGTTCCCACTTCCTACTATATTATATTTCCTCAATAAAGTAATAACTATCCTTCCTATGAAAGAGAACGATAAGTGCTCCCCTCCCCATTCAATTCAATCCTCCATAGTTCATATCTCTGTGTTGTTGCTCTCATTTGCTAAGAGGAGAGGAGGATTAGAAAGAAGAGAGTTGTTTAAGAGAAAATATTGTATTACACATGAATAATTTTACTTCAAGTACAAAAGGGTATTTATAGGTACAAAAAATGACCTTTCAAATCTAAGGATATGAATTCATTAACGAACTCCATGAAAACAATTAAACTCTTAACAATAAATTTAAACATTCCTGTATCTAAACTTTAACAATTTAATAATTTTAAATTAACATTTAATACTCCCTCTTAATTTAAAATTTTCTTTCGTTCTCTAAATCTTATTCTCAAATGTTGAAAAATCTCACATTTGAGTGATTTCGTAAGAATATATGTAATTTGAACATTAGTCTTTACATACTTGAGCTCTATTTCATTCTTTGTAATACATTCTCTGATAAAATGATATCTTATATTTATATGTTTACTCCAATAATAAAAAATTGAGTTCTTGGCCAATACTTGTGCAGACTTTGGTATCAATGCATATTTTAGTTACTTCCTTTCATGATAAGTGAAGTCCATTTAATAGCCTTATAAACTAAAACAAGTGTATGAAATTGCAACCACATATTCAGATTCACAACTTGACAAAGTCACAATATGTTGCTTCTTTGAGCTTTATGTAATAGTATAATCATCTATAAAAAAACACGAAATTAATTGTGCTTTTTCTATCAATAATATCTCCCACAAAGTCACTATCATAAAACTCAATAAGCTTGAAATCAACAGATTATATATAGAGCAATTCATAGCCAATTATATCTTTGATATAGTTAAGAATCTTCTTAGCT
>JAOXYD010000004.1:5492399-5515252 GCA_028565735.1 Pinacopodium congolense | reverse complement strand
TTCTTATTTTTCCCTCAAACACTAAATAATATAAAAAACAATCAAACACATAAAAGATAATGAAAAGGAATGCAAAATTTCATACTGACTAAGTTTAACACACATAAACAATACTTAAAACACCTAAAAACATAATATGAAAACACACTTATCAGAAAGAAAGATCAAAATTTATGGAAGTGATAATACCACTATTTTATGTTTTAAACTTATGCATAAGTATTGTGATAGGGATGATTTTTATTATATCTTTGCAAGAAAATTCATATACTTTCATTCCTATTCTATGTTAAAAAATGTTTAATGGTGTTATATTTTTTTTAATGAATATGATACTTCCCTTTGAAAAATTTGCTATTTTAAAATGTTTTTTACAAAACAAATGGTGTAAAAGAGTGAAACTTGCTCTTGTAAAATAGCAATGACATTTTGAAACTTTACATACATCATTAAGGTATCTCATGATGCCTTTATTTCTCCTTTAAAATGCAGCACTTGGAGCTTCAACAAGGCATGAAAAGGTAGCTAAAAATTGTGTTTTATGAAGCCTAAAATGACATGGATATGAATGCTTAAAAGCTGTCCAAAAATGACATCAATTAGAGTAATATTTAGGAAAAAAATTATCACTTGGAGATGTCTAAAACCAGCCCATGGATAGCCTTTTAGAGGACCAAAATGCAAAAAAAAAAAATCATGTTTAAAGTCTATACAAAAGGACAGTCTATGGGCCTTACAAGGAAGCTAAAATGCAACTCACAAGGCCTTAATTGTCCAGAAAAATTCAGCAACCCATTGGCATTAAAAGAAGGGAAAAAATGTCAATGAAGGGAGCCCTTTTCTTGACTTGGAAGCAAGGCAACCCTAGGTCACAAGCAAGGGTAGGGACGACACAACCAAGTGAGAGACCGACACTTTCTAAGAGAAACCTCAATTAGGCATGGACGTTGGATGTTGTTTTGGAGGCATCTTGATCACGTTCTTGGAGAGCTTAGACAAGTGGGGACGTTGGAGCTTGGCTTGAGTTTAGAGTTCATCATCATTTGGGAGCTGATTTTATCCAGGTTGCAACATGTTTGGAGAGTGGAGAATGGACAACTCTTGTGCAAGGAAATTGGTCGACTCTTTCCATGGAAAAGCTTATTAGGTGGGATGACTTTAAGGTCTCTAGGTGGTGGACATTTCAAACTTCTCTTGGTGGGGATGTTAGCTACTTTCCATGAAGAAGGATAACTTCATCGTTTTTGGTGTCCATTTCCTTGGGTTTTTGTTTTGATTTTTGCCTAGCTCTTTCATTCCATTTAATCTGTTCGCTTGGTATTCTCTTTGGTCATTGTTTGTCTTTCAAGATGTCTTTGTTTTATGTCTAAAAATCTAAAATTTCAGCTCAAGTTTTCATAGTTCTCTAGCTATTATCAATGAATACTACTTATAAATATATAGTTAATTTTTTATCAGTGTTTAAACCTATGTTTAGTAATGTATGAATGGAGCTTTTTAATTTCATTTTCCAATATTTATTAATCCTATTTAAGCTTTTAGTTTTATAATTTTCATATTTTTTTTGATTAAATTATTAAGTTGTTTGATTTTTTATTTCATGGAGTTTCAATTAGCCTTAGTATGTTTGGTTCCTTTATGCATAGTAGTTAGTTTTTACGCATTTTCTTTCATTAAATTTCAGTTTTTTCTCAATTTATATAATCTGGAATTTTTTATTATAGTGCTAAATTAAGTCTTGGTTAATTAGATTTTAGATAATTGCCTATTAGTTTAAGCAACTTATGTTTTCATTAGGTCAAGTGTTGAATTTTGAATTCTTGGATTAACTGTTAATTTTTCAGCTTTTATTTTAATTAATTAAGTATTATTTGTGTTCATTTAATCTTTGTTTTAAGTAGTTTAAGCATGGGTGGCTAGTCTTCTTAAGGGTTTGGAGATATTATAAGGATAAAGGGATGAAAATTGTGAGAATGGAGTTTGATTTATGCTTAATTTAGTGCTTGTATTTCTAGGTTGGTTTGGGAATTCGATTAAATTTCATGAATTAAGAGTTACTTCTAAGCTTGATCACCCTTTAGGTAAATTCTTAATCTGAAACCTAGAGTTGAGCTTGTGATACGTAATAGTCCATAATGATTCCATAAAGTAGAAATAGGTTAGTTGAATTTGTTAGGTACCTAATCAATTAACCTAGGGTCCCATACCTCTAGGTTACACCTTCCGAGCTTGTGAGTAGGTGTCCTAAGTTATTTGTTCCTTAGTACCTAAGGCTTTTTCACTATTAATTCTAGAGAGATTGTTCTAGGTTATAGATAGGTATGGGGCATTCCTAGAGCTTATTATATTTATCTAATTTAGAGGAACTGAGGGCTTAAGAGCTTATTTGAGCCTATCTGCTAGGACCATGACCAGAGTACCTCTTATCTAGATTCAAGGATCAATGATCATCTCGAAATCCTAAAGATATCTCCAACCCATTTCTTTGCTATTATTATTAGTCTTATCTAAATTTTCTTTGTGTTTGCATTCATTTCATCTTAGCTCATTTCGTTTTCATCTCTTCAGGGTGTTTTCTTTTCTTTTTCTTACAACAGTTGAAATAGCATTTGCATCCCAACTCTCTGTAGTTCGACCCTAACTCACAATTATTGTATAGTTTGGGTAGTTAGGAATATATTATTTGATAGCTTGTGACGAGCTTATCATATTGTTTGAAGCTCACATATTCTAAGGACTCTCAAAACTGTGCATTCATGCATTTCATATGTTTTAAAATTGCATAAATTTTTCAATAACTCTTTTTTTTAACATTTGAATCAATATAGCAATTGAAACAAATTTTTTTGGGCTTTGAAACTTTTTTAAAAGTAAGTTCGATATTAAGAAAATCATTTAGAAATGTTTTTTTAAAACTTTTGGATATTTGTTGACAAATCGATTGACCAATGCATGAATGGTCAACTGATTCACTATTTTTCCCAAATTCAAAAAAATTCCATGTTTAGCTAAATCATGAAAATCTCTTCATTACAACAAATAGTTTTGTGATCTAACGACTATAAATCTATCTTTAAACTTATCAAACCATCTAAAATAATCAACAAACAACTTTTGAGTGGTTTTGATCAAGAATTTTGCAACATTCATCAAAAAGCTTCCATCTCTTATGCTATTCACTTTCAACCATTTTTATTGGCCTCATTTGTGGTTTTATGTTTTAAAACCTTTTTATTCTGTCTCTATTATATTTCTAATGGGTTTAGGTAGTGTATTTTCTTATAAATATTGTTTTTGTGCAAGGATTAAACATAGAAGTTGTATATTATTTCAAGTGCTTCAAATGTCTTATGTATTTCTTATTTAACTTCACTTAGTTTGGATTGGTCTTGTGTTGTTTAAAATTCTAGATTATGAAAAATTTTGGAGAACACTAAGCTCACTCCCCTCTTGAGTGCCTTAGGACTTACAATTTGTATGAAAGTAAGCTTCACTTTAGTCTAGTAAATTCTAATGAAATCATAAGAAAAATATCTAATATGGCATACCTGATAGATTCATCTAACCAAGAGAGGCAAACCATAAGTTGTTTAATGGTAGTGATTATCTTCATTGCAAGACTAGGGTTATATTCTTTTTCATGGTTGAAAATCCAAACATTTTGGACATATTTCATGATGGATCTTACCTTTCTATAAAATTAGTTAATAAACAAAGAGTCTCTAAGATTAAAGAGGAGTGGACAAGTAAAGATAAGAGGTTAATTGTATTAAATAGTATAGTTATTCAGTCTTGTTTTGTGAATTAGTAAGAACAAATTCAATAGAGTTTCTATTTATGAAACTGCTCATGAAATTTGGCACAGTCTTAATTTCACATATGAGACAACAAATCAAGGAAAAGAGAGTAAGGTTTTCATGTCGACTCATCAATACAAATTGTTTTCTATGCATCATAATGAAAGTATATCTAGCATACATGTATATATGATTTATTAACATTATTGAAGATTTTAAAGGTCTTTAAAAGCTTTTAGATCATTGCCTAAGGAATGGGAATAAAAATGACAACCATCTAAAACGTTAAAGACTTAAATATTCTACTATTGGAGGAGTTAATAGGTTCTCTTCTCACAAACAAAATGAGACTCAAGGAGACAAAGGTCAAGGAGGAGTAAGTGACTTCAAGAAGGGAGAACTTGGAATTCAAGGCTACAAAGGAGGAGTCAAGTGATGAGGAGACCATATCTGATGATAGTGGAGATGGCTTACCTCTTCTTACTAGGAGCTTCAAGAAGCTATTGAGTAAGAAGGTTTCAATAAAAGAAATGAACAAGGTAAGAGTGAGTATAAAAGAAAATCATCTACTAATGTCACTTATTTGGAATGTAGAAAACTTGGGCACTTGATGACTCAATTCCCTCTCCTAAAAGAGAATCAGAAAGAAGAAAAGATTAGTAAGAAAGAGAAAAAGGAAAAAGAAGAAAAGATTAGTAAGAAAGAGAAATAGGAAAAGAAGGAGAGAAAGATGCTGAAAACACTAAAGGCTTTTTGGGAGACATCAACTAAATCTAAGAATGATGATGAAGTAGCAAACCTTTGTCTCATCGCTTTGGAAGTTGAGGTACCATCCACTTCTCACTAATTAGATGATGACAACGTTGTTTTTTTATGAAGAATTGAGTTACAATGATTTAGTTGATTATTTACAATGTTTTAATTTGAAAAGAAGAAAATGTTTTCTAAGTAAAAAGAGTGTAAGAAATTGATGAATGACCTTAGGATTCAAAACTATAGGCTTAAGAATGATTTGGATGATTTACATGCTAAGAATGTGTGTTTTGATGATGATTGGAAGAAAATTTTCTATGAAAATGAATCTTTAAAGGATGAGGTAAAATCTTTAAAAGAATCATTGGAAATTTTCATTAAGAAAAACAAGAAAATAAGTAGCATGCTTTGAGCTTAAAAGACTTCAAATGATAGACATGATTAGGTTTTATCTAAGGTAATGAGAATCCTAATGGTAAGAGTACATTAGACATAGATTAGGTCTTATCTAATGTAATGAAAATCCTAATGGTAGGACTACATTTGTTAAGGGTATCAATCTAAATGAAGAAAAAACACCTATAACATGTTTAAACAATGGTGCATCACCATCTAATTCACAAACTAGGAAGAACAACCATGCATTCATGTATTTTTCAAGGCCCACATCTAGGGTAAATATGAACATCTTTAGGAATAGGCATAATTTTTTTGAAAATACAAAGATTGAAAGCAATGCATATGAGTCATATGGGAGACAATTTTAAAGAGCACATATACTGTAATAATTCAGACTTTTGATAATTATTTCTAATGAGTCAATAAGGAAAAAAGCTTTATGTTAGTATAAGTTAGTGTTAGGAAAGCTTCAGTTTCATTTCTCTTCTACCAGTTCTCTTTACTTTTCTCGTTAAACCTTCGATGATCACATCTTCATCGTCTAACCACTATTTTCAATGATTTAGGACTCTATAAAAAAACTTTCAAGATATTCTATCAAACTCCTAGCCCATTTGCATCAAAATCACCTAAGATTTAAAGAAATAGCATTTTAAAGTTTAAGTTTTCTTAGGTAAGTCATCTTTCATCGTTCATAGTTCATCGTTCTTCCATTACTAATCCATTTTAACAATTTCCAACAACCTCATATTGTAGGAAGAGAGGGAAATCTAATAGTGATAAAACTAGTGTCGAAAGGGGTTTCTGTTAAGGTTTGGAATCTCGATTCTCATAAATCAGGAGGAGTTTCGACGCGTGACAAGCATCGTTGGATTCTTGATGATAAGATCATCTTTTTTAGTGGGGTGGTGAAGATCATCACTTTTTCGATGTCGACGCATGACCTCACGCTCTACCAATGGTAACGACTTTATGTGGATCATGAGTTGGATTTATTATGGATGTTGTAGTATGATTATAAATCGGGATATTAGAGTGTTGAATAGGATAGAGAGATTAGTGACCTTACTATTTTAGGCAATTAGATACAAATGTAGTTTTCCTGACCTAATAATTCTTTTATTGTATGTCTATAGATCAATCAGGAGCAGGACCTTCCATTTTAAGGCACCAAGTTCAGCCCGAAGGAGCGCATTCTACTTGTGAGTTAATATTTATGATCATGCATTTACATTTCATTCTCATATACATCATCTATCATTGATCATTATTATCAACGCATGTACACATTCTATTTATTTACTTGGATTGACATATATACATACATTATGTTGTGTTGTTATGTTATGCTTGATGTGATGTGGAGGATGGTTATGAGATGAGCTACTTGGTGCATGTCACTAAGCTGTGCACATAGTAAATCAATCAGTCAAACATGGGATTGGTTATTAATTGGTTATGATATAGTTAGGGCAGCTCGATTGAGTTGCTTTCAATCATCAACCAGTATACAACATTATGGTGTAGTTATGGATAGTTCGATTAAGTTACTCTCGAACGAGTAACTATGCTATAGTGAAACTATGGCCAGTTCAGTTGAGTTACTCTCGGACAAGCAAATTATGACCTTTGGGCCAAATGATCTATGTGGAATAAAAGAGTTCCTATGGCCAGAGTATATAGGTATTGAGTATGTCAACGAGTATTATCTCAATGCTCTAATATTATTTTTAATGTGTGATGCTTATATGACTTAATGTAGATGTAAAATCTGTATGCATATTTACATGTTTATGCAAAATCATTGTATTAATGCATTTTTTAATGGGATAGATATCTTTTGATATCTTTAAGTGCATAATGTGATCATAGTATTAAGTCCCTTAGTGAGGTCTGACTCCCCATCAACTATTTTTTCAGGATCCTTAAGTTCAGATCTCTCTAGTGTTAGGATACTTCTCTAGTCTTCTTATTCTCTGGCGACTTGATGTATATTTTAAACTTTTAGTGACTTTTGACTCTAGAGCAATAGTATTCTTATAGTTGTTGGACTCTTTTGTATTATGACTTATTAACCTTATGTTGTAATATATTACATGTGTGGATTAGTTTGTTCTTACTAGAAGTTGGTCATTTAAGATAGTTTATCGATATTGTTAATGTTAGGCTTTGATTGTATTTCAAGCTTGCTAAAATGCTAGTAAACCATGGGTTTACTATTCCCTTAGTGCCAGTCACGATCTAAAGGTAGGGTCATGATAAAGTTGGTATCAAAGCTAGGTTTAAATTTAAGTTACTATATTGCTTAAATTTGAGTCAAGTTTTCTTTGAACTACTACGACATTAGGATCATCCTTAAATTGTTCTCTTTGCCTTACTACTAGACCTTCGTTTATATCTGAGATTTTGTTCTTCTTCCTTGGTAGCATGAGGAGTAGTTGAACTTTAGCATGATCTATCGAGGCTGAAGAAATCGCTAACAGGGAATCAGTTCATGATGAAACTATAGCCTCACTAAGGCAAATAAGGCATATAGTTAGGCCTAGAACTACTGCTCGACAACAAGAATTGCAGACTCAGGATGGGCCAACAGTGTAAGGTGTGGATGTTGCTACTATGCTAGTCTTAAAGGGTTACATAATACCATTGCTGATCTTAATCAAACCATTCCTTTGATACAGTAAATGGCTCAAAATATAGGTCATGGTATGACTGATGGAAAGTTTGCCTTGTACTACAATAGGATTGGAAGGATTACTTTTGATGGTATATGGGGTGCTATGCATTTTTTAAATGGTATAGAATCTCGAACTTGAATGATGTATACAAATTTAAAGTGGATTTATATTATCGAGTTATCAGTTTAAGCGGTTGCAATGGATTGGTTTATTCAGCTAATCATGATTACATTATCTTGGGAGGAGTTTAAATAGAGATTTATGAGATGGTTTTGTCCACCACCACAAAGAGATGCTTACAAGTGCCAGCCGTTGCACCTTAGAAGAGGTGACAAATTAGTTGATAAATACACTATATAATTTTACCGACTGTTAAGGTATGCAGAAGATATGACTCACTAGAGATGGATAGTGGGAATCTATATTACCAGCTTGGGTCCTTTATATGTAGGACTTTGCTTAGAGGGTCAGACATTGAAAATGGACATTGATGAGGCAAAGGAGATGGAGAGGAGACACATCATGTAGGGGAATACTCCTGATCCTTATCAAACTGATGGTATCAAAGTAATCACTAGAATAGGAGTAGGGGGATATAGTTCTCAACCTCCAATGTTTCAGATGGGTATGAGTGGAGTCCAATATGAGCAGTCACAATAAGGTCATATTCTCTAAAGATCATAAGAGTGGTAGACATGGTCATAGAGGTCTAAGGAGACCTTTCAAATTTGGCCCTAGAATGGCTAGTAATAGCAGTGGACAAGGTTCTAAATATAGTAGCTCCAATTCTAGAGGTACTGGTTATTAGAGCTATGGAAGAGTTCATTAGGGGCTTTGCTATCTTCTTCATAAAGCTTGTTTTTTAAAAAAATATGGTTAGATTAGGCATTTTTTAAAGAGTGTCCTAATTTTGGATTTCAGAGACAGAGTTTTCAAAGTTCTTCTGTTAGTGTGGTTCAACTAGCATATCAGATTCAACCCTGGTCTCATATTATAGGCCAGTAGGGTCATCATGCAGAAGGTAGGTTTGGTGGTAGATTCCAAACTAGGGGCAGGTTTGGAACTAGAGGTTTTAGGTAGGCATCACACCGGTCAAGAGGAGGTCAGGCTCATGTGTTCACTCTCACCTTACAGGATGCTCAGACCTTGAATGCAGTGGTAGCAGGTACTATATCAATATGTTATGTTGATGCTAGAGTGTTATTGATTTGGGTGCTACCTATTCCTTTATATCTCCTATGTTTACATCCAAGATTGGTTGGCTTTGATAGTAGTCACCCCTTTGAGTAAATATTCGACTACTGATATCTCTTTTCTTCTTGTCCATTTTTAATTAAGGGTAGAGATTTAGTAGCTAATTTGGTATTATTAGATGTGATGGATTTTGATGTGATTTTAGGTATGGATTGGTTGTCACAATACTTTGCTTCCTTACATGATATAGAGAAGGTTGTGATTTTCAAGATTCTAAATGATTTAGAATTCTGATTTAAAGATAATAAAGAGAAGCACCTCAAAACCTCGTATTTGCTATGCTCACTAGAAAGATGCTTAGATGGGGTTGTTAGGGATGTTTGGCTTTAATAAGAGATACTCAAATAGAAAAAGATCTAGGTGATGAAGTTCATGTTGTATATGAGTTTTTATATATGTTTCCTGAAGAGTTTTCGGGTTTATCACCAGAGCGAGAGATTGAATTTTGTATTGATTTAGTGCCAGATACATCTCCTATCTCGATTCCACCTTATAGGATGGCTCCTGCAGAGTTAAAGGAGTTTAAGGAAAAGTTGCAGGAATTGTTAGACAAGGGTGTTATTAGGTCCAGTACTTCACCATGAGGTGCACTAGTATTATTTGTCAAGAAGAATTATGGTGGATTCTGACTTTATATTGATTATAGATAATTAAATAAAGTGACCATTAAGAATAAGTATCCACTTCCAAGAATTTATGATCTATTTGACCAACTTCAGGGTGTTGCTTATTTTTTCAAAATTGATCTTAGTTCTGGTTACCATCAGTTGAGGATTAAGGAAGAAGATGTTTCTAAAATTGCTTTTCATACTAAGTATGGTCATTGTCAATTCTTGGTGATTTCCTTTGGGATAACCAATGCTCTTGTAGCCTTGATAGATTGGATAAATAAGGTGTTTAAAACTTTTCTGGATAGGTTTTTCAGTGTATTCATTGATGATATCTTAGTGTATTCTAAAAGTGAAGAAGAGCATGAAGAGCATTTGAGAATGGTTTTGCAAACGTTGAGAGAGCATCAATCATATGCTAAGTTTTCCAAGTGAAAATTTTAGGTAGACCATGTAGTTTTCTTGGGAAACGTGGTTTCTAAAGATGGCATCTAAGTAGTTCCTAAGAAGATTAAAGCTATCACAGAGTTCCCAAAGCCTACTACTGTTACTGAAGTTCATAGTTTCTTAGGATTAGTGGGGTATCAGCAGAGATTTGTTCAAGATTTCTTACAAATAGCTGCACCACTAACTAAGCTGACTTAGAGGAATGTTAAATTTATTTGGTCAGAGGTGTGTGAGAATAGTTTCCACCAGCTTAAGGATAAGTTGACATCAACTCCAATGTTTGACCCTACCTTCTGGATTGGATAGATTTACAGTGTACTGTGATGTGTTTAGAGTTTTTTTTGGTTATGTGCTCACGCAACATGGACAAGTGGTGGCTTATGTTTCTAGGTAGTTAAAGAAACATGAACAAAACTATCCTACTCATGATTTAAAGATGGAAGCTATATTATTTTCCTTGAAGTTTTAGAGACATTATTTGTATTATCCAACTTGTGACATCTATACTAATCATAAAAGCTTGAAGTATATTATTCAACAAAGGGATTTAACTTAAGATGACAAAGATGGATGGAGCTTTTAAAGGATTATGATTGTGCTATTTTGTATCATCCAGGCAATGCTAATGCAATAGCTGATGCTCTAAGCAAGAAATGATCTAGAAGTCTTGTTCACTTCAGAAGAACTTTGACTAAAGAATTGCACGAGTTGATTGATTAAGGATTACAATGGAAGATATAAAAAAAAAGATGTTTGTTATCATGATTCATTATAATACTGATGTTTTTGAAAAAATTCACAGTGGCATAATCAAAAGACCCTCATTTGTGTAAGATAGTGGAATAGATTCAGGAGGGTCAGGTAAAGGAGTGCACGATTGATAATGATAGTATTTTAAGAATGGGTACGAGAGTTTGGGTACCGGATGTTGATGAGTTAAGGAAACAAATTATGGAAGAGGCCTATTATGCAGTTTACAACGTACATCCTGGCTCCACCAAGATGTATCATGATCTGAAGGGCACGTATTAATGGAGTATAATGAAAAAGGATATTACCAGTTTTGTGTCTAGATGCTTAACATGTCAGTAGGTAAAACTTGAGCACCAAAGGCCTTCGGGATTATTACAATCACTTCCTATTCCCAAGTGGAAGTGGGATAGGATTATAATGGACTTTGTGACTAGATTGCCTCACATTAATACTGGGCATAATGCTGTCTGGGTAATTAAAACAGACTAACTGAATCTGCACATTATCTTCCTATTAAAAAGACTTATTCCACTGACAAGTTGGTCAGACTATATGTTAATAAGATTGTGTGTTTGCATGGAATACCATAATCTATCGTCTCTAACAGAGATCTTAATTTTACATCTCTATTCTAGCAAGAGTTATATAAAGCTTTAGGTATAAGGTTGGATTTTAATATTGCTTTTCATCTTCAAACAGATGGCCAGTCTGAGAGAACTATTTAGACTTTAGAGGACATGTTTAAGATGTGTATTATTGATTTTTGTGGTCAGGGGGATTTACTCTTACCACTAATTGAGTTTGCTTATAACAACAGTTGTCATGCTAGTATTGAGATGGCTCCTTATGAGGCCTTATATGGAAGAAAATGCATGTCACCTTTATGCTAAGAAATTGGTGAAAGGAAATTGATAAGACCTGAATTAGTACAAATTATGTCCGAAAGGATCCCTATTATCTAGCAGAGATTGAAAATAGCTTTTAGTAAGCAGAAGCGTTATGTGGATCCTAAACGAAAGGAGGTTCATTTTTCAGTAGGCAACATAGTATTTCTAAAGGTATCACTAATGAAAGGAGTGATGAGGTTTGGTAAGAAAGGTAAACTAGCTCCAAGATATATCAGTCCATTTGAGGTTAAAACTAGAGTGGGTGAAGTGGCATATAGGTTGGCGTTACCACCTGAGTTGTCTAGAATTCATCTGGTATTTCAAGTGTCAATGATGAGAAAATATGTTCCACATCCTTCTCATAGCCTTCAACCATGTGATGTGGAAATTGGTAACAATTTAACATATGAGGAGCAACCTGTTGCTATAATAGCACATAAGATCAATTGGCTTAGATCAAGAGAGATACCAAAGGTGAACGTATAGTGAAATAATCATACGATGGATGATTGTACGTGGGGAATGGAATAAGATATAAGGAGTCAATACCCACATCTATTTCATGAATGAGGTACCATTTCAAATTCGAGGATGAATTTTAATAACGGGGGAGAATGTAATAATTCAAACTTTTGATAATTATTTCTACTGGGCCAATAAGGACAAAAGCTTTATGATATTATAAGTTAGCATTAGGAAAGCTTCAACTTTATTTCTCTTCTACCATTTCTCTCTACTTTTCTTGTTCAACCTTCGATGATCACATCTTTGTCATCTGACCACTATTTTCAATTATTTAGGATTCTATGAAAAGCTTTCAAGATATTCTATCAAACCCCTAACCCAATTGCATCGAAATCACCTAAGATTTGGAGAAATTGCACTTTAAAGTTTTAGTTTTGTTAAGTAAGTCATCGTTCATCATTCTTATATTGCTAATCCCTTTTAACGGTCTCTAGTAGCCTTATATAGTAGGAAGAGAAGGAAGTCTAATAGTGATATAACAAGTCGACCAATAAATCAAAATGGGTTTCAATTAAGGTTTGAAGTCTTGTCTTATAAATCAGGAGGAGTTTCGAAGTGTGAAAAGTGTTGTTAGATTCCTGATTATAAGATTATTTTTTCTAGTAGGGAGGTGAAGATCACCGTTGTCCCAATGTCGACGCATGACCTTACGTTCCGACGATAATGGCGACTTTATGTGAATCATAAGTTAGATTTATTATGGATGTTGTAGTATGATTATGGATCGGGATATCGAAGTGTTGAATAGGATAGAGAGATTAGTAACCTTATTATTTTAAGTGATTTGATACAGATGTAGGTTTCCTGACTTAATAATTCTTTTACTTTATGTCTATACAACAATTAGGAGTAGGTATTTCCACTCTGAGGCACCAAGTCCAGCGCGAAGGAGCACATTCTACTTGTGAGATAATATTCATGATCATGCATGTACATTTCATTCTCATATGCATCATCTATCATAGATCATTATCATCAACGTCTTCACGCATTATATTTATTTACTTAGATTGAAAAATATACCTACATTATGTTGTGCTGCTATGTTACACTTGATGTGATGTGTACTAATGTAGAAGATGGTTATGAGATGAGCTACCCGGTAGGTATCACCAAGCTATACACACAGTGAGTCAGTCAATCAGATATGGGATTGGTTATTGATTGGTTATGATACGGTTAGGTCGATTCAGATGAGTTGCTCTTAGACACCAACCTATATATGATATTATGGTGTAGTTATGGACAGTTCAGATGAGTTACTCTCAAACGAGCAACTGTGTGGTATTGAGACTGTGGCTAGTCTAATTGAGTTACTCTCGAATGAGTAGATCACTACCTTTAGGCCAAGTGATCCATTTGGAATAAAAAGGCTCCTATGGCTAAAGTATATGGGTATAGGTCATGTCATCAAGTCTTATCTCAGTCCTTCACTACTACTTGTAATTTGTGATGCTTATAAGACTTAATGTGGATATCAAATCTGTATGCATATTTGCATTTTATGTAAAATCATTGTATCGATGCATTTACGAATAGGATAGATATCTTTTGATATCTTCTTATATCTTTAAGTGTGCAACGTGATCATGATATTAAATCACTCAATGAGGTCTAACTCCCCTCAACTATTTTTTTAGGATCCTTTAGTTTAGACCTCTCTAATGTCAGGATACTTCGCTAGTCTTCTTCTTCCCCGATGACTTGATGTATGTTTTAGACTCTTAGTGACTTTTGACTCTAGAACTGCAATAGTCTTATAGTTTATGGACTCTCTTGTGTTATGACTTATTACCCTTGTGATGTAATATATTACATGTTCTTACTAGAAATTGGTCATTTTAGATAGTTTACTAATATCGTAGACGTTGGGCTTTGATTGTATTTCAGGCTTGCTAAGAGGGTATTAAGCCCTGAGTTTACTATTTCCTTAGTGTCGGTCATGGTCTAACATATACAAGCTTCAAAAATCAATTCTCATACACTTAAAAACTTCCCTCATGAAGTTTTGGGTGAAGAAACATGTCTAACTCTAATCCTAGGCTAGAAACATACCAAAAAGGGTCATTTAGGAAGGCTTCACCAAAATTTGCATACAGAAACCACTTAAGATAGCATATGCATTCTTATGATGTTACCTATGTATGTGATTTTTGTTTGTCAACTATGTGATAAAGTTTTCAAAGTTTCTTTTAAAGGTAAATCTTGTATTATTTCTAAGGTGGAAGATAATAGTATAGCTTTCATTGGGAAAAAAGTGAAACACATATACTATTGATTTGAATGATCTTGCTAATAACATTATTAAGTGCCTTATTTCTATGAATGTTGATGCATGGATTTGGCATAGAAGGTTAGGTTATCTTAACATGCAACACATTTCAAACCTAAGTAATAAGGAACTAGTAAATGGCTACCTAGGAAAAAATTTGAAAAAGAAAATTTTTATTATACATATCAATTAGGTAAACAAAACAAAACCTATTTTAAGAAGAAGAATGTGATTATTACTTCTAAACCTTTAAATTTATTGCATATAGACTTATTTAGACTATCTAAAGTAACTTGTTTAGGAGGAAATTTATATGCATTTATGATAGTTTATGATTATAGTAAGTTTACTTAGGTGATGTTCTTAGCTAGTGAGGATAAGTGTTTCAAATCTTTTGTTATGTTTTCTAAGAGAGTTCAAGTAGAAAAAGATTATATAATATCTTTTATTATAAGTAATCATGGTAAGAAGTTTGAGAATGAGTTGCTTGATGCATATTCTAAAGAGAATGGTATTGCCCATAAATTTTCAACTCCTAGTATATTCGAACAAAATGGATTAGTTAATAAAGAATATAACCTTACAAGAAATGAATAAGATTATGTTAAATGAATATAATGTTCCTTAGTACTTTTGGGTAGAAGCTGTAGTTTGTGCTTGTCATATTTCTAACAAGGTCTACATAAGACCTTACATAAACATGACCCCTTATCAAAATTTGGTATGATAAAAAGCCTAAGGTTAGTTTTCAAGGTGTTTGGTTATAAATGCTTTATTTTAAACATTAGAGACAAATTAGATAAATTTGACACAAAATTCAAAGAAGGTATATTTTTAGGATATTCCTTTACTTTTAGAGTCTATGGGGTGTTTAATAAGAGAACAATGATGATTTAAGAGGCTCTGAATGTTGTTTTTAATGAATCAAACCACTTTGACATGAGATAGATGTATATGATGTTAATATAGGCTTATATAGAGACTTAGAGAAAGTAAAACTCGAAGAACAAACAAGGGAAAATTAGATAACCCTTTTACACCTAATGATTTTTAGTTAACACAAGTAAAGGTGAAAGAAGAGACAAGAGTCTACCTAGAGAGTGGAGGTATAGGAACGACCCCCCTTCAAAACTAAATTATAGGTGAAGTTGAAAGAGAAGTAATAACTAGATCATCCTTTAAAGAATTATCCTATATAACTTTTATTTCCAATATAGAGCTTAAAACCATAAATATAGCCTTAAATGATAAAAGTTGGATATTTTCCATGAATGAAGAGTTAAACCAATTTAAAAGGAACAAAGTTTGAAAATTAATACAAGTCCAAATGATCACCAAATTATTGATATGAAATGGATGTTTAGAAACGTACTTGATGAATTAGGTAATATTGTAAGAAATAAGGCTATATTAGTAGTTAAAGGTTACAATTAAGACTGATATCCAGAATAGAGGCTATTAGACTATTTTTGGCATTTTCATATTACATAGGTTTTAAGATGTATGAAATGGATGTTAAGAGTGCATTTCTCAATGGCTTTATATAAGATGAAGTGTATGTAGAACAACCATCACATTTTGATACTCATGATTGTTATGGGTTAATTTGATTGAGTTTTTATTGATTATTTATTGAAATATGACCCTCAATTCAGTTTTTAATTGTCCAATAATGTTTTATAATGTTCAATTTGCAAGAAATGGAGATTATTTAGTGAATTATGAAGATTGGAGCAAGAAAAGAGTCAAATTGTCATATTTCAAGAGCAATATGGGTACGTGGGTTTGGCTAGACCCCCGTATTGCTCCTAGAAACTCCTATATTAGAGCCGTGATTTAGCATTAATACGACGAGCTCAAGGTGCCTTTTTGCTCAAGTCAACCCGTCGTATTAGAGGTCAGACAGACATATCTACCTCAAATCTCCATAATTATGGCTTAGGTGTGTTCTCCATCAATTCAGTTGTCTTTTAATACCTAGTGAGAGGCTGCTAAAGTTGAAAAATAGATTAAAAAAAACAAACACATGCATTCAATCAGAGGAATTCATATCTAAGTTTAGTGAGAGAGGCTCTTCCTTCTCTCTTAGTTTGTTCTTGTGGTTTTATAGCTTCAAATACTTGTAATTAGAGTTTTAATGTGTTTTCTAAGTTGTTGTTTATTGGAGCTTATAGTTGAGACATATATCTAAGTTTCTAAACCATCTTTCTAACTTAGATTCTTCATGTATTCATTCTATTTTTAGATTTATCAAAGTTTATGTTCTTAAGCTTATATCTTTGAATGTTCTTTGATTTTTCTACAAGTTTTTGATGATTTAGACCTGTTTTTGGAGTTCATAATCAAGTTGGGGCGTTCAAGACATGTCCATGAGCTTTCCTTGGATATTTTTGTAACTCTAAACTTATTTTTACAACTTGTAAATTCGGATTTGTGAAGGCATGTTGCTTAAGTTGTATATTTTGTATACTTTGACCAATATGTGTGGTTAAATCATTTTCTAAGCTAAGGATTGGTGTATTTATGATTTAAGATAGCTTAGAAACATGTTTAAAGGTCTAATTTTTGTTTATTGAAGGTCTAAATGTCCTGATTTTAAGCTGGTCACTTAATATTAAAGTGAAAGACAATCTAAGACTTAAGAAATCAATTTAGGTTGTTAGAAAAATAAACAAACAACATAAATCAATCAATGAATGACAAAATTTTAATTATTTATGAGAGTTAGAATTTTAAGACTGTAAATCTAGAAGTCACCTTCTTGTTTTTAAAGCCTATTAACTCATGACCAAACTTTAAATTAAGATTAATAGGAAAAAAAAAGCATAAGCCTTAACCATAGCTTTATTTTGAAATTGTGAAGGAACTCTGAATCAACCTTTAAAATTGTTTAACCTTAATTAAATCATTAATCATCAAATCCTTAGCCATTTTCCATAATTTAGTAATTTTTAGTAATTTAGAAACCGTGTCTATACTCAAAATTGTAAGGTTTGAAGCAAGTTAGGTTAAGTTAGTAATTTTCATCTTTTTAATCAATTGTTTGAAATTTCCTAAATAATTATAATCTAATTAATCTAGTAATTATCCATTTTTTCCTATGGGTTCAACACTTGGAGTCTTAAATATACTCCATTATAATATTTGTTTGATAAGTGCACTTGCCTTATCACATTGGTTTTTAAAGTCAAATCGTTAAAATCATTCCAATTTTTATAATCACCTAACCAACGCACAACAAATGTTTCCATCATTACCAAGGAATAATTGGGTTAATATTAGAAAAATTGATGTAAGTTACTTTAAGACTTGTAAAATTTTGTTTTCTATTTTTTTTAAAATTGTTTTGCATTTATTATATTATTTTAATTTTGAGTGTTATTATTGGTTTATGTTATCTTTATTTCGATATTTAGGTTAGAATTTTATTTATGAGTTTTGTTTTCTTTTTCTTTTTGTGCTGGGACATCTTTTAATGTCTAGTTGAGTCACCAAGAAGATGTGGAGGCAATAGGAACATTGGTAAGACTATCAATGGTATGAGCTTGAAGATGAAAGGGATTATTGGGGCAATACCTATTCTAATCCATTTGATGTGACTTATACGCATGTTTCAATAAATTTGCCTTCTTACCCTTGGTATGATGCACCTTACTATGAATAATAATAATCCTTTTCCTATTAAGAGGAGCCTCAAAATGATTTATGATCCACCATTTGTGACTTAATCAATGATAGCATCTCTAAACATCAACCCACTATGCAAGAGTTGAAATCTTCTTGTCCAAATTAAAGGGAGAAATTGATGGAGTCCCTTAGAACAAATTATCCCTCCGATCCTCCTAAATCCACTCAATTTGAACCAAATGAGCTAGAATCTTTTGATTTAGACAGTAGGGAGCAAGAGTTGTCAATTCCCTTTAAAATGAATAATGTAGAGGTTAATGCTTGTGTGGATTACAATCAAGTTCTTCAATTTTAATCATTTAAAAATCATGAAGAAGCCTTGAAAAGTGATGAGTTTCTTCTTAAATATATGATTCAATTGACTAGTAATGTGCAAAAACCTGTGAACAATCTAAAAGGACGTGAGTTAGGAACCTTTAAGCTTCCACAAAATAAGGTAGTTAATTCAAGTCATTATGCAGACATCATCGATGATGAAGAACTCTTAGATGAAGCAATTGATTAGTCCATGGTTGAAGTAGCTGGGGTTAATAAAGAACATATGTGTGAATTACAAAACCATGACTTAGGTGCCAGTAAAATTCAGCAAGATGATGAGGGTGATCTTAATGACATAATTAGAGATGAGGAAAAGCCTATAGTTGCATCCCAAGATTTTGATGAACATGTTTAAGATTTAGATGTTAAGAGTGAGGCAAATAAGATACCATTTGAGAGTATGGATTTTCTAAGTGTTACAAATTTTATTCGTAAGCCTAAATTTGTAATTTTTAGATATTTTCCATGGTATTTTTCCAAGAAAAGGAATTTTAATTGGGTTTTTATCAAGGGTAAGGTCTCTAAAGCATTTAAAAATCTAATTATAAGTATAAGGACCATTGGAATTCTTGTTTGCCCTTGTCTTAAGAATGAAACCAAACTATTAAATGGTGAGCTCCCGTTCAAATTGCACCTTCCCTAGCCTGAAGGTCTAGATAAATGACCTTAAAGAAGCACTTATTGGGAGACAACCCAACCATAAATTAATCTCTTTTGTTTCAATTTAGTGTGTTTTAGGTTTTATTTAATTAAATGTGTTTTTATTGAGTGTTTGCAAGTCTTAATTTTCTAGATTTTGTGTTCTTCTTTTAGTTAAATTATGTTTTTATTTTTAAGGTTTCTTTTAAGAAATCTTAATAAGAATCTTGTGTACTTATTTTAAGTTCATTTAGTGTGTTTTTCAAGCATTGTATTAAGTTTTTGTAATTAGTTATAGGGGTTATGCTTTTTCTTTTCTGTGTTAAATTTTTTATTTTATGTGATTTTCAATTACTTTACTTCAGTGGGTGTATTTAGGATTAGTGTGTTTTTTCTTTACAGTTTCCTTTAAAGTTAATTGTGTGTGTATTTATTTTAATTTGTGTGTTAGGACCTTAAGTTAATGTGTTGAAGCCTTTTAAGTGTGTTTTATTTAAGTTAAGTGTGCTTTCCTTAGTTTTGTGTGTTTTAATTTGAATTTTGAGTGTTTTAAATTCTAATTCTAAAGCAATTTGATGAATAATTCATTGAATTTTGTTGGGACAAGGATTAGAAAGGGTTTTGATACAAAATAGAAATGAAAATCAAGAGAAACTAAGTCAATAGAACCAATATGTGGGTTTAGTTGAACCCCATATTAGTACCCTATTTTATGACTAATATGATGAACTCATATCGTCATATTCCTCCCTATTCCACTGTATTGCTTCGAAAATAGTGTTAAAACACTGTGTTTAGTTCAAAAATGCAAAACCCTCTCTTTTCCTCTCTTAAGCCACCAACGCCCCCTTTTTTAAAAAATCCATCATTCTTGATTTTTTTTGTACCAAATTGAGTATTCTTGATGTCATTTTGTGAGAAATTTCATCCTCTATCCATTTCTAACATCAAATCACTCAAAATTACTATTTACATATAAGGTATGTTTTTCATTTTTTCTTTTCTTTAGTTTGAGGCCTCTACTCTATGAGATTTTGGTGTCATTGTGTTCTAAATTTCATAAGCTTTTAATTGATACCAAGTTTGTTGCATTTTGTTAACATCAAATTTTCAGCCATTTTGGAACGAATTAAATATTCTTCAAAAATTCGATGAAAGAATTTTTTAGATTTCTTTGTATTATTTGACTTCTTTTGGTACTTTTATCGAACAATTTTTTTTTCAAAATGCTACCTAGGATTACTTTTAGAAAATTTTTAAGGAAAATGCCAACTTTCGATTAGGCTCAGTTTACGACACGTGAAAATTCAGATTGACTCGCCTCCCACCGCAACAACAAATTTGTTTATGAGTGCTCCATTCATCTAGACTTGGAGGCTCAGTTTGATGACTCAATTTCTTTTTGTGTGATAGACTGGGAGTTAGTTATCACCTTTGCAGAACCTGTTTATCAGGGTTTAGTTCATGAATCCTTTACGAACATTGAAGATAAAAATGTGGCAGATACGATAGAAATTCATAGTTTCATTAGAGGTACCCCAATTCACTTGACTCGTACTTTTCTTGCTAGATTTCTGAGTGTACCAAATGAAGGGGATGTTTATGTTAGGGCACGTGACTTATTTCATGGAAATTTTGTTAGTTCAAATATTAACTTTTTAGTTACTAATGCTGCTTCCCTAAGATTAGTTAAGGAAAATGATCGTACTTATTCTTTTACACCTTTAGGAGTAAGGCAGCACATTATTGTTGCTATTTTGAGTTTCAATATGGTACCTAAGGTGAGTGGTTTGAATGAAGATAGGCTCAGTGATGCCTACATCCTTGATAGGGGTCAAATTGATATGATTTTCATGGTTAATTTGTTGAATTATGACCCCTAAATCAGTGTTTAATTGTTGAATTGATGCTTTATATTGTTTGATTTGCATAATGGAGCTTAATGATGAAGATTGGAGAAAAACATCAAAGAACACCTCTTGTTACTGTCTATTAACGGCACCATGAGAGGGTGCCGTTGCTGAAGAACATGGGACAGTTTAACCCTCAAGAAGTCGGACTATAATGGCATCCTATGAGGGTGCCGTTGTAGGGTGGCAGGGTGCCATTGAACTCCAAGTCAACAATTTCAGCTTGGTATCTTGCAGATTTCAAACTTGGCATGATCTGCATTAATTCCTTTGTCTTCTAACATGTAAGGGGAGGCTTCCAAAGTCTTCATACAACCAAAGTTATCAGATAACACTCAGACATTGAAGATTAATCAAATCATAGTAGTGAGAGAAGCTCTAGCTTCTCTCTTCATTTTCTTCTGTGAACACTTAAGCTTCAAACACTTAGATTTCGAGTTTCAGATTGTATTTTTGAGTTTTGTAAATTAGAGATTGCAGCTAAGACCCATATACGATTTGATGAATAATTCAATCTATGTTGTTAGGATTTGAGTTTTAAGGGATTTGGATGTGAAATTGGATTGAAATTTAAGTTAGGAAGGTTTAATTAGACCTATAACGGTGGTCAGTTAACCCATCGTTCTAGGTTATGCAACCACCGTTTAAGGCATTGCAGTCTGCGTCTATAACAGCGGGTTGTTCTTAGTATAATAGCATCATTGTACTAAAAACATGGTGTCATTATACCCCGAGTCTTGCGATAAAACGATGCAGTATCACTGTTCATCGTCTTCCTCCTTACAAAACCCTTCTGAAATCCCTAAAATTGCCCATAAACTTCCAGACCCCATATCTTGCTCAATTCTTAACCAAATTAGACGTTCTTAGTATCCATTTGTCGCATTTTCTGTCCTTTACAAGATTATTCCATCAATTTAGGTAGAAAAACAATAGATTTTCTGTAATCTGCACTAAACTTTTTGGATCTTTTTCTCCTAAAATGTATTCTTTTTCAATTTTCTCCTAGTATAGACCTTTATTTTCTTAGATATTGGTACCATTATGTTAGAAATTTCATTAGCTTTAGATTGGTACCAATTTTATTCAGTTTAAAGTAAAGAATATTCCAATCAAAAGGGAATATTACGGCAACTTATGTCAGAAAATTTTCTTACTTTTTGCATTGATTTTAGACATATTTGTGCCTCCTATTTTGAACAGATTTCATTCAGATGGAGCCTAGGAGAAAGCGTTTGGCTTTTGACCTAGTTTGATTTACTTGTCAAGATACTTTTGACTGGTTTGAGGCATATCGGGGCAATGAATTTATCGTAGAGCGCCCGATCCACCCCAAACTCGAGGTCATATTTGACATATCTGGAGCTTTTCAGAAATTTAGATGGGAGGCAGTAGTGACATTTTCTGGCCTTTCTACCCCAAGCTAGTTCGTGAGTTTTATATGAACATTGAAGACAAGGCCGAGACTGATACCATTGAGATATGGTCTTCATTTTGAGGTATTCCTATCCATATTACTCGTGCCTCGATTTCTTCATTATTAGGAGTGCTAGATGTGGGTAGTGTGTTTGTGAAGCAAAGGGATCCATTGCATGGGGATACCTTATCTTCGAACCCCTATTTTTCTATTTCTACTACTGGAGAGGCCCTAAGACTGACTAGGAACTTGAGAGGCTATATTACTGCTACTTTGGGACCTAGGGAGAAGATTATTGTTGCAATGCGGAATCGTAATGTTGCTCCCTGAGCCAGTGGGCTCAATGAGATAAGCTATGTGGATCTATACCTCTTATATAGGATGTTACATGGATTCGGGATCATTCCTGTGATACGCCTTACTGGTTTTGTTATTGTTGTTCGCTGGTTGAGTGATTAAAAATGGGTGTTCTTTAAACTGATTTTACTTTGAAAACCAAAATGAGATTA
>JAOXYD010000004.1:5462177-5492299 GCA_028565735.1 Pinacopodium congolense | reverse complement strand
GTATCGTGGTAGTGTTTTGAAATTGGAAAGTTATGGTTATAGGTTGATTTTTGGGTTTCAATGATAGCCCTCACTTTCAACCTATTTTTCTATATTGTAAGCTCAAATTTGAGAGATTGTTGGGAATTCAATTTTTAGATCTTTGTTCTAGCTGAATTTTGGTGAAAGTGGCATAACAAAATGATAAGTATAATTGGCGTTATGTGTTTTTTTATCGGACTGCTCATAACAGTCCCCAGTTTCGTGAAATTTGTGAAATCTCATAGTTTTGAGGACTTTGGAGCTTGAATTAGATGAAGTTTCAATCATGAAAAAATGTTTTTTTATGTCTTATTAATGTTCTTACAAGAGGATTTGATTTAAAAATGTCCATACAAAAAGTTATTGTGATTTTGGTATGAGAGGTAAAGCTGGAAAAAGGGAAAAGTTACAAGAAAGTGAGTTTTTAAATTTGAGATAGAAATTTCAATTTTTATGTTCTTGATGAACCTATGATGATAGGTTTCTCTTCATTGATGTGTTTGATCTTGATTAGGGATTAAAATGGACCTAAAGGGATGTAGAATTGAATGATTGAAGGTTTAATAAGTTAGGATGTGAGATGATGATATATATTAAGGATTGAATGTTTTGGTATCAATGTGAATGAATGAAGTGAATTAAAAGTGATTAAACAGGAATTGAGTATGCATTCATTCATCATGATACATATGCATATGTATGATTTGATATGAATTTGATTCAATGTGTTAATAATGTGAAATAACTGTGTTACTTATTACAGGAGCACAAATTAATCATTAGCATCCAGGCATTGCTGGACTTTCTAGAGAATAGCATTTTGGGAGCAAATTGTGAGTTGACTTGGAATTCAAAATCACTCTACATATTTGTATTTTGATTGGTTTTAAATTCATTTCCACATATGAAATTTTTATAAATGCATGTATGATATACTGAAGATATAAGGTGGTGTATTACTATTAATTCTAGACATTGAGTGTCCAAGGAGTTTAGTGTATAGGACTGTATAGGAAGTGCTACGTGTATGTGAATGCGAGACCTATGTGCTTATTGTGTTATATGCCAGATTTTAAATCCAATGATTGTGAATGTGAATTGCGAATGTGTTTCTAATTAAGTATCCATGATAATGAGAATATGTTATGTGAACGATGATGTGAATGTGTTTTATACATGATAATGTAATTTCCCAACTGTGAATTAGATGTCAGACCAAAGCCCGAAAAATGTGATTAGTAAATGTGTTTTTCAATAAAAGTGATTGATTATGTGATTTGGAAAATGTTGCATTTCATTTCATGGAATACATGAACATATTAAAGGAGTTGTGATCAATGTGATCGGCTAGCCTAAATTGAAATGGAGATTTAAGCTCATGGATAGAATGAGAGCCACAAGCTCTGATTGTGAACTCGAAATCCATTATAGATTCGGGTTACAATGAAGAATGAGCCCAGTATCCGTAACAGATATGGGACAGGAAATTGGCACACAATCAAAACACAGTAAAAATTGAAAGTAAAGTCACATGTGCATTTGCATTTATACTTTAATGAGATTGATTGAGCTATATTGCGATATACAACGATATGATATGAATGTGTGTATATGTATATGTGAATAATGTGAAAATATGACAGGAAATTTGAATGTGAAAGTGATGATTTATATGCTTATGTGATTTTGTGAGTGAGCACATCGATGACGATTCACTCATTGAGTTATGCAAACTCACCCTAATTGCAAATTTTTTCAGGATTGAAAGAGTTCTACTCCTCAGCTGACAGATAGCGATCTAGTAGTTATGGTCCAGGGGCGAGATAGATCAAAGGTCAATGTTGACACCATTTAGGGATTTAGTTAGGGTCTTTATGTTAGAGTCCATTTCTTGTAGCACCTTTATATATAAAGCTATAAGCTCTTAACTTTTTTTTTTTTAATGTATGTAAACAAATGACTTTTTGCTTTGTAAAGTTACAATGTACAACTTTGTTTTGGAAAATGAAATAGAAGTTTGAACTCATCTTTTGAATGGTTTTAAAAATCTCATGTGATATAGATATATTGTTAATGATGCCATGTGAAGTTGATTGATTGTTTTAACATGTCACCCTTGTGGGGCTTGTACTCAGATATTCCTCAGAATGTCGGATATGTGTTTTATGAGAGCAGAATGTTACATACTTAGTGCGTTGATGCAGAGATTTGGGTGTGTTTTTCTATTTTAAAAATGTATTTTTAAGGATGCTTTTTCTAAGATGCATGTTTACGATGGAATACATTTATCCAACTAAGCTCAGAAGTGGCTAGTTTAGGTTTGTTAATTATTATGCTATCTTATATAATAAGATGTTAGGCCAATTTTGGCTGGAAATTTACCAATTGTTATTGTATGTCATGGTTGTGGTGTAGTTAGTTTTGTGCATCTATTTGTTTTTCTCAAGATGTGATTGATACTAGTGGAATATTGGAAGCTAGTATTGGTGATATCCTATTTAGATATTACCATTTGTGACGTATATGGTATCCTTATTATATTCTAGGGGAATATTGGAAGTTATATGCAATGATATCCTTATATATGGTATACAATTGTGTTGTCCATCTATATTGTATATACGTCTATATTGTTTATGGTATACTAGTGGAATATTGTAAGTTACGTGTAATGATATCCTTGTATATATTATCACATAGAGAGTTGAACTTGATTTTTTGAAAATACTGTTATCAATTTACTACAGCTTTGTTTAATTGAGTTTCTATTTTTAATTTTTGTTTCCTATTTTTTAAAATATAAAAATCAAAAAAATAGCATAAAAATCAATAAAAACAATACACTAAGACAGTACAGAAACTACAAAATATAACATAAACCGAACCCAATACAAAAACATAAAAATCACAACTAAAAATTATAACTAACAACCAAACTAAACGTACCCTATAATTTGGTTTGCTATATAGGTGGAAATAAATTTTTTTTTACTAATTATACACTTGGTATGTATTTGTCATGTGAAAAGTGTAAAGGTATTGTTAATATATCCAAGATGTTGTTTATTATTGTTTTGACAATTTAGTAGAAGGTAAAAATATATATTCTCAATTTACCAATAGAAAGCATTACGTTCAACAGTAAAACAAATTTTGTATTGTTATTATATTGGGTATGCAAATTATATTTCATTTATATGGATTATCATGATATTTTTTCGATTCACTACATTAATTGCCTATATTGCAAATGAACAATTAAACCTAGACATATCATATGCTAAGCCCAATATTGGTCAATAATTTTGTTAGTGCTTTAATATATGTAACTCAATATTGATCATTCAAATTACAAGTCTCTTATAGGTATTTAGTCATGGTAAATGAGTTATAGTTTTATTATTGGAAAAAAATTTGTTAGACATCTTTTATGCGTTGAGATAAGACTCTTATCTACAAGATTTATCTTGGATTGTGAGAGATGAGTATGAATACTATTTCATAACAATGTTCTAAATTTTGACATAAATGTAATATTTATATTTTTGTTTTTATTTTTTTAGGTTTCATATGACTATATTTTTTAGGTATCTAATGTATCTAACTTTAATAATAATATAATTTCTAATGTTCCACAAGAATTTGACAAGTTGTTAGCTTCAAAATAACTCTAGTCATTATTATTGAAGAAATAAGACAAAAGAATTTTTGTAAAGATAAGCATTCACATTAGCTACTTATGCATTTTAATGTTTGGGTTTTTTTACTTCAAGAATTGCATATCTGCCACTTTTGTTTTATTTAGAAAAAGTTTATTTAATTGAGAGACTAGATGTATAGATGTATGGTTTAATCTATTACTTAGATTAATGGTATGGTTTAATCCCCTGCCTTCACGTGTGTTCCTCTACATTTCTTTGATCTTACATTACATTTTATCTCCCATGCATTCTATCTCCTTTGATCCCCTCTACATTCATTTGTATTTCATTTCAACATACCATTACGTCTCTCTATTCTCTATGTGGATCCATAGCTTCCCTATCCATATTTAAGTACTCGCTCTGCAAGCACCACCAAATGCTAGAAAAGGCTAACAACTGCAGAAAATAAGATAGAATTTGAAAACTTCGAAAAGGTAAAACTTATTCTTGCTCTAATACAAACTGTGCATTAAGGCTTTGTTATGAGATTCCAGAATACATTCTTGTTAATTATTAACCAAGAAATGATGAACTCGCTAATGGAATTTATTATAGAATTTATTTGTGTTAAAGTGTCTTAAATGGAAAGAAAATTGGGTGCTTTTTTCTGTTATAAGGTAGAGGTTCCATAGTAGAGTTTAAATAAAAGTACTTAGTGCATTGACTTAAAGATTTATGTGCATTTTTTTTTCATTTTAAAAATGTATATTTGGAGATACATTTTCTAGGATGCTTGCTTATTATGGAATACATTTATCTAACCAAGCTCAGAAGTGGCTTGGTTAGGTTTGTCAATTATTATACTATCTTATATAATAAGATGTTTGGGTAGTTTTGGCTAGAAATTTACTGATTGCTACTATCTATCATGATTACGTTGTAGTTAGTTTTATGCAACTATTTGTTTTTTCTCAAGATGTGATTGATACTAGTGGAATATCATAAACTAAAGTTGGTGATATCCTATTTAGATATTACCATTTGGGATGTATATGGTATCCTTATTATATATGATATATTAGGGGAATATTGAAAATTATATGGATGATATCCTTGTATATGGTATACATCTGTGTTGTATATGCATCTGTATTGTTTATGGTATATTAGTGGAATATTGTAAATATTGTTTGATGATATCCTTGTATACATTATCACATAGAGAGTTGAACTTGATTATTTGAAATTATTGTTATCAATTTACTATAATTTGGTTTGCTGTATGGATGTAAATAAAGTATATGTACTTTTCACTAACTATACAATTGGTATATATTTAACATGTGAAGAGTGAAAAGGTATTGTTAGTATTTTAAAAATTGTTGCTTATTTTTGTTTTGATAGTTTATCAGAAGGTAAAAGGAGAAATTCTCAATTTTACTAACAGAAAACATTATGTTCAACAGTAAGAAAATTTTAGTATTTTTTTATTACTATTATATTGGGTATGAAAATTATATTTCATTTATAAGGGTTATCATGTTTTTTTTAGATTAACTATATTAATTACCTATATTGCAATGAGAAAATAAAACTACCGATATTAAATGCTAAGTCCAATATTGGTCAATAATTTTTTCAATGCTTTAATATAAAAGTAAGTATTGTAATTATTGTTTTAGCAAAGATATTATTATGTAACTTAATATTTAACATTCAAATTATAGGTTTCTTATAGGTATTTAGTCATGGTAAATGAGTTATAGTTTTATTATTGTAAAAAATTTTGTCAGATATCTTTTATGCATTGAGCAAGAATCTTATTTGCAAGATTTATTTTGGCTTGTAAAAGGTGAGTATTTATAATATTTCATAAAGGTGAGTATGTATAATATTTCATAACAATGTTTTAAAATTTGACATAAGTGTAATATTTATATTTTTGTCTTTATTTTGTAGGTTTCATATGGCTATATGTTTTGGGTATCTGAGATATCTAACTCTAATAATAATATAATTTCTAATGTTACATAAGAATTTGAAAAATAGTTATTTTCAAAATAACTCTAATCATTATTATTGAAGAAATAACACAAAAGAATCCATGTAACGATAGGTGTTCACATTAGCTACTCGTGCACTTCAATGTTTAGGTTTTTTTCACATTAAAAACTTCATATTTGCCACTTTTGTTTTATTTGGAAAAAAACTTATGTAAATGAGAGACTAGACTTATAGATGTATGGTTTAATCTCTTTCTTAGATTTTCTGTTCCAATTTGTTAGTTTGATGTTAGTTAATATATAGGTTATAATCTATTAATCATATTTTTAGTAAGATTTTCACTTGTCTAAATAAATTTTAGTTGATTTTCCCGACATTAACTTATGTTTAATGGTTCTAGCCATATAATATTTATAAATTATAGAAACAAAAATAGCTAACATAATTGTAGGACCTATAACCATAGGAATTAGTATGATAGGTTTCTAACTAAAATATAGCCATCATACCTCCATGTTCAACTTTACTTAATGAAACTTTTAAACTCTTGTCTTGCATACATAATGCAAAAATACCTAAAATTCTATTGCTTGATCAATTCCATTGGGAATAATAGGCACCAAAACAGCTTCCACTTTGAGAATTGTTGGATGACTATTTTTAAAAAATCAAGGAGTAACCAAATAACGAAAACAATAGAATTTAAGTGTTCTAATCATTAAAAGATTTTATAAGAGTTGATATTTTAGCTGTGTCCTAATTTGAGTTGCTATTCATGCATTTGTATTAGCAATTGTATTTTGGTAATGTAGAGTTGTATTTAGATTATTCTTAGGAGATTTAAGTACTTGAACTTGACTTCTAACCATCTTTGAAACATCATAAACAAAGCATAATATTAGAACTTAAAATGTAATTATATATAACCAACATAATAAGTGATATAAGTGATAAACTATAAAATAAGTGTTTCCACTAACTTCTCAAAATGTTACTCCATATCCTCTAGCTACTTGCAGATATAGAAACATTTATGATTTTAAACAATTGAATACAAACTGTGAAATAAAGTGATGAATATTCGCTGAATACCATCTTCTCCTTTCATAAGATAGATGATATAGTATTTATCTATGTAGACCCTAATTATCTAGGTCATCTAATTGGACAGCTATTGATATTAGATGTAAGTACCTAATTTTTCAAAGGTCTTTCTCATTTTCACTATATTATACATGTACATTTTTTAATAAATAATTTGAAATTTAAAAAACATTTGAAATGAGTGCAAATAAAAGTAAGTATATAATCACCTTAACAATTTCAAGTTGCCTAGAATTTTGATCTTTATTTTTACATCCTCTTTTATTTTGACCAACTTTATGATAATGTTGACATCTTATGGTTACTCAAACTTTACTTAAATCTATTCGAATTTCTTGGTTCTTTAATTTCATCCCTTCTTTTAGCTTTTTTAAGTCTTCTTAGCATTTTTTTAATCAAAGAAGGTAATACGGGCTATAAATTTTTAGTCTTTGGCTAACATTTTAGATCATTAATGGCTTCCATCACATATTGGTAGCTTTTCAAATAGGATTCACGCTTGTAATGTTGGCTCATATAAGCATCAAAACCTACCTTTGATATGATATATAAGCTGTTGCATGCTTACACAAAATCTCTATTAAATTCCAAAGTCTATATTGGTAGTTAGCGCTTGTGAATCAACAATATACATGTCTGCAAAATATATGACTTTGAGCTTTAAATTTCCATTAATCTTGAATATATAGTTCTTGCTTCCCCATTGTGTACCTCTAACTTCTTCCTCACTCTTAGGCATATATCATCAATGGACTTGAGCATCATATCCTTCTTTTCATAATTCTAAGTGATTAAGTGAACTTAGATATCCTTCAGCATATTGATCAAGTTTTTTGTAAATGTTTCTAATATGTTCTGAATAATTTCATATTTTGGTCTTTTGCTCACAAATTCCTTCACAAAAGTCTTCAGTTTCCTTACTTTGAAGTCGTCATAGGCCTTCTTTGATATGATCTCCAGTTGCTCCATCATATCATTAAATTGAACTGTTGTTTTATAAAAAATTACTTGCCAAAATAAAATATTATATGTTGTAACCTTTGTGCACACTAGACCAATTCATATAGACATGTCAAGCACATTTTCTATGCTCGATTTATGGGAAGAGATTCTTTAACACATCCCCTAAACCTTAGCAACCAAAAACAAGTAATGTAAACAAAATAATTCAAAGCATATATAGAAATCAATAAAAATAGTATGAACACTTAAAGAGTGCTTTTTGTTAATCGCTTACAAAAATCCATACATTCCTACTTATGTTTAGATCTTTAGTAACAATATATAATAATCATTTTCAAGATTGGTAATTTTCTCCCTTAACTGTAGTCTATGATATGCACCTCCAAGGAATGTCTTCAAAAAACATCCATCCAGGCTAATTATTTTCCTATAATTACCTAGAAACTTATACATCAATAAACTAATTCCCACATAAAACTTCTTAAACATTGGTTGTCTGAACTTTTCATTAAATTTAGTTTGAATAATGAATTAGTCGTCTTTGTTGGCCCATCGTAATTCTTGTTTATAAGACCATAACTTCACATAATGACCTTTTATAAATACCTGTAACATCACAATAACATCCCATTCAGCCCTATAACATTAAGATTTAGTCACATGCAATGCATAATTTCTATAAAGATCATCCTCCATTTCACTAATTGACCAATTTAGGTTCCTCCTAAACTTATGTAAAAACTCATTTGCGATCCATTTCCTAATACCTTGCTTATTTCTTTGCACTTTTCTACAAATATGCTTGTTTTTTAAATTCTTCATAGTAAATATTTTTTCATTTCCAATCCAACTATAATATGCACTGAATGGACATTGTGGCTTATAAGTAGCCTCCATTCTCATACCAGATCTTTCTATTAAAATATCATATCTATTTATAATTGAATAATTTATGATCCTTGAATTACATCTCATACTTAAACTTTATGCCAATTTTAAATTGAAAATCCTTCATATCCAGTTTTGGATTAAACATATTATATTTCTTCCTTGTAATAGATTCCTCACACCATATATCATCACTACAAACTAGTGATTAAACTTCAGTATCACTATCCTTATATTCACTACACCATCAACATGAATTCCCTTATTCTCTTTATGAATTTTTTTAGTTAGATACTGCCTCTATGTTGCAATCTTTTCCATTTCTTCCAACCCCATCCATAACATCATCGAATTCAAACCCTCTACAAACTTTCTTCATATATTTCTTCTCATTTTCTATTGTTGCAATATATTCTTCATCATTAGCTACATATAGTTTATATGCAACTGAATCATTTTTAGATTCATTAATTCCCATAACATTTAAATCTTCATTTATTCTAATTAAACCTAAAATAAATCTTCCTCATTTATACTCATATTTTACTATGTATTAATTTCACTATTATTATAATATTATAATCAAATTCTTTACTATCTCTTGTAGGGTTCACATAACCATACCCGTAATAAACTTTAGCATTACGGTAGTTCAGTTCTTGCATGTGGTTGAACATTGATTACATATCCTTATCATGATTTAAGCTCAACTCCTTTAAGCATCTCATCGACTATTTAAGAAACTTGTAAAATATAATATTACCCTATGTCTTTTATCCTATGACACTTCTTTTAATACTAGTATGCTAATATCATTAACATCCACATCCTTCTTCCTTTTAATCTTACTCCTAATATATTTATTGTTTTCATTTCTTTCCAATACCCCATTATAATAAAATTCAAAATTTACCAGCATCTGCAATACAAATAATTGTAACATTAGTTTCTAATAAACTGATTAAAATATAAGATATTGTAAAACTCTCAAGATGCATGAAAAATCTGTTTATTGCTAAATAAGAGTTTAAGAAAAAAAATTTCATGAAGTAACTCTAAAAGATTTGAACTTTATAGAACTTGTCTACCATGCATTGGTTATAGTGAGGCTAACGAATGGTGGTATAATTTGCATGAAAGCCCTCTTAAAGATTTTAGATTACACTATAGTTCAGAGTAATGGTTTTATTTTTAATTGATGGCGCTCCAAACTTAAACTGTCTCATCTTTTATTTACTGATGATCTTCTTTTATTTTGTAATGCTAATAGTTTATTGATTAAAATTCTATTTGATGGAGCTATTCTTTAATCTTTCTAGATTTGAGATGAATCTGTCTAAAAGTTCATTATTTTTATCTAAAGAGTCAGCTAACCTTGAACAAGATATAACTAATCTCATTAGCATTAGCCCAGGTTAACTTCTTATTAAGTATCTCGGTCTCCCTCTACTGTTTGGAAGACTTTCCCAAAATTATTGTACTCCTCTGCTGGATAAAATTGATGCTAGGGTGAAGAAGTGGACTGTTAGGTATCTTTCTTATGCTGGGAAACTTCAGCTTGTAAGTTCTATCTTATCTACTTTTTAGGTTTATTGGTCTACCTACTTTATCTCCATTCCTCTGTCATCAAATATATTGAAACAAAATTGCATAATTTTCTTTGGTCTAGAGTGACTAACTCTAACAATTTAACTAAGTTAAATGGAGTGATATCTGTAGATCTAAAAAAGAAGTCAACTTGGGTATTAAATACATTAAAACTTGGAATAAATTTCTATTTGGGATGAGATTTTGGATTTGTTTAATAATACAAAGGCTCTTTGGGTTAAGTGGATACATACCATTATCCTTAGAAGGCAACATTTTTGTAATGCTATAGTTAAAAGTGACAACTCTTGGAGTTAGATGAAATTATTATAGGTTAGGGACCCATTTAGGAACCAATTTAGAATTAAGATAGGAAATGGGGTTTCTACTTTTCTGTGGCAGGATCCATGGCATCCTTAAGGATCTCAACTCTTCGATTGATAAATGGTTCTGACCTCCCTATAGGAACTAAAGTCTCTAAGATTATTAGAGACAATACTTAGAATTGGAGCTTAACTTCTAATAAGTCTATCGTCTGACTCAATGCCTTAGTTACTAGATAACTCTCGGCTAGAATGATCGACAAACCCTTTAAAAACCTATACAAATGCCTCATCTTATAAATGGTTGAGGCCTCCCCTTCCTTTAATGCCTTGGTCTAACCTAGTTTGGTATAAAAAAGCTAGTCCAAGACATAACTTTATTTGTTGGCTAGCTTTTCTTAACAAACTTCAAACTAGAGATCTATTATCTTTCTTCCAATTTCCCAAATTTTATTCCCTATGCCTGATGAAATATCAAAGTTTAAATCTCTTATTTTTTAATGTAACTATTCAAAAACAATTTGGCATTTTGATTTAATCCACTTTCAAATTAACCTCTCAACTTATTTTAACCCTACATTAGTTTCAAAACCATGTGCTTCACAGAAATATTGATGTAAACCTATTCAAAATTATCCTTTCAACTTGTGTTTATAACCTTTGGCATAAATGAAAAAAACCATACTTTCAAAGATTCTTCCATGGATGCTCGGAGAAATTCCACTAGGTTGGTCACTAAAATTAATAAAATTATTAGTTTAAACATTGATGAGAAGTAGTAGTGTATGCCTAGTTTTATGTTTTTCTAACATTTGTTTTGTAGGTTTTCTTACAAGAACAAGTAGTACCAACTTAAAAATGAAATGGAAGCAACTACTGATTTAGGAAAGAGAGGGAGATAACACTCAGCAATTTAGACTGAGAGCTCTTAACAATAAGGTCATTAAAATTCCAGTTGAAATTGACAGTAGGTAATAACCTGAGAACCTAATAGTTAATTAGCCATTCGCTAAAAGAAAGAAGAACTCACTAGTAAAATGGAAAACGTTGGATAGAAATTCCCTTATGTCACCCATTTTAATAGGAAAAGAAGGATAGCTTACAGGACAATACATGATAACAAAAGTTAGGTATAAATTTCATCAAGCAACCTTCCTTCTGATCCTTTACAGAAGTTATGGATAAGAAAGATGAAAGAATTTGGTTGTTGGAAACATTCCTCACCTATTAAATCTTAATATAAGACATCATAAGATTTTCATTCAATTAAAAATCCTTCCAATAAAATATTTTTTGAAGAAATTGAAGATCTCATCAAATTCACTAAAAGGAAAAAAGCTAAATATGGAAGACCTGCTTAAGAGACAAATCTAAAGGAAAGTAGATCAAAAGCTTATGTTCAAAGACTTACACATATCAAACAGGAAGCAAATTCTCACTTGGATAGTTAATTTCTAGTTTTTTATATTAGTATTATTCTTTGAAATTGGTTTTTAAATGTTGATCTAGCGTTTATTTTTGTAGTTTTTGGTTTTTGTTTTGTTTATAAAATTAGTTCCTCTTTTGCTATTTCTAAAGGCATTAGTAGCCTCTCTTGGTTTTGGTCTCTAAACAAGAGGGTTTTATACTTGGCCTAGTCTAGTTTTTGGATTTCTTTTTCATTATTTGTATAAACTCTTTACTTTTGATTAAATCTACTACTGATTTATAAAAAATATAACAATTCATTAACATCATTTAACCTCATCAGTGGAATAGTTCCTAATAGTACATTTTCAATATCAATTAGAGACAAACCCTTATATAGTTTATCCTTTTCATAGTTCCAATGGCCTTATCCATGTCTATTAGCTTGCCCATAAAACTGAAGAGGGTAGTCCAACCATTTATAGCCCAACATTCAAGAGGTATTAACAGATCGTCACAAACTACCAAATAATAATACTTAACTAGATCTCACAATGTAGTAGATGGAAAGTTAAGATCGAACCACTAGGAGTTAAAATGTTATTGCTATTTAATATGTTCCAAAGAAAAAGAAAACAAAAACCCTTGAAGCGATGAAAGTAAGCTAAGGTAAGATGCAATAAATGCAATCAAGAAGACAAACATAAAGCAAAACATAAAAAGACTACTAACAATATTGAAGAAGTGGGTTAAAGGTATCCTCGAGATTCTGAGATAACTATTAATCCTTGAATTTATATAAAATATACCCTTAAATTTGAACAAGCTCTCAAATCTAAAAAGATCTAGAAATACTGATATCTCTACTATAATCTAGAATAAGCTCTCTAAATTTAATAGTTGAGAAGCTTAAGCGTCAAGGAATGACTAACTTAAACCACTAACACTCAAAGCCCCCAACTCGCAAGTTTGGAAAGTGTAACCTATAAGTATGAGATCTTAGACTAATTAGTCAAGTTTGTCTACAAATCTAACTAGCCTATTGCTAATTTCAGGAATCACTATGGACTATTACGTGTCACAAGTTCAACCCTAACTTTTGGATTAAGAAGTTACCTAAAGGGTGATAAAGCCTAAAGGTACTACCTAATTCATAATATTTACCTAAAGTCCCAAACCAACCTAAGCCTAAAAGCACCACTTTAATTCAATCTCAACTTCATTCTCACAATCATCTAATGAAAACCTATGATATTAAAGCTGGAAATTATAAACCAAGTATTGAAAATTTGGAATTTCACGCTAATATAATGAAAACCTATGACTTCTCACCCTAAATTCAAGTTAATTCCAACCAAAATTGCAAAACCCAAACATGAATATAAAAATCCAGCACACTTTAAGAATAAAAACTAAAATTGAATGACTTAAAATCTAAGAACATGCATCATTCTCCATTATCAAGCATAAACTAACCAAACCCATCAAGAATAAATGAAAACCTAAAAAATAGATCATCACACAAACTAATATTCCAAAAAACACAGATTTGAAATATTAAGGGATAAAGCTCAAATAACTAAAATAAAATATAGACAAATAAAATAAAACCATATATTGATATATATGTAAATTCCATACATTATTCAATATATTCAAGCTCAAATTCAACCAAACATTCAACCTAAACATCATATGACATAAGAGTACAAAATTAAAAGAAAAATAAACCATCTTACAATTAATTAAAGTTCAAAAATACCTAAAAACAACTAAACTAAAAAGTTGAAATAAAAACCCAAAGAAAACCTAAAAACATCAAGGAAGTCTAGAAAAAAAAGTGTAAAACTTGTAAGGAAAGCTTTCTTGTTCTATTCTCTACTCATTTGAGAGGTTTATATACCCCTTCCAATTAGGGAAATCCTAAAAATGATGAAAAGACCCTCTTGTCCCTAATTTTTTCTTTTTTTGGAGATTCAATGACAATTAACTTTAACAACGGTTTGTTTTACCTACCATTGAAGGATCTAGGAAACATCTTTCAACGGCGGTTCCTGCATTCATCAATGGTGCCATTGATTAGTAGATCAACTGCCATTAATGACCCAAAATGATAACTCCTTACTCATTTTTCAATCCATTTTATTCCAAATCTTCATACTTTGATCCAAAACTCATACTAAGTGATTAAACCTACCATTAAGCCCAATATAACAAAATTTGAGCACTTTTTAAAAAAAAATGGATGAATTCAAGTAGTTTCACATATAAAAATATAACAAAACTCATCCCTATCAATTATATTATGTATATTAATCCAAATTGGTATATGTTTGACCTTTAACTCTTTAAATTGAATCCTTAACATCAATTTTTGTAAATAGAGATAAATGTTATTGAAGTGCCAAGGGCCACCCTCTTTAATGTTTTAAGTATAATATTATAGCAAAATTTGAAAAGGGATATTCCAACCATGGTGAGAAGCACATCTTCTAGATCATGATTTTTCAAATGCTTATGTGCCTATATTTTCAGACGTAGAAAAGTTAATCTCTTATTTAAGATCTCTTATCAAGAAAAACATCATATTAACATTGCAATCCATTTGTTATCTCCTTTCTTACGAATTTCTAAAGGGAGTGCAACAAATCCTCAACCAACTTAGATTATGGGAGGACAAAAATGTAAGCTGGTTTCAAAGGAATCATCACTCAAAACCTATTTCCAAGATAGAACCTAAGATGCAGGAGGGGATAGTAGGAGCTTCAAGCATTTTTACTATAATAGGAGAGATAGATGAAGGGTTGGCAGAAGTTAATGGAGGAAAGGCACTAAGTTTGCTAGAATCTAAGTTGGAGGAAGGAGTACTTTAAGTCATGTTGCTATAAATGGTAGAGACTGGAAGTAGGTGTAAGAAGTTTGAATTAAACTTAGCCACCTAAAATCAAAATTGCAAGCAGTTCCAACTTTAAGAAGGCTAGTTAATAAGAAAGTTCAAGGAAGGAGGAATGAGTAGGATTAAGGGAAATTGACAAAGCGGCTATGGGAAAGAACAAGAACTCAAAAGAAAGAGAGGAAGAAGACAATTAAGAAGGACAAAGATTGTAATACGGGGAGTGATTGAATCAAGTTGGCATAATGGAAAGCAAGATTAGGAAGAAGAAAAGGAAGAGCTCTCTTATGATGTCCTAATAAACTTTCTATAACATTTATATTAACTGAACAAAATTGTTGACATAAACTTACTTAAATCTTTTGTAATATATGAAAAATTAATTTCGCTCATGGCCTTTTCTAACATCTTTTTTTTTTCTTTACCTTGATATATGCTCTAACTTATAAATAAAGATCCTACAATTTGATTTTCTATAGTAAAGAAAGTTTTTTTTTTAATGAAGTGATTGATATCACGTTACATTTAGGAAATTACTATTTTTGATAGTCTGGAAAAGTATGAAAATAGTTGAATATATGCAATCATGATCATTAAATGTTTATATATATATATATGATAATTATAAAATAAAATCAACAATTATAAATTTGTTTTATAATTACAACTATAGAGTTTGATGATTTGAGTAATAAGCTATGTTAGAAAGGTTCAAGTTTCAATTTTAGTAGAAAAGGACTTTATTGATCTAAAGAAGTTAAAATCCTACATTAAAAATTCATACCAAATGGCATTTAAAGATGCCTACGAGAATTCTCTATCTATGAATTGAATACTTAATTACTACATTATCTTATATTTATATTTTTTTTCAACCTTTCAACCTTTCAATCTTTTTATTTATATTTGTCCTTTTTCATAAAAATTAATTAAATTAATTTATCTACTTGGTTGAATATTAAAGAAGAAATGGACTTTTATATGCCTCCTTATAATTGGTTTTTATACCATTTCTCTTGTAAAGTAAATTAATTAAAATGTACTTTTTATTGTTAAAAGGAATATTAATATAATACAAGAATATGTAGCACTTTCATATCCACATATATATATTTGGATTATAACTTTATAAAAATATTTAAAATAATTAATTTATATAAATATTAAAATAAGATGATTGAGACAAAAATAAGAGGACTATCGTGACTAATTCCTCATTAATTTTTGTTGGAAAATATTTAAAAAGTGAAAAAAGCAATTAAAATTTAAAAGAATATATATCTCACAATTTTAATTTACTACAAGAGAAATGAACTTTTGAAAAATTTTAAAATAAAAAAAACTTTCATTTAAAAATAGTAATTGCATAAACCATTTGTTATTAGGAAATTAATCAAAATCAACAAAAAGTTTTAATAATTTGTAAAAACATCACTTTAGTAAAATAACTTGAAACAATTATTAAAAAGTAAACAATTTAAAGACAAACTTGATTTAGGTATCATGCTAAATATTTTTCTTCTCTAGTGATGATTTCAATCATAAACTATTCAATTATCTAACTTTTAATGGTATCCATAGAGAAGAGAGAACTGAAACTATTTGAGAGGGATTGATAAGAGTCTTAGGTCTCTTTAGGTCTTTCTCTTCTATTGTGAAAGAATATGTTTATTCTATGTCTAATTAATATTAAACTCTAGCTTATTACTCAAATCTAATTTTCATTAGAATTATAATTGATTCATCATCAAATATCTCATATTTAATTCATGAAAATTCATAAACTTCATAAGTCTAACTTAATTTTAATGAAAAGTTTCTCTCCTTAATTGCTATGATGATGCCAATGTAATTCAATATCAAACACACCAATATGTATGAAATAAAAGAGTTTTGGGAGAGAATACCTAAACCAAATTATAATGATTTAACAAAAGACCTTACCTAAGTCTGCATTAAAAGTCTCTTTTAGAAATTCACTATAATCTTCTATCAAATTAGTGGGGAGGAACCCTTACAATCTTCTTTTAAGGTGAAAGTAACCTTTACAATCTTCTTTTAACAAGTGAAGAGTAACCCTTATAAATCATTCGAGTATCAAGCCCTCACAAGATATTACACATTTGAAGATATCTTACTTGCTTATAACAATGCTCCATGGTTCAAAAACTCCATGAGAATCAATGAATGTAATAACCACTCATAAATGTGCTCTTAAGCTCTTTAATGCCTCACAACTTTTCTTAATTCATCAAAACTTTTCAACAACGTTGAGAATATATATTTATAGCCTTGTTGGCCTTAAAATATCAACACTAACTCAATCTAGTTATTAAAAACACAAATTATCTATTATTGGCCAATCAGTTAGGCACATTTATCAATCAATATATCAATAAATGACATACTATAAATTCATTGTGTGAAAATCTAGCATTTTAATTCATATTGACCAATTAGTCAAATACATTGATTGTCCAAAGTACAGATAATTGAACATTATAAATTCTTTTTTTTTTAAGAAATGAACATTATAAACTCTGCCTAAAAGTATTCAATTTTATTAAGACACCAGTTGACTGTTGCCTGGCATTAGTGGATCAATATACACCAAAACCTAACATTGGTCATCACTAGGTTTCATTGGTTAAACAACATACCTATAAATATTTTTCAAATAATTTTCTAAGTTTTTCAAACATCTAAAACTACTATTTTAATAACCACTTAACTCAAACACTTTCTTAAAAAATTCCCTAAAGGTGTTTCATTGATCAATACACTTTTCTTTTTTAAAACTAAAACCTTATTTAACTTTGACCCTTGAAAAACAAATTATGCATTAGACAAATAATATGTAATGCACATGTATTAAGAGCCCCTAAAGCATTGGAATGACCAAGACAAGACTTATAATAAAAATTACATTGATTAACCTATTAAACCTTAGCTTCCTTGGTTTTGATCTCATTCTTCATTTATAAGATATTCTTCCTACGACAACTCTTTAACTCTAATTCATTCTTGTACATCATTCACATTTCTATATTTCTAAATGATCAAAATAAAGAAACAATTATTAAGAATAATTTTTTATCATCCACAAAACATTGATCATAACCTCCCTTGGTTCAATAAACATTGATTCACTTTAGCCTTCCTTATCTCGATATTTGATACCATTTTATGATTCTAAAAAGGAGTAAAAAATTAGTGATATTAGATGATTGTGTATATATGAGAGGTAGTCATCTTAAACATTTGTGTATAGTGGGAACATATATTAGATGATGTTGTATGATATTCTTTTATCTATATTGAATGTTGATTTATCTTTATTGAATGTTGTATAACTTTTTAGTTATATATTTCATACTGCATTTATTCCTTAATGTCATTCGACATTGCAATTGTCATTTATCATATATTAATTGCCATATCCTAAAATATTAATTGTGATTACTTTAACTTATGTTTGCCTATATTATACCTATCTAGTTTAAATAACGATTGGTTTAATTATTATGCTTATTGGCATTCGCAATGTATGGATTAAGCCAATTCAATTATTCATATTAGCTTGACATAAAAAATCAGATGTGATCAATTTTATTATTAGTTTCCTAATATCTCAAGTTTTATCGTTTTCAAAAAGTTAGAGATTGTTTAATAAGAAAAGTTTCAATGCATTTTTTATTATAACTAAACATAATAATTGTTAATGATCTATTTATTTGATACCTTAAAAGATAGCAATTCCAAAGTCGTGCACTATTTAAGTCATAAGACACCGCATGAACACTATAAAGAAAAGTGAGAGATTAGACTTTCAAAACCACTCAAGGATAAAACTAAGATTAAGGAAGTTTAAGGCTTAACAATTAAACAAATATATTCATGATCCTTTTTATACATATTTGGTCATTTTATTGTTTTATGGTTTGATGTAAAAGAAAAGCTTCTATTTCCTTAAAACACCTTAGAGGAAATTTTTTAGATATGTTTTAGTCAAAATTTTAACAAAATAATAGTTTTAAAGTTTGAAAAACAAAGAGAAGTTTGAGAAATATGTTTTTAAGTGAATTAATCAATCAATCTACCTTACTGATTGACCAATAGTGGACACTTGGGTGCATTACTTGACCAATATATAGGCGTGGTCGACAATTGTTTCTTAAAACTTAAAAAACTTAAATAATTAATTTGTGTTGTTGTAGTTATTACCCAATTCATTGTATTTTTCAATTAATATATCTAATTGGTTGATCAGTATGCTTGAAATACAATATTTTCTACACTATAAGTTTGTACTGTGACATTGATTGATTAACGTGTCATAATGATCAACTAATGCCATTATTATTAGCTATTGAAATAGATAGTCTTTTAAATCCCTAGGCGCTCCTCTTGGAGAAGAAGATGGAGATCCATATAGCCACATATTTTCTGTATCCTTTCTTATAACCATGACATGACTATTCCTATTTCCTTATCTTCTTCTGCTTTAATACCTTTTTCTTTCTCTCTTATACTTTAATCCCTCAAATCTTTTATGTTGCTTCTGCACCTATCTACTTTGCATTAGCCCTTTCATCTCTTGTTTCTCTTTCTGCTCCCAATCTTGCACCTAAACCCACTTTCTTGTCCCAGTTTTGCTCCCATCTATTATTCCATCGCCCCTCTTATCTCTTGTCTGTCTTTCTACACCCAACCTGTAGCTAAACCCTCTTTTGATGTTTCTCTCTTTCTACTCCTAACCTACAACCAAACCATCTCCCATATCTTTTTTTGAATCATAAACCTATGGAAAATCTCTAGGCAAGCCCTTCCTCCCCACAGGAGAATGATTGTCCGCTCCTGAGCAAAAGAAGGTAGCCATACCTTTAAAGGAACTCTTTGCCATTTTTTTCTAGATCTTAAGTAGTTATTGATAACTCACTGGGGATTGGCCTTCAACACTATCCTCCTACCTCAAATTTAGGGAAGCAAAGAGTAATGTCCCCATTGGATTTACTCAAAGAAGGAGCCCAAAAGTGGAGCTCTAAACGGATTGCCTTCTTCATGGATAAAAGGATATCCTTCCCTCCTTTCTATTTATGGGCCTTCAAGTAATAGAAGAACCATAGAATAAAAGATGTGATTCTTAATAAAGATGAAATATCCCTGTTCAAGTTCAGTTTAAATAGCAATTCTGAGAAAATATTAGATAATGGCTCATAGCATTACAATGGTATACTAGTTTTTATACAAAAAAGGAGACATGGAGCATGTTTAAAGGATATTAGGTCTAAACTGATTTCAATATGGATTAATATTCACAATGTTCCATTTAAACACTGGACTATAAATGGGCTAAGCTATCTTGCAAGCTATGTAAAGAAACCTATTGGGATGGATGAAGCAACAACCATAATAAAGAGAGTAAGTTACATCAAAATTTTTGTTATAGTGGAAGTAGAGAAGGAACTACTTAATATGATTCCATTAATGAGGTTCAATGAAGAAGATGAATTATTCTTAAATGAAGTTAATGTTAGTTATTAATGGAGCCCCACTAATAAACATTGAACCAAAATTTGGAGGCCTATGAGTAGGAAATTTAAAAAGGATTATTATATGGAATTGATGGGACTAAATTCAACTAAAGAAAACAATGGAACAATACCACTATAGACACAAATGTGATTGTTAAAGGTAAAGAACCTAATGTGTTGGAAAATACAGTGAGTCACAAAATAATAGAAGGGACCTTATTAAGCCAACAAATCAAAATGGGGGACATGATACGCCTACAAGAGATGGAAATGGAAAAAAAAAAAACAAATAGAGAATTCAATGATCCATAAGTCTAAATTAAAGATTATCTCTCCATTGAAGGGAAAAACAGAGGAGTTATTGAGTAAAAGGGGATAAGAGGATAGAGCAGATAAGGAATAATTTGACCCCTAGTAAGATTTTAGTTATTAATGATGTAGATAATAAATTTAGTATAGAAAAGAAGCCGACTGCAAAATGTAATGGCCAGACTTCACCAAAACAAATGTCTAGCTCAGGTAGTAATGTTCATCAATGCCAATAGTGGGGCGAATATCATGGAGGAAAAAACAGTGGGAGTACTACGGATACTGAAGTAATCATAGAAGATTAAGAATTTACAACAAGGGAAAAGAGGAAATCTAAAAGGAGAACTTAGGGTAACAATCAGCCCTCTTTCATCTTTTACTAATAAACATTTAAGTTGGAATGTAAGGGGAATAAATGATCCCAAAAAGAAGTTTCTTTTAGTTAAGTACCTTCAAGAAATTAAACCTATGATGATTGGTTTCCTGGAAACTAAATTGAGGTAAAGCTATATAAGTAAGACTAGTTTTTTTAAATCCTAAATAGATCACAATATCTAAACATGTAGCACACTATTATAGATGGATTATTTTTTATATAGATCCCAATAAGATTAAGATTGGGGTAGTTTAGATGGATGACCAATTTATACACATAGAGCTAAGTTTAATTCAAGGGGGAGTGAAATTCAACGTAATAGTTATCTATGCTTCTAACTTTGTTTTCTAGAGGAGTTCACTATGGAAGAAGTTGGAGGACTTTCATATTGTAATGTTATAATTGTGGCTTATTAAGGACTTCAATACCTTTTAAACCCCAATGGAAGCAGAAGGGAATGCCTTATTGAAAAATTGTACTAAAGAATTCAGAAACTGTGTTGATAAAATTAGTATAACGGATGTAAATATGAGAGGGAACTATTATCCTTAGATTAATAAACAAAAAAAAAGATGGTTTATTAGAAAGAAATTGGATCATGCTATGGTTAATGAGAGTTGGCTCAATAGGTTTAAGGACAGCAATGCTACTTTCAATAACCCGCTCTATTCTGATCATGTCCCTATCAAATATCAATGGAATGAATGTAGTACATGTTGTTGGTTGATTTAATACTCAATAAGCTCAAACAAATTAATCAATTAACATTAAATTCAACTTTAATTCAAAACCAATAATACGACAGTATAACGATCAACAAGTAATAAAGTAGAACATTTTTATGACTCCAAAATGTCAAACCCAAGGGGAAAATAGTGACTACTAAAGCAATCAGATTACAATTATCTAGGGAAACTTGAGAACACTAAATTGAAAGGGGGTTAGATTGACTAAAATAACCTAAAAGCTTCCAAACTTTGCAAATGTATTCCAAATTGCTTTAAAGATTACCAAATTAATTACCTAGCTAAGGATTAGGCTTAAATGACTTAATTGAGTTATAGAATATATTGGAATGCTTAATCTAGGATCTTCACTAAATCAAGACATTACTATAGTTAAGTCAATTCCTTTTCTCTAATTATCTTAAATTGAAGCTTAGTCATTAATTTACTTAATCGGCATTAGGCTTAAAGTTAAAAAAGTTATAATTCTAAATTCCATATTTAAGATTGGTACCCTTATAATTAACCAAAATAGATTTCTCAGATCCTTAATTAAAATCATGTTTTTACTGAATTTTTCAATGATTAAAGTAGATAACTATCATATCTTTAACCTTCTTTAATCTCATTTTAAGTGGCCAACTAAAAAAATCATTAAGATCTCACATAAAGAAAGATTAACACCCTAAACATGTGATAATAACTTAATTAATCCATTTAAGAACCTATCCTTAGCTAAAAAATAGATTAACCATGCATTTATAACAAAAAATAATCAGATTTAATCAAAACACCCATGTTCTTGCATATATATGAATAAAGGAGTATGAAATAAGAGATTAAATGTTTAGGAAGTACCAAATAATGATACAAAAGGATAGACAACTTCTAATCACATCTATGAACTCCCTTGAATCGTTAAAACAATATGAAAATACCAAATACAAGAGTTGGAAAAGAAAAAGGAAAGGAAGAATGTAGCCTAGAGAAGAAAAGAGAAAAACCTAACTAGATCTAGTGATTTCTCTATTTTTTCTACTGTTAGATCCTTTGAATTGATCTCCAGACCTCCTTATATATGTATGCTCCAAGTTAGAGGCAAGTGGAGCAAGTTGTAGTAAATAGAAAGGTGAGATCCACTTGGTTCTCACATGACAAAGAGTAAAATGACACTTGAAGAAAAATCAAACAACGCCATAATACCCCCACCGTTTGAGTCCCCAAAGTAAGCAAAATGTTCGGTAGGTATAGTTAAGTGGTGGCACAGCTCAAGTTCCAGCTACATTTTTCCAGAGTTTCCTTACTTCTTTAGCTCCAATATGCAAAGTTACAAATCTAAAAGACAATTAAACACTTTAACACCAATTTTGGAGCAAATGTGCATCAAATTACATATTAAAATATTATAAATCATGCACTTATCAGTACAAAGCAGAAAATTCCCTTTTAGATTTAACAATTATTTAGTGTCTACTCCTGGCTTTGAGGAAGGCATTACTAAAGGACTTAATAAGCAAGTTAAAGAGTATCATGCTTATACTTGTATGTGATAATTATATGCTATTAGAGAGCAACTAAAGAAACTAAATCTAGACAACTATAAGGATATTAAATGATCTATACAAACTATGAAAGACAAACTTGATAAGGTGCAGATTTTTTTATAACTGGGCCTAACTATTAAGGAATTGCAATTGGAAGAGTATCTAGAAATGGTTGAGGCTAATGTTTCTTTGCTGAAACAGAGATCAAGGATTCAATGGCTACTATTGGGAGATAGGAATACTTCTTTTTTTCCATGATTCTATCTTAGTAAGGAGAAATGTTAACATAATATCAAGCCCACAAGGGAGCAATAGTGAGATATACACTTCATAGAATGAGATGATGGAAGAAGCTTTATTATATTTTCAGGGAACCCTGGGATCCCAGGTAGAGATTGTCGAACCATAGATTATTTGATGGCAATAGCCTAAATGATCAGTTCAGGACAAGCATTAAGCATTCAATAAACAAAGATTAATCTACTAATCATGCATTAATTATTAATTAACACAATTAACCATTAATAAATACATTTAACATCCTAAGTAACCAAAATTAAACATTTAACACAAAATTTAATCAAAGCTAACAAAATAATTAACTTAAACAATATAAACCTTGATTAATTCATAAACAAAACCATAATACATAAGATTAAAGGTTAGAAATCACCAAAGATGGATATAAGATGATTAATTAACTATAATCCACGTGATTACAACTTCTATAACTCACAAACAACCTACAAACTTAATTACAAATGATTGACATCTTTAAAAAAAGAAAAACAACCTAAAACTACTTTGATATGGAAAACTACTAAAATAAAGGTGTTTAATTCCTAAAACTGATGCTTCAGACGTCTAAAAAAGGCTAGGGAAGGTACAGCTACAAGTGGAGGAAAAATACAAGTCACAATTTTTGAAGAAATTGGTTGAAGAACGTGTATGCTGCCTCAATATGAAGAGTTAATCGAATGAATACGGTGGATTGGAGCTCGTCGTATTCGTCCATTTCTTTGACACCAATACGGGGGTTAAGGGAACCAATATAATCGGTTGGCTAGACCACTGTATTGCTCTTGAAATATAATCTTCTTGCATCCTTTCTGCACATTTCTTCAAATATTCACATCATCCTATAAATTAAACATTTTTAAATATTAATTAAACATTTAAGCACATAAATAGAGCTAAATTTATATCAAATAACACTTAAAAATACTATTAATTTGACCTCTAATAACTCCCCCACACTTAAGTTTTTACTTGTCCTCAAGCAAACCAATCTTTCAACTTTCTCAAACTAGTATATAATTATAAGAAAATCAATCTAAGATCAACAACATAATTAATGAAAAAAATTTCTTTGTCTTTCAAAAATAATGACCCATCGAAATGTTATATATTCAATTAATCATATCAAATCACAAATGCATTTAAATCATTTCATTCTTTTTCAATCGTCATCCTAAATCACAAAAATCAATTCCACATGTAAAAGGAAAATATACAGAGTTTAATGCATTAACTTTTTAAACACTTTCACATCCTTTATTTTAAGACAAAATTTAATTATTTTAAATACTTTCTAATAACCTAGGTAGAGATTGTCGAATCCTAGATTATCTGATGGAAACATCTTAAGTGATTAGTTTAGGACAAGCATTAAGTATTCAATAAATAAAGATTAATTCACTAATCATGCATTAACTATTAATTAACACAATTAACCATCAATAAACACATTAAACAACCTAGCTAAACTAAAATTAAACATTCAACACTAAAATTAATCAAAGCTAATAAAATAATTAACTTAAACAATATATATCTTGATTAATTCATAAATATAACCATAATACATAAGATCAAAGGTTAGAAATCACCAAAGATGGATCTAAGATGATTAACTAACTCTAATCCACGTAATTATAGCTTTTAGAACTCACAAACATCCTGCAAACTTAATTACAAATGACTGAAATCTAAAAAACAACCTAAAACTACTTTGATATGGAAAACTACTAAAACAAAAGTGTTTAATTCTTAAAATTGATGCTTCAAACATCTGGGAGAGGGCTCAATTTTTAGGGATGGTATAGCTACAAATGGAACAAAAAGACAAGCCGCAATTGTGGAAGAAATTGATTGAAGCACGTGACTACCGCCTCAATACAACGAGTTCACCGCAGCCCACCATATTCATCCACTTCGACACCAGTACAGAGGTTAAAGGAACCAATATAGTAGGTTGGCTAGACCACCGTATTGCTCCTGAAACATAATCTTCTTACATCCTTTTTGCACATTTCTTCAAATATTCACATCAACCTACAAATTAAACATTTCTAAACATTAATTAAACATTTAAGCACATAAATAAGGGTAAATTTACATCAAATAACACTTAAAACGTTATCAATTTAACCCATAACACCTCTTTATTTAATTTAATTTTTTTAATTTATTGAAAAAATAAATTTAAATAAAGAATTGAAAAGTAAATGTAGGCAAGGATTATTTGCCACAACTATCAAATTAGATTGCAACTTTTTTCTTTCCTACATCCTTTACATTATTTAGTTTAAATTGGCACTAAGCATCATCATAACAGAACTTTCTTAAGTTTCATTTTTAAATTGCAAAAAAAAAATTTAATTCACTAACACTTAATTTTACGCTACCTCCTATGTGCCATTAAGGTTCAATATTTATGCACAAGTAATGTATCATAATTCACTTGTTAAAAAAATCTTCTTATATTTAAAGGATTTCCATTTCAATTTTCAATAATTTGATGCATCATTATTGATCTGGTGTGACCAAGATGATTGTGATAAATACTAAATGTATCCGTGTGAATGAACTTTTATTTCATGACAATATTAATCTCATTTGCTCTTATTATTCTATAATTTATTCTTGATGGTATAACAAGAATATATTCAAATTTTAACGCAATATGTATAATGCACAAAACTTTTTGCTATCCTTACTTTCAATTTCATTATTATATCTATTTCAAGGAATATCTTTGAAACTCAATAAAAATTTTCTAGATCACCAACTACAGTGTATTTAGGATGTTAACTTTTCTTCACTAGATAATAAAATACTTTCTCTTCTAAAGCCTTAAATTATATTTGACATGCATGAGATCGTCCATATATAGGCTTTTGCCAAAGTTAATTTAGAAAAATATTTTTGGGTATGTGCCATGGAACAACATTAAGCCATCATTCTTAATATTCATACTAGTAAAATAATAATTTAATTAATTTAAAAGCATAATAATATGAAAATTTTGGAGCAATGAGTTTAAATAAATTTGAAAAACTCTTTAATGTTTCTAGTAAGTAATCATCATAAATTCATTTGAATTACATGTTAAGAAGGATAATATCATTGGATGAAGTAAGATTAATAAATAAATGGGGTGAAAAAATTATTATTTCATCAAATGATAGCAAAAATATTATATATTAAAAATCTTTATTATTTTAAAACAACATCCAAAACCAAACTTGAACAATTATTAAAACTAATCTTAACAACAAAACTTGAATAATTATTAAAACTAATCTTAACAACAAAACTTGAATAATTATTAGAACTAATCTTAACAAACATTATAATCTTCAATTAAATGGTCAATTTTGTCTTCCAAGTGACTAAGTATTATGAGATATCAAATTTAGGCACATCAAATTTTGTTTTCACTACCAAGTTCATCACTAAAGGCATAACATAATTTGTCTATGCATTTTCCTCTTTTGTTTTTTCTTTTATTAGTGATTCATAAATTTCTATCAAATGCTTAAACGTATGATAAGCATGTGACAAATGACCTATCACACCTAATGTTTTAAAATGAAACTGGACATCGAACTGATGAAGGGAAAGGTTTAAAGTTTAAAGGTTCAACTAGTATTGCGTCATTATAAAACTAGTATTGAACTAGCCGAACTGGTCCAGTTTTAAAACACTGATCACATCACATCTTAGCAAATATTTCAATAATATAAAGGTTGACCAATGTTTTAAAAATCAAATCGAGCATTGAATCATTAAAAGGATAGGTTTAATGTTTAGATATTTAACTAATATTAAGTCATTATAAAACTATTATTGAATCAGTCGATCCAATTTTTAAAACACTGATGAAATCACCTATATAGAAAATATTTCAATAATATGGAGGTTGATGAATTTACTTCTATTTATCTTTATTGGAATTAGTGGCCACTTATTTCCCTTTCTCAGAGAAAATTGCATTTTTCATATAGCTGTTTTCAAATAATTTGCATTTCTATATCGAGAATTCAAGATAAATAATTCTTTCCAAAAATATTAAGCATATTTGGTAAGAATCAAAATATTAGGATAAGAAAAATGTATACCTTTTCTTTCTTAGACTTTCATACTGATAACATATTGTAAAATTTAAAGAAAATAAACTAAAAAAGAATAATATTTAATAATTAAGAAAGTAACTAAAGGTAAGAAAGTAGAAATAACTTAATTTTTCTTATTTTATATATGGGAAGAACTCATCCAATGTCTTTGTTTATAGCCTCATAATAAAGTGGTAGTTATGTTTTACACGATTATCTTGTCTTAAACATTAGATAATTTTATAAAAATTAACAGGTTGATGCTACATAATTCTTGCATATTTAAATGGGTGTGTATAATTAGTGTTTTCAAAATCGGATTAGTTCACTCTCCCAATTAACTATGAACCTTTTAGTTGACCAATTCAATTTTTTATAAAAATCTCTTAGTAAAAAAACTGCCCAATTTTTGTCTAATAACTAGTTTAATTAATTATAAGTCAAGCAATTTGACCGCTTGATTATCGATTATATTAATTATATTAACTTTTGAATCAAAGCAAAAGAAGAATTGTTTTTTAATCTTGATTATAATAAATTAAAAATGACGATTTATAAAGAAAATGCATTTATCACAAAAAAATAAATTAATTATTAACAGTTAGTTTCTATCTTATTTAAAAATATTTTATTTTATTTTAAAAATAATTTCATACTTTACTTATTTATAGTTTATTTAAATATAGCAGAAAATGTGAATATAAGTATTTTAGATAAAAACATGTTTACAACTCTTTATATATCATTGAAGGATTTAAAATTCTTGATAAAGATGAGATGCAACCTCCTTCAAAAGTATAATTTTAATTATTATTATTATTTTAATATGTTATGTTAGATTCAATTTTAGTTAGAATTACTACTAATTGATTATATAATAATAAATATTAGTATTTTATTTATATTTTAATTATATATTTAATTTTATAATATATTTTTACTTATTTTTATAATTTATATAACTTATTACTCTATACTGGTTTAATACTAGTTTTATAACAAATTAATATCGATTGAACTTCTAAATATTAAACCTCTTCCTTCATCAATTCAATATTCAATCCAGTTTTCAGAACATTGTGTATAATACTTTTATGTACTCTATCCTAATTCACGAGTGTAATTATTCTTTTTAAATTGAGGTGGCAATGCGTTTAGCACGACCAAAATCAAATGTTTTAGGGTTCATTTAGTTTAATTTTTAATTTTTGATTTTTGTATGTTTTCATTGATTTTGTATGGTTTTTTATTTTTGTGATATTTTTCAGTTTTTGTATTGTATTTATACATTATTTTTTTCTATTTCTATGCTTTTTTTTATTTTTATATTTAAAAAATAGAAAAAAACATAAATATGAAATGAAGACAAACATATCCTTAATAAATGCGTACAACCGAGTGGAAAAAGGTAGGAGTGGAGGGACTCATATTGTCAAGACAACATAGAAATGTTTAGTTAAGGAAAAAACTAGGAACTACCGCAGCGGTGGCCTTGCAGGGGCTCCATATTCTTTTTATTCAAGTTTTCAAGAATTAAAAATGATAGCCTGAATTTTAAGTTACATAATTTTAGTATTTGTCCTTCTATAATTTTATAATTTAGTGTTATGATATTTAAAGTTTTAGGTATTGAATTTTGTGATAAAAGATTTTAGAATTTAAATTTTAGGGTTTTAAAATTTAGAGTTTAGGAATTATGATTTTAGGATTTTAAAATTTTGAATTTTATAGTTTAAAATTTTAATTTTAATTTCGTAAATATTATTAAAAAAAACAAGGGTAAAATTGAAATGTGATTTTGAAAATTTGTAGATCTCATGCAAGACTTGTGCAAGCCCCAACGTGAGGGATGCCGGGTGGCTCCCTAATCATTCTTTTCAATAAAAGGATAGTAAACATACAAGTGATTAACCTTATTAACCTTTTAAGATTTTTTAATTAAATAAAAAAATTTTAAAAAATTTTAATTAAGTAACCAATTTTTAAAAAGTTTATCAATTAAAGTAACATCATTAGGTTCATTCTAATGTGGTAAATAAACTTGTGTCATGTCAGCGTTTACGTATATATTCCCACACTTTAAAAATTTTTAAATCAGTAAATAATCTTTTAAAAATTTTTAATTCAATAAGCAATTTTTTAAAAATTTCAATTTAGTGACTAACCTTATAAATTTTGTTTTAATCAGGTTAAAATTATTTTTTATAAAAAAAGTAATTAATACACTAATATTTTATTAGAAAGTATTGTATAACGATTTCTAAGTTTAGTTAATAAGAATAAAACTTATTCTTTTAAAAGATTGAAATTTATTTTATTGAAATAGAATAATTTTTAATTATATTTTTAATAATAATATATTTTTCAATAATTTTTAATTTAAATTATATTTTTATTTATAAA
>JAOXYD010000004.1:5428393-5439760 GCA_028565735.1 Pinacopodium congolense | reverse complement strand
TTATTATTATATTAAATTTATACTATTATTAGTCTTTTGGGAAGTTAAGTTAAAAATTATATAACATAATATATTTATAAATTTTTTATAAATTTTTTATAATTAAAAAATTAATTTATAATTTTAAAAAATTATTTGAAACGATATCGATATTGAACATCATTGGTACAGTACCATTTCAAGACTAAAGTTTTTTAAAATTTTTAAACTTTTATAATAATTAAATAAGATTATAAAAATTCAATATTTTGAAATTAAATGCTTATAAAAATTTAAATTAAATTTCTTAAAAAAATTAAAACATCATAAGAAATAGTAAGAGTATAATAGAAAATTGAATTTCCATTAGATTAAGAGAGTTAGAGTTGTTTTTAAATATTTCACAAATGTTATAATATTTTTAAAATATTAAGATCTTATTCAAATATTATGAAATATTTATTTTTTAAAACTTTGATTCAAATTTCAAGGAACAAAATATCTTCGATATTATGAGTTTGAAAAAAAAAAGTTCAATAATTCTATGTGGTGTAAATTTATAATAAAAATTTTAAAACTTGCATCTATTTAAATTTCCTTCAGGAAAATAATTTGAGTTTCAGAAAGTGGAATTAGTAGATTATAAATTTACGCCTATATAGAATAGTTTCCTGAAGGAAATTTAAATAGATGTAAGTTTTAAATTTTTTTATTTTGCATTTAAAAATATTTTAAAACCTATTTCTTTGGTTTAAAGATTTAACCTTTTCTTATATTAAGACATACTACGTTTGGCATGCTAAGTAAGAAGATCATTTATTGAAAGGATAGTAACTTATGGCCATTTGATTCAAAGGTGGTTTAATATTGTTATTGGTTATAATTTTTAGTTGTAGTCTTTATATTTTTGTATTAATTTTTGTGTGTTATTTTCAGTTTCTGTATTATTTTTTCAGTTTTTGTATTGTATTAGTGTGTTGTCTTTTTTTATTTTTGTACAATTTTTTTAGTTTCTATGTTTAAAAAAAACAAGAAACTAAAATTTAAAATGATAGCCATACCAAACAACACCCCAGGGCTTGTTTGGTATAGATTAGGTTTTCAGTTTTAGTTTTTATCACAAAAATCGAAAAAGACAACACATTAATACAGCACAGAAATCGAGGATAAAACACAAAAATCAATACAAATATATCAAAACTACAACTAAAAATCACAACCCACAACAATACCAAACGATCTCTCAACTTTAGGTTTTTATTTTTAGTTATAATTTTTATATTAATTTTTATGTGTTTCTTGATTTTTATGCTATTTTTAAAAATTTTTGTGATGTATTCTTGTGTTGTTTTTATTGATTTATGTATTTTTTTCAGTTTTTATATTTAAAAAATAAAAATAAAAATAAAAATAAAAATAAAAAACCAATAGAACATGCTCTTAAGAACAAACATCGTGATCATAAGACGTTTTATCCCCAATCTTGTTGCAATTACATTAACCACCACAAGTGACAACAATAAGAAATTATGAATCAATTTAAGACTCTCCTTTCAATCAAGTTCAAAGCAAACGCGCAAGTTAGACATATAAAATCAATAATGTAGGATGAATGACAGATCAAATCTTAATAACCACCAGCTGGGGCGGTAGGGGTTCGTTTTGAACTATATTCTTGTTCAGGTTTAGCAATGGCTGTTTCTGGCTTTGAATTGTGATCAGTATCGAGTGTCTTGGGTTTTGAGCTTGGGTAGTTATCTACCTTGGTAGCGTCTGGTTTAACATTCTCTGATCCCATAAATCCAAGTTTTGGGCTGGGAGTGTAGTTTGATTTTTCAGTCTCCGGTTTTGGTTGAGGGTTAGGCTTGTAATCTGTTCTGCCATCATTGGGTTTAGGGTTTGGGGTATAGGTAGATTTGACAGTGAATGATGTTGTACTTGGGCTATTATAGGGTTTGCGAATATTAACACGTGGTGTTGGCTTTGGGCTATCATCTGGGTTGACAACATCTTGATTTTGTTTCGGGCTATAGTCTGATTTGACTTCACCTGGTTTTGGTTTTAGGAAATCATGAAGCTTAACAAAATATGGCTTCGAACCTGCAACGTAATTGGCAACATCTGGTGTTGGCTTTGAAGTGTAATCTGGTTTCACAGCATCTGATGATGTTCTGGGGCTGTAATCTGGCTTAATAACTTCAGGTTTGGAGTTGTAATATTGTTTGACTTCATCTTGCTTTGGTTTTGGGGCATTTTCTTGTTGGAGTGTGTAGGATGACGTTGGCTCATCGTTTGCTGGCCCTGGCGTCGGCTGATTGTTTGACTTTACACTGTCGGACCCGGGCCGTAGCCATAATCCCTTGCAGAGCTGACCAAGGGCGGCAGAAGGAGAATAGAAATCGCAAGAAAAACACGGGTAAGGGCCATTGTTTGCTGGATGATTGATAGAGAAGAACGGAACAACTGGATGTTGATGAGCGGGACTAAGAAGAAAGGGGCTTTTATAGGAATCGTTCTCCTGTCATATAATTTAACTGTACGTGAAATATGTTATTGCATGTCCTAAGAGACTTGCAAGGACAAAACGTGAGTGCTTAACCGAAGTGCGTCTTGTCTCTTGTGCAACGTGACGACCACAATGGTTGGCCAGACCATCCAAATTATAGCATTTTATCAACTCATGTATGCGTTTGGGAAATTCTTGTGTTGATAACAAAATAAGTATATTTATGAGATTAGATTTGATTCATCTTTATTTGCTTTGTTTAGAACCATGATAAAGATAAGTACTTATTGAAAATAGGAGATATCTTATCATTTATTACATTAGATGTGATAAATGGTTGGAAGAAAGTCATAAAACTAAAAGAATTCACTTTCAAGTTAGCGTGCGTTGAAATGAAATTTTGTACAAAATTAAGGGGTCGCTTGATATTGTTATGGATTGTGATTTTTAGTTATAATTTTTATATATTTGTATTAATTTTTGTATTTTGTCCTCGATTTTTATGTTGTATTAGTATGTTATCTTTTTTTATTTCTGTATTTAACAAAACAAAAAATCAAAACCTAAAATACTAACCATACCAAACAAGCCTTCTATTGTGAATGAGATATTTATCTAATGATAAAGTAAATTATCTACAAATTACATTTTCGACGAATAAAAGTAAATAATATAGGATAAGGAAGAGGCTCTATCTATTTCAGGAGGTCCAAAATTTTATTTCAAAAAATAAGAATGTCCTAATTCAAAAATAGATAGTTGTAATATAATATAACAGTTTTGAAAACTAAAAAATTGGTTGATTATAAACTATTCTTTAATAACAAATTTTCAGAAAAAAAAATTTTTAGTTGGCAGTAGTTAGTGGACAAATTTTTTCATCTCTATTTTTTTCAAAAAAAGAAAAAGATTGTCCAATGCTTGCATACTTATGATAGGACAACCTGTTTAATAATTAATTACAAAATACTTTGTACTAAACTAACTTTAAAAAATTTAATAACTATTTTCTAATTATATTTAATATTAAAATTTTTTGAATAGTTTTAAATAATAGAATATTTTTTTAAAATAAATAAATCACATAAACTTGTCCTGTTCTTTACTCTTAAAAGGTGAAGCGAAATCCAACCCATTGGACTGGGGCCTCCTAGAACAAAGAGCTCAGCCCAAAACAAAAGCCCCAATAATTAAAACCAAGGCCCATAGTTAAGAGAAAGCTCAAATGAAGCCCAAGAGAATGGTCATCCTGAGAAAACCCTAGAACTAACTAAAAACCGAAGAAAAAGCCACCACATAAATACCATCGCTAATCCTTCTCCATTATCGCAGCTGCTGCACAGAGGTAAAAACAGCGAGGGAGAGAGATGGTTTCGCTGAAGCTCCAAAAGCGGCTAGCAGCTAGCGTCTTGAAGTGCGGCAAAGGGAAGGTGTGGCTCGATCCCAATGAAGTCAACGAAATCTCCATGGCCAATTCTCGTACGTTGTCAATTTCAATTGTTTTCTCTTTTTAAACTCTTAGTTAGAATTGCTTTTATTCACTGTCTTCTTATGATTCTTTTTGGTCCATAAAGGTAGCAGAAGTAGCTTGTTTCGTGTATGGAGTAACATACGAAATTTATACGTGTCCTGATCATTTTATTTTATTTCACAGTAGTTAACCATTTTAGGTTTTTGTCTGCGTTGTATGGATTTTTTTCAGAGATCTTCAATTCGACGTTATTGAAATGATTCTTTTTTTTTGGGTTAGATTTGTCAGTTTGAGCTTTTGTAAAAGTATTTGCCTGTGAGGAAGAAGCACTAGTTTGTTACAAGTGCTGTGTCTCACTAGTTGGTGCAGCTTTTGTGTGTGTTTTGGAAAGTTTCTAAGATAACGTCTATAATACTTTTGGTTTCTCTGCTTATTTCTTACAGTCTATTATTGTTCATTTTAGCTTAGATTTTGAATGAAATTTGCGTGTCCATTTGAATTGCAGCTGTATGCTAATTAAATTTTTTTTCGAAAATTACTTATTTATCGGTAATCTAACTTCAGGCCAAAACATAAGGAAGTTGGTTAAGGATGGTTTTATCATCAGGAAGCCAACAAAGATTCACTCTCGATCACGTGCACGTCGCATGAAGGAAGCCAAGAGGAAAGGGCGTCACTCTGGATATGGTATTTGTTCCCTAAATATTTGAGATTTTTAGGAATTTCATTTTAGATCGTCTCGAACAAAACTCTGTTTGTATTATAAACAGCTTATGGTCATATTGCTACGTTGTTATTTGTAAACCATATGAAATTCTTCATTTCTCTATTATCAATTCAATATGTCCTCACTGATAAGTAAATATGATGCATATGTTTAGTTTAGTTTTTTTTTTTTTTTGGGCATTCTAGTTCAAAATGTAGTGCTTTTTTCTACTATTCTTTGGTGTGTCTTTAAGTATTTGTGAACAAATGCAGGTAAGCGCAAGGGTACAAGAGAGGCAAGGTTGCCAACAAAGATTCTTTGGATGAGAAGGATGCGTGTTCTAAGGCGTTTACTTCGTAAATACAGGGAGGCAAAGAAGATTGACAAACACATGTACCATGACATGTACATGAAGGTGAAAGGTAATGTCTTCAAGAACAAGCGTGTCCTCATGGAGAGCATTCACAAATCAAAGGCTGAGAAAGCAAGAGAGAAAAATTTGTCTGATCAGTTTGAGGCTAAGAGGGCTAAAAGCAAGGCAAGCAGGGAAAGAAAAATTGCTAGAAGGGAGGAACGATTGGCCCAGGTAACACTAGAACTCCATTTTTCATGATGCTTATGAATTGCCCCATTTCCCAGTTTTGAAATTGCTATGATTCCTTGGTAATGAGTGTTTGGGAGTGCTCAGTTTACTGGCATTTTCATGTTGGTTCTAGCCAGAAGCAAGTTCTACGGGACAATCAGCATGTAAATTGACATCGTATCAATTTCAGCTATATGTTTATGTTTACCTGCTGTGTTCCTTTAGTGCTGTTAACTCCCGACATCCTATAGATAAATAATGTCATCCGCGCTCTATTACATTAGTTTCACTGTCTTGCAATAGTTTCTAATGGTGGATTTGAATTTCTTGCAGGGACCAGGAGGAGGTGAGAGACCAGTAGCTGCGCCAACTGCTGCTGCATCTCAACCAGTCGAGTAAGCTTATGTTTCAGAAATTTAGAACTTGTTGGTTCCGTTTAAATATATTCAAATACTCATTTTTCGTTATGCCGTCTGCAGGACTTCAAAGAAATCCAAGAAGTAAAGTCTTCAGCGACGAGAGATCTGTTCTTTGGCTGAATAGTTTTGTCAAACGTTTGTTCTTCTTTTGTTGTAATCGAACTATGTTACTCGATATATTAAATGTGGATGAAGGAATTCTTGGGTATTTGTATTTCTAGCCTCAGTTTTAATTAGAAATACGTCATCTTTGATTAGTTTGATTCGTTCAGGTCTATTGTAAGTTGTTGGCTTTAGATTATGTTTGAAGGTTGCTACCATAATTTGCTGAAATCATCGTAACTCTTATTAATTTAGTATGACGCAACAACATTTGTCTATTCATAGTGATGAGTGCAAGACGATTGCAAGGAAAATATGATAAAAAATCTCTCCTTTCAAAATGTTGCAATGGGAGACTTGCGTGTCAAACATTCGTTAGGCCATCTTTCTGCTACTGTCCTTTTAAAATTGGCCCAATCTTTTAACCCAATCGGCTCTTGCAAAAACAAGAAGTCGAAGGCAATCTACGATTTAACAAGGCCCTGAAAGTTACAAATGCACTGAATCAGCGGGGTCGGAATCTATGCAGGGAAAGTAAGCATTCCCGTTTATATTAATAACCGATAGCACTGTTCTTGGTGATGTGATGATGTTAGAAAATTTTAACTTAATGAGAATTAGTCAGTTAATAAGATTAATTGCATTGATTTAATTGGATCAGGAAATCTAGCTTAGCTATTTGCTCGTCCTGTCTCCCTCTGGTTCTGATTTTTCTTCTTTAGTTCAACTTCGCATTCGTCATTTTCCATTTTTTATTTGCTACAATGTTTTCCTTTTTTCGTGCGTTGATATATTTAATTGTTATTTACTTATTTTTATGTATAGTTCCCAGATTTTCTTTATTTAACAAATCAACTCAAAATTTGAGCACAAAAAATTAATCATAAGATAAATTGCTACGAAAAAATTGATTCAAATAAAAAATAAAATTTCATATATTACTATAAAGTTCATTAATAAATTTATCATATATTCTTCAAGTTAACATTACAATAGAAAATACTCAAACCATCAAAAAAAGATTTGATAAACTTAACATCTTCTCTTGTGATAAAGTTATTGAAATTATATTTGTTCTGCTTAAATATCTTATGAAAATGCTCAATTTAATTAGATGTTTTGTAGTAGAATATTTAAAAGTAGAGGAATTTATAAAATAAAAGAATATATTGTTGATGTAAAGGGCAATTATTACTTCTTGCAATAAAGTATCGTTTAATGTCTATGAGATTATTGAAAATTATTTGAAAGAATAAATAGAAAATAAAAAACTCATAATGTTTCTTTAAGAAATGATGAAGTATAATAAGTATTAGATAATGGAAAAAAATTTGTTATTGATTTAAATTCATATTTTCCTCTAAGAAGTATCTTTGGTTCCTAATTGAGTTCTAAAAGTATTTTACATGATAATGATAAAGATATAATTTATATTTGTAAAATAATTTGGACTAAATAGATAAGGGACTAATTTTAAAGATTTTTTTCATTGAGTGATAAACTTTTAAAAATTTTTAATTAAGTGACAAACTTTTAAAAACTCGATTAATTAAGGGAAACATTTTAATGTTATTAGGTTTATGTAATTGGTAAATGGATGGTCACGTGGCAAAAGTGTCATATTACTGTAAACACTTACATATCACAATCTTTAAAATTTTTTAATTTAATAAGTAAAATTTTTTAAAATTTTCAATTTAGTGAGTGATCTTTAAAAAATTTTTAATTTAGTAACCAATTTTTAAAATTTGTTCAAATAAGTACAAAATTATTTTTAATAAAAATAACAAAAAATTTATATACCAATATTTTATTAAGAAGTATTGTATAACTACTTCTAAATTTAATTAACAAATATATAATTTATTTATTCAAAAGATCAAAAACTATTTTAATGAAATAGATTAATTTTCAATTATATTTTTAATTATAATTTTAAAATTAATTTTAATTTAAATTATATTTTAATTTGTAAATTATTTTTGAAAATATAATTTAAAATGTATTTGAAATAATTTTATTGAAAATTACAATGTAAAATATTTTTGAATGGGTATTACTATATGACCATCCATAGCCACGCTTATATAAAATAAGGGAATACAATAATAAAATGACCAAAACACCCCTTATGTTATAGAAGGGGTGACCATTTAATTCATTTAGTTTACGTTTTTCAAAAAAAGATTTGAAAAAAAGAATATTAGTTGATTGTAGATTTATATAAATCGTAAATGAGAAATACCATAGATGGCTATAGTTAGATAACCGTGTAGTTTTTTCCTTTTTGAATATTTTTTAAATTTTAAATATATTTGAATAATTTTAATATAATTCAATAATTATTTATAATTGAAAATATTTAATTGTGAAATATTTTTAATAATTGAAAATTATTCTATTGAAAATATAATTTTGACAATATAATTGTAAATTTATTTATAACTAAAAATATAATAAAATTATTATGTTTCAATAAAATATTTTTCAAAATTTTAAAGGTATAAGTTATATATTTGTTAACTAAATTTAAAAGTTGTTATACAATATTTTTTAATAAAATATTAGTATATTAATTACTCTTTATTTAATTAAAAAATTAATTTAAACCTAATTTAAACAAAGTTTAAAAGGTTGGTAACTAAATTAAAAAGTTTTAAAATGTTACTTATTAAATTGAAAATTTTTTTAAAAATTGCTCTTTGAATTCAAAAAATTAAAGGTAAAGGGTGTAGATGTACGCTTACGTAACACTTTTGTCACATGAATGGCTATGTGATAAGTCAATTTACTATGTTAGTATGAACCTAACGATTAAAATGTTTACCTTAATTAATCAATTTTTCTAAACCTGGTCATTTAATTAAAAAATTTTAAAGGTTTGTCTCTCAACTGAAAAAATTCCAAAATATTAGTCATTTGTTTCATCATTATCATATTTATATCCAATTAAATGCTTTAAATTCACTTTATTTGCATGAAGTAATAGTTACTATAATAATAACATATCTTCGATTTAAAGTACTTTCTTATTATGAAATTTGTGTGCCATTACTTCAAGATTTGAAAAAAAAAATGACAAAGGGAGATCAAAATGGAGAGTAACAAAGGAGGTTTTGCCTATCAAACCTTCTAGAGAGCTATGGGTCATTGAGAATTATTTTCCCTTTTTAGGAAAGTGTTAAACAATGGGGTTTTTTTTGCTATTTTGTGGAGAGGATTATTTTTTTCCCTTCGAGTTTAAACTTAAACTTTGTAACACCCATATATTCTTATTAATTAATTTAATTTATGTTTTTCAAAAAAGATTTGAAAAAAATATTAATTGATTGTAGATTCATATAAATCTTAAATGGGAAATTATAGGATATGCTATCAAAGATTAAAAAAAACCTTTAATCAATTTCTTGATTTATTGTGGTATTGAAATAATTTTTATCAAGATTGTTGATGCTTTTAATGTTGTAAAAATTGCTCATACTTTGTTTTAAATTATTTTTAAAATTGTAGAGTAAATTGGGCAGAACATGTAGTTCACTTTATTACAATAACATAGCTAATATATATCAACTTTAAAAATTAAAGTACGAGTATATTTATTAGTTCCTATGAGCAGCTTATTATCTCAAACTCATTTAAAAGATATTAAATGCACGAACCACATTTCTAATCTTACTTTATGTGCATCTAAGGACACAATTTTTATATAAGATCATCCAACCTATTTTTCTTAGTTAACAAAGTAAGAAAAGAGGTTGAGATTGTTCATTTTACTACTAATGGATTTATAAATACATTAATAACTTCGAAAAGTATTTATGATTATAAACAACTACTTTAAATTTTAGTAACAAGTAAATACTTTTCAAATTATAAGTTGTTGAAGAGTGAGAAAGGAAAGGAGGTTTGTGCTATTTTGAGGTGCTTACGTGACTATTATGAAGATTATGGCTCCACTTTTAAAGTTGTTTAGATTATTGACTTGGATGAAAAATTATCAATGGATTGTTTATATGATGATATGCATAGAATTTACATGAAAATTATAAATCTTTTTTAAAGGGAAGAAAAAATTATACAAATACTATATAGATATTCTTGATCAACGATGATATAAGCATATTACTAAAAAAATCTATTAAGCAATTTATTTTCTTAGTCTTTATTGTTTACATAGTGAAGATATATATATATATATATATATTGACATGATGCATGATCATTTTGATGTGATTAAATGCAATGGTATATTTTTTTTAATAAAGAACAATTAAATACAATAAATAAAATTAGATTGCATATAAAAATTTCATGAAATATTGCCAAAACTATTTATAGAGAGAGAACTGATGATTAAAAGAATATATCCTCATAATTTTAATTTCATTCTTTACTTATTGTAAGTCCTATGACACCTAAGAGGGGGGTGAATTAGGTATTAAAACTTTTTCGTAAACTCAAACTAGCAACCTAAATCAATTGAAAAACTAGATGCAATTACTAAACCTGGATTCAACCTAATATTGAATGCCAATGCAAATACCAAAGTAAATGCAATAATTTGAGTTTAGAGAAAGACACAAGGCAATTTTAAAGAAGTTCACCTACCTCAAAGATAGGCTACATCTCCTTTCCAACTACTTGTTGGATGATTCTATACTAATCAATTAAAACAAGTACAATCTTTTTCAAGGTAAAGAGTAACCTTTACAATTTTACTTTCCAAGGATGAAGAGTAACCCAACAACCACAATCTTATTCTAAGGTCAAGAGGAACCTATCCCAAATCTTTTCAAGGCAAAGAACAGCCTACCCAATCTATAAATAACTGAAATATTCAAGTCTCATAAATTCAAGTAACTAAATACACCTTTAAAGGTGTTTCACTCAATGCACAATTAAACTATGGGCTTTAGCTTTCAATGAATGATATGAATGAATGATAACAATCTTGAAAGCCTAAAAAAATTTGGTATGGCAGAAATCAAACACAAAAACCTGTATATGTTCAAGCAATATGATTAAAACAAGCCAATTTCAAAATCTGGATAGTTTAAGCACCCTATAGATATTCAGCTCAAAACACAAATATAAGTTCTTAAAAATCAATCCAAAACTACTAGAGCACTCTTAACACCTTATGGAACTAGCCACAACAAATATATGCACCCAGAACTGATTTATGTAATGAAACTTGTGATTAAATGAAGAACATTCAAAACTGGACAGTTTTGATGTCTTGATGAACTAATGCATAAAAATAATCAAATATCCAACCAAAAATTCGAAACTAAGTGTAATATGATTCCTAAGAACTTAAACAAACATAAAACAGTAATAAAAAACACAGAATAATAGATTAATCAGGTTATAATTGAATTCAAACTAGAAGCAGTGAAATTAGGAGCTATCTTGAAGTATATGAAGTTTCTAGCTCAATGATAACATAAACAGGTCTCAAAAATTCGAAACAAGGTTCAAACATGTTGAACACCAAAAAGGGGGAGATTGTTGAACTAAGGTAGTTCTAATCATGTGTTTTGATGATGAAAAAACATTATTCTTACTAATGTTTAAGTGTTTGAAATGTTTATAAGATAG
>JAOXYD010000004.1:5415529-5428293 GCA_028565735.1 Pinacopodium congolense | reverse complement strand
GCATCCTTCTTTTTTGATAACTAGAGCAATTTAAGACCCCTGTATAACTTAAGGCACTATGAGCCTCTCCAACCTTATATTCCATTAGATACCAAAGTTAAGAAGTGCATCAATGGTAGAAGATGGGTTAGCTTGCACCTGAGTATGCAGACTCTCTTCCACCTTACCTGCTTGATCCAGGAAAGGAAGATTATTATCAATGGATAGAGGATTGATCTGGAAAATTCATTAATAAATCTTTTCAAAGGATCTTTAACACAGCTGGATGGATCCAAGATTGGCTTTCCACAGTTTGGAACAAATTTCTCCTTCCTAAAGTCTCTTTTTTTCCTTTGGGTCTGTGTTAAACAAAGGCAAACAATTATGGCTATTCTTCATTTCTTAAATCTACCTCAAAATTGGCTGTGTGACTAGCCTTCCGAAACATTTTCTTACTTGTTCTTTCACTGTTTTTACTCTAGGTTTATTTGGGTCAACATTCAACAGATCTGCCAAATTGATAGTCATTTAACTTCTTTTGATGACATGATGAATTGGTTAGTTAGTAACATGAACAATATGAACCAAAACTTAACTTTGGCTTTGATAGCCTTTGTTTCGACAGCTTATAATCTGTGGAAGGAAAGGAATGCTAAGAAAGAACCGCCAAGGAACTAGTGCTTCATGACATCCTGTTTTGGATTAAGGAACATGTTTAGAGTTCAGGTCTAGATCAGGGGATAGGCAGTATCATGGCCATGTCTAGGCGAATTACTTATAGAGGAAGTCAGTAACTTTCAGCTGTAGGTGACCTTATGCTTTTACTTAAAGGATTGGGAATCCCTTGCTGGTAAAGTTTATCCTATGGCGAAGGCTGGATGGTGGATTTCTACAACAAAGGAATTATGCTAGTTGCTTCTATGCACTAGATTGGAGGGAGCTAGCAGCTTCATTGCGCTCTTGACTAGGAGCCTGACCACTACAAGAAGTTACTTGTGTTCGACGTAAGAGGAATTGACTTCTTATAATAGTTACCTTAGCAGCTTTCTACATGGAGCGAGCAGGTACCATCTAGTCTGCTATGGATGTAGGCGGTGACTAAGCAAATTTGGCTTCTTACGAGGATTTGGCTAATTATTTGAGAGGGACATGAGCCTTATGGTGTGTAGATTTGTCCTGGGCTTCCTCGTCTTTTTTAGCTGTCGCTTGTAGTTTTGCTTTGAACTCGGTTTTTGCTTTGACTTGATGTACTAACTTTATACTATTTTAAATTTAATTATTTACTTAAAAAAAGTTTCCCACTATCAACATCAAATAAAAACATTGATTGCATATTACCCTTTAATTTTCCTAACTTTTTTTGTTCAATTATGGAAAATTAATTTTACTAATCATTGATAAACAAGTCAATTTTCACTATTATGATAGGTTCACTAAGTTTGATCTCTCGTATGCAAGTACCCTTTTTTAAAGTTATACAACTTTGATATCTTTTTTTAAGTTAAAAAAATTATGGTTTATAATTTTTAAACAATACTGAAAAAATTAAAAATTTCCAATGATAAAAAATAAATTCTTTTTAAAACTTATTCATAACTATTATTTTTATTTTAAAATTTTTATATTATATTTAATTTCAATTAGAATTATTGAATTTATTATTAATTAATTATATACTAATATATATCAATATTTTTATTTTTATTTTTATAAATATTTTATTTTGATACTATTTTTATTAATTCGTATAATCTCTATTTTTTATTAATTCTATACAATTTTATAACTAATAAAATATCAGTTAACATTTAAAATTTAAACTTTCCCTCTCAACCAGAGGTTATCCATCTCTACGTTTATATTCCCTAGTGTTAGGTGCAGTTTTGAAAGTTAGGTGTCCCAAAGTAACTCTTATAATCACGAATCAACTATATTACATGACAAAAATATCTGACATGAATGATTCTACTAACACTTCTATATTTGTCTGGCAATGTAACTACCTATCGATATTGTGACTTTCAAGTTACGAACCAAAAAGAGGAGGAAAAAAAAAAATCTTCTGCAAAAGCTTGAAATTTTAGACCACTTCAGCTTCCACGGCTTTATAGCTAAAGACTTCTTTGGTAACGTTGATTGGGAGTGACTCCATCATTGACACTAAACAGAGGTTCGTGTTCAGTGAAGTCTGCACTGCTATGATTTGCCCGTCCTCTCATTGCAGTCCGGAGCAAAGACGATTTATCAGGATTATCACAAAGCCCGAGCTTGACTATCAATGTTGCCACAGTACCCTTGTCAAGGCCTTCACTTTCGATCCAAATATAACCTCCCATGAGAGTTACAAATCTGGTGCAGTAATTCCAATAGAGTGAAAATGCAATAAATAGAAGGAAGGAACTGGTTTTAAATAAGCAGATTGCAATTATTTTGGTTCTGTACTACAGCGAGGAATAGATAAGGTGAAGAGGCAGCATGCAAAGTTAATATGGCAATTTCTACTTTTTTTTTTTTTGAGAAAAAGGAATGTTTGAGGAAACTATTGAAAATAAAAGAGTGTGATTATGAAATTGTCTCCAGCTACATTCAAATGTCACTAGATTCTACATGCAAGCATTAAAGTTGTCCTCTGCAGTATATTATGGGGATATGTTCCAAGCTCTACCGTTTGCAAATGGGAAGTCCAAGACCTGCGCCACCATTAGTTCGACTAGATCCACTTCGAGGCTGGGCAAATTTAGTGAAAAGTACTGGGATGTCTTGTTGGGGAATACCACAGCCAGAATCCTTAACCTGCAGAAGTCAATTTGTTTAATAACTTATGCATAGATCAAATTTCAAACAAGCCATGTTGACAAAGCAATGAAAGCAGTATAAAGGTGGCCTGTGCGGAATTTGTGCTGGCAGCAGGACTATATAGGCTAATTGTTGAAGTAGATGATGATTAGACAAGAGTAGTACAAAATTGCACAAACATTTTCTCACTGAAGAGTTATCATATGCACAGATGCCTTAACCTCTAGGATAAACTGGGGTTGCAAAAGAGCAATCAACCTGAACTTGTAAGAAGAAGTAGCCATCACTTGCAATTGGGTAAACTTCGGGAGACCTCCAGTCCCTTAATGATTCTGGTTTTGCAACAGATGCTATGACAGAAACATAACCCGCCTTTGTGAATTTAATTGCATTGCCAACAACATTTAAAAGAGTTTGCATAAGCCGTTTCTCATCACCAACAGCTAGCAGAGGCAAATCAGAGGCCAGAATCAAGTTCATGGATAGTTTCTTTATACACGCAATAGGCTGTATCAAATTGACAACCTATATTGACAGAGTGAAAGGCAAACAGGGTTATTAAGATGCTTCAATAGAATTGCTGGGAAGCCACAATTTTATATCAAATTCGGTTAGAGCAGAAAATATTCAATCATGTATTGCATACCTCTTTAAACATGCCATGAAGATTGAACCTTCCCATGTCCAACTCAAGGCTGCCATCTTCAAGCTGCGAAAGATCTAGCACGTCATTGGTAAGTGTTGCTAAGAGGTTACTACTCTTTAAAACTGTCTCAATCATAGCTCTTTGTTCTGGGGTTAGCTCAGTCTCTAACATAAGAGAAGACAATGCAATGATTGCATTCATTGGTGTCCTCATCTCATGGTTCATGACAGAGAGAAAGTCATTGCGAGCATGGATTGCTGTTTCTGCCTCTTGACGAGCTAAGTTCAAAGCAATGTTCTGCTTCATGAGCTGTTCACGTGCTCGCATAGATTCTTCCAGAATTGCGGCATGAGAAAGAGCAACTGCAACCTGTATGAAGAGAAAAAGATTAGTTCACTGATAAGCACGTTCTGAGTAGGGTTCCTAGGAAAATAATCACAGCATCAACAAGTAAGTAGCTTTATAATCAAATTGTTCAGTTCTTTGGTCTTAAATAGCTTTCAAAAACTTCATGAAATTAACTTGCAGTAAAGGAATTGAGACATAAAGGTTGAGTGAATAAGCATGACAAAATGGTAAAGTCAAACAATCCGAAATGTAAATGCACCTGGTCTGCAACAACTGTAACAAGTTCTAACTCATGGTCCCGCCATTTTCTAGCACCATCTGCAGGAAGGATCAGAACCATGACAGCATAGCTTTTTGCAGAAAGTTCAGGCCAATCATTGATTTGAAAATTTGATAGATGTAAAAGAGGTACACGGACGGCAACAACTTCTGGAAGAACATATCTACCTACAAGAGGCCGGATCCTAGCCAGGGGACAATTATATGGTATACGCATTGCCCGTGCACTATTAAAGACTTCAGTTACTATGGGAAGGTTTATTGGCACAGTAGTTCCATATTGTGCTCGGTAGTTCAACATATGTGAAAGTTGTAGAGTCATGCCAGATCGTGATGGCATCCACAACGCGCATTCCTCCAGGCCTAAGGTCCTACCCAACTCGACAAAAGTGGTTTCTAGGATAGTATTGCTGTCAAGAGTGCTTCTAATCTCATGGGTCAACATTCTAACATGTCTTCCTGTCTCTTCCTGTGTAAGAATAAGTCCCATTTCCTTGTCAAGTTCTTCAGCCTTGTTCTTGAGGAACATTTCTCGAGTTTTAACGCTCAATAAATCGGGAATGATGTAAACAAGCGTTAAAGCAGTGAAACAAGATACAAAAGCACAAGAAATCTTTGCAATAGCCATAACCACAGCAACTGCTTTAGAATGCATGTAGAATGTCCACAAATTTATGAAGTGGGTTGCTCCACAAAGAACAATAAAAGCACCAAACTGCATAAGCACCCCTCTGTATGGGAAGAAGGCTGATTTTTGCACGAAGTAGATAATCTCAATAGGGATAGAAAAGTATGCGAATGCAATTAACACGTCTGAGATATACTGATATTTCACAAGAAGTTCATCATGGGGCCACATGTCAATGCAATAACAGGACTGCATCATTCCCATAGTTGCCTGTTGAGGTAAATCTGAAAGCCCTGGAAGATATATCACACGCTACTAATCAGTTGACAAAGGAAAGAGAACTGAGAATAACCAATATTAGAATAAATTATTGATCATGCAAGAAATAACCATTTTGATTCACTGATCTGCTAGCAAAAAAAATATAATCCTGGTGTTTTAATTCCAACGGTGGTTTTCATTACTTCAAATAATCCAGCAAACCATGTATCCACTCACTAGTAGAGTTCCTTCTACTCATTGTAACATAACCCAGAAGGAAGTAACTTTATGAATATATGTAAAACGCGTACATGAATGGGAAATATAAATAGAAAATGAATCAAAAGAAACGCTTTTCAAGTATGTTCTTTAACTTCATTTAGTACAAACCTAACCTTGACCAAAGTGAACAACTTCGCTAGAAAAAAAAGAAGCAAACTTACCAGATAACAGCACAAGAAAATTTTATAAAGGAAACAAATAGAAGGAGGATGAGTACCAATGGATTAGTTGGACCCCCAGCTGCAAATTAAAGATGCTTATGATGAAAGCCAATCATGATCAAACCATAATTAAGCAGTAAAAACTCAAACCAACTAGTGCTTTCCTCTACTTAATCACATAAACAACAAATGAACACAAACAAGGGCTGTTAAAAGAAAATGACAAGCAACAATATGAACAAATCAGTGGCATATACAATTGAGGAAACAGATTGTTACCAAAGGGAAAGAAAAAGTTGAGGGGCAACGATCAATTGCAGAGGTTTGAGATACGCATCATTTGAGGAACGAAAGGACCCTACATCACAGTACAACGGAGAGCTCTGAGAGAGAGAAAAAGAGAGGAACAAATGAGTAAAGTGGCAGTTCGAGCAGAGGGAGCGAGGGAGCAGCGTAAAAGTGATTAAAAGTTATCACGGACAAGGAGGAGATATTGGCACGTGGGACGGGATGGCCAACGTGGAACACTTTTTCTTTTGATCCCGATGTACGGCCTGCGTTTTATGGCCGGCCGTACCCATATAAATATAAATATTATACATTAAATAATATATAATTATAATAATTATAATAATATTATTATACAAAATAAGTGAATCGGTCACCAAATTTTATGGTTACCAGGACACTTAATTTTATCATGTATATGTTTTTAAAATTAAATATATATTATAACTTTTTTTAAAAATATAAATATAAACATAGATATAAATATAAATATAAAATTTCAAATATTGGCATAAAATTTTGAAAAATTATATTTATCAAGCATAATAATTTGTTTTCAGCTATAATTTTTATTTTAAAATAATTTAATATATGTGAATCGACCTTGTTTTAACAATTTAATATACGTGAATCGATTTTTGTATTGTTTTTTTATAAAATATGAAAAAAGTAAAATATAAATCTCTAAATTACTACTATAATATATGGTTCGAGCTGAAATAAGAAAAGAGAAAATCAGAGTTTTACCGAAAATAAATAAAATAGTATATACCTTTTCAAATTATAAAATAGAAACTAACATAGTTATTATATATGCTCATCATAATCTAACTCTTGATATATCTCTAATAGTTACAAATTATATATTTATTAAAATGTTCAAACCTTACGCTCTATCGAAAACAGAAACAACTGAATGAAGTTGACTGTCAAGTTGGTAGTGTATAAATAGCCGTCCATTATCATTACATAATTAGACAAAAGAAGCTGAAAAAAGAATGGGTTTGACTCTCTTTTTTCTAAGACCATAGTCTAAGAGAAATAGGTTGCGGAACCTGTGCTACTTGGTTTGAAAATTGAAATTCACCTCGAGGTTCAATGTTTCTGCTCCGGGAGATGTGACAATATTATTAAGTATTGGATCTAACGATGGGATCTTTGATGGATAAAAGTTGAAAGTGGGTGGTGGTGGAGCATGATATGGACAATTTGAAGATTAAAATGCCAATTTGGTGCAAAAAGGCAGCTTTCAAAGTGCAACAGTTACACGTTAGACATGGCAGCTACTTCTCGTGAGATGCATCGAATGAGGTCCTCTTCCTTGTAAAAGAGGGCCCTTTCACATGCTCTTGTTTTACCAAATTAAATTACACAAACGCTTTGCTAGACTTTAATCGAATTCAAAAGAGTCCACACCGCATTCACCAAAGCAACTTCTACGTAATTGTGATATGGGTACGTAGTAGATGAATAATGGTGAGGTCGATGGGGACAACTTTCAGAGGAGAGTATGGACAGGTTCTGAAGAAGCTTGCAAAGACATCCTGTTGCTGTATGGACTATACTGTCATGTCAGATTTTTCTTTTTTCTTTTTCAATATCCGTAACATAATTCAACAACCATATGCCATATAACAACAGCTGTTCCTGTTCCATTCCGGAGGGAGTTTAATCAGTGAAAAAATAATAATCTAATTTCCTCCCTTTTATATTTTAATAATTTATTGAATAAAGGCTAGTTCAATCCTCTGACAGAATTTCGAAAAAATTAAATACTCTTTCTCTAGCAAGCTCCTTATGGGACTAGATCCAAATCGCTGGAGTTGGTTTCATGTGCAAAGGTAACTCCTGTCTTCATCCTGCCTTCATATGAATTTTGTGTAAAGCTCTCCCAGACCAACCAAAAATCACCCAAGCATTTTTGGCGGAACAGTTGGCAACACTGCAGCAGCCGGAATACCATGTGAAACTGCTTCACCTCACACCGGATCTCTGTGAATGTCTTTTGCCTTCAGTTATTATGGCAAGAATCTTCAGGAAAAGCGCTGCTTCCATCAAGGAGTACATCCAATTTTAGTTTTAAGGTAGAAACTGTGGGAACATTAAACAGCAAAGAACCAATTCATGGTGTATACGGTTTTGCTTAGGGAATTTTCATTTTATTTTAAAATTAATCATAAAATAATTAACATAAATTTAATAATCAAATTATATTGGTTATAATTCTTCTTAGTAGTTAATATTAAATAATCAAATTGTATATATTTAATTAATAATAAAATTAGATGATGACAAAGGAACTAAAACAAAAAATCAAAATCAGTTTATTATAGTTTTAATAAGATTTGAGCATCTTTGATATTATTTTAATTTTAATTTTTTGCCTTTATTTTTAAATTTAGTTAAAAAATTAGTTGTTTGACTTTTTTTATTTCTATGTTAATTTTAGTTTCATCAACTAGTTTTGCATTTTTATTTTGTTCTTTTGTTATAAATTGATTTTAGTACTAACTAAATATATAGTATTTAATCATTTATATTAATTACTGATAAAATTATGAGTAATATTAATTTAATTAATAATTACTTCTAATTTTTAAGATAATTATTTTGAAAATTTAATATATTTTCAAAATTGATAATTATTTGATAAATTTATTTAATTTGATTACAAGGAAGCATTTGTTCTTTTAGTTGTACGGTTTTAACATGGCCGCATCGATACCAATGTCAAATTGAAGAATTATAAACCGAGAATCGGATTTTGCAGAAGTAACCACAACAAGAAAGAAAGCCAACCTTAAGAAAATTCAAGGATTTCAAGAAGGAAATCGATCCAATGGATGGATATTCTGCTGATGATGCTGGATTGCTTTCAGTCAATGATTTCATAGAACTGCCGTATAATCTCTGTGCATAAATGAACGATATTCAACTTGAATAACGAGAGCATGCGACTTAAATGGAGAAAGATAGTTCTCAATTTATATAACATGCCTCTTTTCCCTTTATAAAGGAAGAGAACACAAGAAAATAAAATGAACAATCCAATCTTGGACTATACAATCAGTTCCTCAACTATAGATTGACAAGAGAACAGAATCTGCCCCCATTTATAAACAATCCATCTCAAAAATAGATTACACAGGTAAAATGAGGCGAAAAAAAGGAACTACACAATAAATAGAAAATACCACAGAAGCCTTAGCCAATCTAAGAGGTAAAAGAGGACGCAGAGACCACAAACTGTCATTGGCAGCATGTAAAATAATGCACATATTTCTTTCTTAACCCTTGTTGTTGGTCAATCTGAAGCTGTAAGCAGGTGATATTGCAAGCGAATACAGTGATTAGGCAACAGATTGCGGGTAAAGCTGGACCCAAGCAAATTCTTCTACATAGCCCGCACTAGCCTCACAAGAGGCTCCACAAGTGTACACCACAACAGTTGCCCAGTCAAGAGAATCAGTATCATTCTTGACATCAGAGTAATAAAGCAACTGAGGCAAGATCTGATGATACCAGAAAAATAAAGTAAATATCACTTCATAGCTTACGAACAAAAGAATGGGATTACCTATGAACATCAATAACAAGTGATCTCACATGCTTTTCGAATCAATGATAAAGTATTTCAATCAAAAGTAAAAAATATGCAGAACCACAAAGAAGCAAATGTAGACTACGACTGCACATACCTGAAATTCGAAGACTAAAGAACTGCCACAGTTATTACAGCTAGGAATGTCACCTTTTGATGGCTGGCCACTTGACAAAGGCCAGAGAGGTTTCGCGTTAGCATGCCTACAGTACCTGAAGTATAAAATCAAAGTAGTTAAGCTTTCAGCTAAAGGTATTAGCTGAAACCGAATACACAATATAGAAGTGAACATCATATCACCTCAATACTTGTTCAGGGGCTCTAGCTATGCGCTCTTGGAAACTTGCCCAACACTTCTTATCACTTCCCCCCTGCTCATCGTCATAAAATGAGAACATAGGAGAATATAAATAAAAATGAACTCCCATAGCAAAAGTGCCTGATTGATACCTCAAAAGTGTCAAGCAATGATTTCATTGAGGGATCAATTCTGTCTGTTGACACCAAGGAGTTCGCATGACTGTTTTCCTCAGACATATCACCTTCATCAAATTCATTTTCATTCTCATTTATCATCTCGTACTCTGGCCACAGATTGTTGCTAGCAACTGATAAAAATGTCAAGTGGTATCAGAGCAGGAATTCAAGAAAATATTGACAACACAGAAGCATAATGAAGTAAAACCTCTCATAAGGGCAGTTGCATACTCCATAAAGTGATGGCCATGACACACACCATTTGCAAATCTAGACTTAAATAATTAATTTCTTGAATACCAACATGAAAAAGAGCTATTCAAGCAGCGTCTACCATTTGGTTAAATTGTGAGACCATTAACATCACTATCCAAACATATCTACAAAGTGCATAAACCTAGGGTCAAGATGATTTACTGGCCTTTACTAATCTCCATCGAAGTATTATTGTTAGAATCAGGTATCTTAGATGAAAGACTAAGCTGTTGACATTCTAGTTTGTGGCCAGAGCGCCAGTGCATTGCCTGAAAAATAAGAATAAAGAAATATAATCAAGCATTAAAGCCCAAATTAAACCACAGTAAGCTTAAACTGGCAGTATGTACTGACCTGGTGTTTCTGTGAGCAATAGTGCGTTTTCTTGCAGCTACTACACATTTTATCACCTTTCCAGGTACCACACCAATTACAAAGTGGAACTGGGAAAAAAAAAAAAAAGGGTAAAGGCCATCGGCAATTGAATTATTAAACAAGATTTTCAATTAGTCATAAATTTCGTAGGGTCCTTGCAACTATGTCAACATAAAAATGATGTCTCCATTTCCATTCAAAGACTGTTCAATCTAGAAAGGAGGGTGTTGAGTGCTATATAAAAGAAGCCATAAGGAGTTAATGTGATCCCCAAAATCATTTTGAGTTTTAACATCCATTATCACTAACTTGCAGTCATCTTGGTTGCATGACATGTTATCTGCAATAACAAGCCCACAAGCACTATGTCATATAACCCAAAGGGTAGTTCATTACGCTCATTATTCATGGAAAAAAAACCCCACAATATAGAACGCAATAGCATATTGATTTTGTTGTCAACTCTTCTAAGCCAAAACAAGATTGTCCCAGAACTATGCTTCCATAACGATACTCTCTCTGACTTTGCAAATGCACATCGTTTAGACTACAAGCAAAAGAAAAATAAAACGGAGGTTACCTCCAGCTTTCAATGGTCTATCAGTTGCATTATGTCTTGGTGGCTCAGTAGAATAAAACGGGTTACTGTGAGGCAATTGGCATCTGAAAACCTTCACACTTGAGAAAAAAATCAAGCAATCAGCCAAGTATGCACATCTGCAAAACCATTTTATCACCCGCTCCAAATAACCAAATACTGATTATACAAAAGCGAGATACCATCGAGATGGTTTTTGTGGCCCGCGTTTCCATTGCTCATGTTGGTCTCGAAGAAGACATGACATTGAGGTGCACATGAACACAAACAACGTTCGATGGAATGTAGATTCCTTCTCAGATAACGGCGAATAGACCTGCAATACACTAATTATCATCAAGAATCCAATTCATTAAAAAACAAGTAAGCAATACGACAAAAACAAATCACCTGAAGCAGAAACTGCAGAGGGTCTCCACATGTATCACAAACACTATACTTTCCACAAGGCAAATTAATAGGATCCAACCAAGCCTGCAAGAGACCCACGACCACTTTAATTTTCACGAAACAACTTCCATGACATAATTAAAAAAGATAGCGAAAGACATTAAGTGAACAGAGTGAGCGTACCGGAACACCACCAGCTTTGCTAGGAAACAACTGACGAAGAAGAGACCAACGGTGTTTTGGCTTTTCCAAGAAACCCAGAACGACAGGTTCTTGTTCCTCGTCATCTTCATCATCATCATCATCTTCTTCTTCCGCAATAACGAGGTCTTGTTCCTCCTCAATTTGGAGGCCCTTGAGATTTTCTATCGAGTCTCCAATCACGCGACTGTCCATTTTCTTTGCTTTTTGCGTGCTTATTTGTACAATTAGAATCCGGAGAATTTATTCTTCTTCTAAGCTTAGCTTCAGAAGTTGCAAACAAAAGACTTGTTCTAGTAAGTTTAGGCACGGGAGGTGGAGGTAAGCCGCAGGTTGTACGATTTTGCAGAGAGCAGGCGAAGCCGAGTACCCTATTTTACAGAACACCGAGAAAGCCCATTTTGTGTACAGAAATTCATTAATTTAAAGGAATAGCTGTATGGGCCTAATCTGACCCGAATTATTTTTAGGTAATCAAGGCCCAAACCCAAATTAGTTTGAGGTTTTCATTTTTTTAGACAAAAGGTCATATAAATCTTAAGCTCAAACCTTAACTTTAAATTGATTAAATTAAATTTTAATGTTTTAAAACTTTTAAAAATATTTTAACATTTATAGATCTTGACAAAGTAATTCCGTTAATTTTAACAATATTGTTGTTAAAGAATTAGTTGTGGATCCACCGTACTACAGTAAGGCTCACATAAGCATTCAAATGGTGCAACTCTTCTTCGCTTGGGTCGTCGTCTTCACTATCCAGTCCACCCATCACAAAAAAAAAAAAAAAAGGTTCTAGTCTCCTCCAACAACCAAATGGCCGAGACTAAATGCCCAAAAATCCCTTTCCTTGTCACTTTGTGCGCTGCGCTGTTCCTGTCTTAATAACGGAAGTAGCATTGATGTAAGAAGCTCCTTTATACTGTAAAAATGGCAGTTCTAAGGTTCAACAACGACTTGATGGAGCATAAGCTATTTCTAAGGTTTAACTGACAGTTTACTGTCGGATTAATTAACCATAATTATTATTTTATTAATGTCAAAATTTTATTTTTAAATTTAAAATTTTGAAATTTAAAATTAAAAAATATCTAATATAATAAGTTAAATATAAAAAATATAAAATTAAATAAATTAAAATATATGACAATCATATATAAATTATAAGGAAATAATTAAATAAAATAATGGGCTTGAACTTA
>JAOXYD010000004.1:5400469-5415429 GCA_028565735.1 Pinacopodium congolense | reverse complement strand
ATAATCTTGGAGGAGCATCCCACGCTTGTGGCACAAGTGTGTGGCAAGTGTAGGGGTGAAAACGTAGATGTGAGAGAGGAGGTTGATCCCTATGTTTGTGCTATAGGCGTGGGGCAAACATGGGTCATGCATTACCACTCTAACTTTCTTTCAAACACACCCAGGAGAAACAGCACACTAAAACAACATATCCATAAGACACAATTCTAACCCAAACTCAAAAATTAAATTTGTAAAATATAAAACACAGTTAAGAACACTAAAAAGATCAATAAATTAATCATAAACACATCAAAACTAAGAAATTCACATGCTAAACACTTATAAGAATAAAGACTAAAACACAACTATCAACTTCTCTGCACTTAATTCTTTTCTTGCCCTCAAATAAAATCAAACACAGTAAACAAAATCAAATATAGTCATAACATCCTATCAATTCATCTTTACAAAGATCAAGTGCAAGCAATATTTCAAACTTTAACAAACTTGAACGTCAAGTTACTATACATATCATAACTATTTTTTATCAATACACATAAACAAACTTAGCTTATGAAGTTCAAAGGCAAGCATAAACTCAACATGGATCTTCCTCATGGGTTTCACTCATTTCTCTCAATTGTTTGAAGCTTAGTGTTTTGCTTAAACTTCCTATATGAAACCACACTATCATTAGCTTGCTAATACACCAATTCTCCTCTACATTGATTACATGCTAAAATAGATCAAAAGAACTTTGTTTCAGGTTGTAATAGGGCTAAGGTTAAGGTAGGTTAAAAGGATTTTAGGGGTTCATCACAAGCATTCATAAAGTACTAAGTGTACAAAGGAATGAAAAAATAAACTTATGAGATATGCAAATGGATAAAACTAATACTCTATACTTATTATTGCTACAAACTTTGATTCTTTTCTTTTATTTCTTTCCCTTTTTTCTCTTCCTTTTTTAAATCAAGAAACAATGAACAAGATGGTAACTAAATGTAATGTACTCTAAGAGTAGAAGTATCGCTCAACTCATCTCAAAAAATAAATGTGGCCAAACATCCCAAACTAATGCCTCACTTAGCACTCTATTAAACTTGTGATTAGGTAAGTTAATGAGGTTTGAAGGTTTTAAAATAGGATGATTTTAATAAACAAGTGGTTAAATACTTAAAGGGTTTCCAAGGGGTAATAAAATAGGTAAGTCATTTAAACCAAGGATTAAAAGAAAAAGAGCCTTAATCATTTCCATCTAGCATGCATTTAGTATATTGAAACCAATTCAAAGTAAGTTCTTAAGGTGATTACCTAAAAAATTATCACATATACAAAGAAATGAAATGATTATAAATGGACTCATACATGCTCAATCCTCACATAAGCTCAATTGAAAATCCCCCATGTTTCTATGCATTACCTAATCACTTAAGCATCAATTTTTGAGTAAGTTTATGCAACTAACTACTTTAGTCAAGCAATATGATTCACCTTCTATTTAAGTGGCCTAACCAAATTCAAGCATAGAGCTTAATCTCATTCCAACTACTATGATAGAATCTTATGGAAACACATTCATCACAAACATTCAAGTGTAGGGAAATCACACACCGAATGCTAACAACCTAGCATGCACCCTAAATGACATGCCAAAAACAAACAACAAACGATAACAAAACAAACGATAACATGTAAATGTCAATGCAAATGTCTCATCCCCATACTTGAAAAACACATTGTTCTCAATGTGAAAGAATATGCAACATGTAAATAAAAACAAATACAAAAAATACAAAAAAATAGTAAAGAAAGAAAAATGATCAGAAAGACTTATGGAGATGAGGGTGGAGCTAGTGCAAAAGATGATGCATCAAAGTTGAGCTTGCAAAAATATTTCTTGATCTTACAGGCGAGGTGCTATTTCTTCTGGGAGACCTTGTTGGTTTTTGAGTCAAGGATATCCACCTTACTTTCTAAATGCTTGCTAGATCCTACTGTCTCTATAAGTAATTAATTGTTGGCTTACATGACTATAAGGACCTGTTGCCAACCTTCAGCTTCTAGAGGGGGAGCTGAATGGTCGATGTTATCGTCTGGTGGGACATTAGAGGTAGGTGCTAGCTATTGTGATGTTGTCTCGTGGCTAGTGTAAAAGAAAGAACTTTTAGATAAGGGATTGCAAAGCACCGAGAAATGGTACTCCACAATCTCCAATCTATGTAAGTCTTCAAGATAAAAAAATTCAGGGCCTTCAATGTGTACATCAGAAAGGTCAACATGATAATGTGAAGTAAGAGTGTTGAAGTTGTTTACTTAAATTATTAAAATGAATTCATTGTGATCTATCACTTTACTCTCCTGCTTCTATTGTTCTCTATTGTTTTCCCTTCTCTATGTACATGCATTGATTAATCATTTATGTTGTGATATGAATACAACTAGTCAAGTAAAGGATCCACTACATATTCCTAATGGATCAATTACAAGAGCTAGGAGTAAGAAGCTTAAAAAGGCTATAAATGCCTGATTAAAGATATATATATATATATATGCAAACCACGCTTTAAATATCACATCCAAATCCATTTTGAGAAGTTTAATCAACCTAAAGGAAGAACAACCATGAGTTAACATGATCTAAGCTAATGTTGGAGAAGTTTTAGATACCTAAACCCATTATATTAGGTCCAATTTCATGGATTAATATCCATTTTATGTTCCAAATTTTATTTTACTTTATTTTATTTTACTTAATTATAAAGCCAAAAATATGGTTGAAAAGTTTTAATAGTGATTTGATAGTTTCCTATTCAATTTAGAACTTGTATAAGAAATACTAATTTGATTAAGAAAAATCCTAAAGAGAATATTTTTCAAACAGGATTAGGATTCTTAATTGAAACAATAATCCTTGCTACACTTATGAATTAGGGTTATTCATATTTGTTATATAATCCCTATATAAAGGATACATTTTTAAGCAATAAGATAGATTGAACTTGTATATTTTTTAGAGTTGTGAGTGCTTTCTATCTTGCACTTATTTAAACTTTTTAACTTATTAAAGAACTTCTTTTTTTGTGGCATTCAAAAACTTTATGAACTTAATTCTTGATTCTTGATTCTTGATTCTTTATAATCAATAGATCAATTTCTTCATAAATTTGATTTAGCTTTTTTGGTGAAATCCAATCTTGTTCTTTAGTTCTCTAGGTTTAATTCTTAGGTGGGTTCACATCAGTTGATATCAAAACTAGGTTTTAAATCAAGTTTGCTTATCCTTTTGTTTCGTGTCTTTTGATATTTCTTCTTCTAAATTTTGTGATTCTTGTGTCTCTTTATTCTTTCTTTATCTTCTTCTTTTGTCCTCAAGTTCTAATCAAATTAGATTCTTACATCTTTTTTATTATAGTTTTCCTATCTTTTTTTTAGGGTTCTTCTTTCTTCAATTTATTTTTTCATGCTTTCAAAACTAGATTGTTTAAGAAAACAAACAAAAATTTCATTCTTATTTTATCAGCTTCTGGTGATTGTGATATCTAATTTAAATTCTACTTCATAGATCCAAATTGGTGCAATCTGTGTGCTCCTTGAATTCCATCTTTATTTCAAATGTATTTAGTTACTTTTTTTGTCTTTACAAAAAACAAAAGACAAGAATAAAAAAAATAAATGAAAGAAAAGGAAAAAAGGAAAAAGAAAATAAAGAACTGAAAAGAAACAAAAGAAAAGAAAGAATGTTGTGAAGATTTATCAAGAGATTGTTATCACTTTAATTCTTCAGGTTTTCAACCAATTTAAGTTATTACTATGGTGTTGAAACTGATCAAAATCTCTATTATTGCACATCTAGTTCAATTAAATCATTGCCATTCTCCTTTTTTTATTCAACTTCATTTTTTCTTTCTTAACTTATGTCTTTTTTCTTCCCTTAACCATTAATTCTATTGATTTTAGACGTTTATAGGATTAAATAATTTGACTGAGTTTATAAAGTTCTTTAAAAAAACTTGATAAGGAAGCAAAGAGTAGTAAAAGGTAAGAGTGTGTGACATTAGCATCGAGAAAAGCTAATTAAATAGTGAAACGCAAGTGTTTTGACGTATTTTTAGAGTAAACAAGTGAGGGAATGTATAAGGAACTTTCTTGATTATCTTTTCTTTTTTTGTAGATTCTAAATGTCTTTTAAAGGCAGTTCAACACCAAAGGAAGAAAAAACAAGAGCACATTACTTATGTAGGCTATGTAACAAAAATTTAAGAGAATGAACATGCTATATAATGACGTCAAAGAGTTACTGGAGAAACAATCACATCAAATTATTGAATTGCAAAAGAGCTAACACCTGAATAGTCCCTAATGAGAGGAGGTGATCTAGATATAATCTAACACCCCCAATAATGGAAATTGATGATTAAAATGCTATTTTGAGTGTGAATGAAGTTAATGTAGCATCTAAGGTTAAAGGGGCCAAATTTAGGCCTAAGAGAGAAGTTAGATATGGATGGGACTTAGAAGGGAGCCTAGAGGTCGAGAAGATATGGATTATAATCTAGGTAGCACAAAGATGAAAATGCCAACCTTTACAGATAGAAACAATCCAAAAGCTTATCTAGAGTGAAAAAAAATATGTAATTGATCTTTAATTTCCATAATTATTAAAAAGACGAAAGTAAAACTAGCTTTTGTTGAGCTTACTAATTATATCATTATTTTTTATGATAAATTGATGATTACTAGGAGAAGGAATCATGAGTCACCTTTAAAGACTTGGAATGAATTGAATGCTCTTATGAGAAGGAGGCTTGTTCCTAGTCATTTATTATAGAGATCTGTATTAGAAATTGCAAACTCTTTCTCAAGATTTAAACAATGTTGAGGACTACCATAAGGAGGTAAACATAGCCATGATTCATGCTTATGAAAAAGGATAGAGAAGAAAGTATGGTAAGGTTTTTTAATATTATAAATTGAGATACAACTAATGTGGTAAAGTTATGACATTATGTTGAGCTAGAAGAGATGGTGCATATGGTTGTGAATGTGAAGAATTATTAAAGTACCTAACTGGTACTAGTAGTTCCTGGAGGCTTAAAAGGAAAAAGGAAAATAGGAATTCTTCTAGAGTCAAGGTTAGACCATCTAAAACTAAGGAAGATATCTCTGTAGAAGGAAAAGTTAAGATTGATTCTGAACCCTCTAAAAATAGTGGAGATACAGGCTAGAGACCCTACCCTAAAATCAGTGTATGAAAGGTCCCTAAAGAGAGGGATCACTTTTCATCACTCTAAAAGGTTATGTTTTTCCCCATCGCAGTTTTTCCTCCACTGGTAGACTGATTCCAAAGGCTTTAGGGTGAAGAGTGGCGTTGAGCACACCGACAATGCGACAATGGTTAACAGAGAAACTACCCAAAGCCAAGTCACTATGGTATCTCCTACTACAGGTATAGTAGCTAAGCTTGTAATTACTATAGCTCCCCAAAAGCTCATTTGACCCCAAGGTAGTACGTAAACCTCTACAAATAGAGATTTTAAATGTTTTCATTACTTAAAGGGCACATTGCATCTCAATGGTCAAATAAGAGAGTTATGGTCATGAGGGATGATAGATATGTGCAAAGTGAAACTAATTTAGATGAAAAGAAATCTATACTACCATTTGATAATTCTAGTGATGATGGAGATGAGTATACCATTAAAGGTGAGGTGCCATTTACTAGAAGAACATTAAGTGTTCAAATTAAGTAGGATGATGTAAAGTAAGAAGAACATATTCCACACTAGATACCATATTCATAACAAGGTATGTAATACAATTCTTGATGGAGGAAGTTGTAAGAATGTAACTAGCATAACTTTTATATATAAAAAAAAGTTAAGCTTTCCTACTATGAATAATTCAAATCCATACATACTTCAATGTCTCAATGAACATTGGGAGATCAAGGTGAATAAATAGGTGTTATTTCCTTTTAATTAGAAGATATAAAGATGATGTGTTGTGTAATGTGGTGCTTATGCAAGTTAATAAAATTCTTTTTGGGAGAACATAGGAATATAATACAAAAGTTATGGATGATCTATGAGGACCAAATGAGATTGAGAAGAGAGAATGAAGAAAAATAATGAGTGAATGAAGAAAAAGAAATTGAGAGAGAGAAGAGAGAGAGAAAATAAAGAGTGAAAGAGGAAAAAAAGACAGTGATGAGAGTTCAAAAGAAAAAGAGTTAGTAATGAGAAAAATAAAGAAGAAAATGAGTTATTATCAGGGGTTGTAATTTCTAACAAACCTATTTATATACGCAATCTTAAGAAGACAAAGGAGCTTCAAAGGTAAGTGAAGGAATTAATTGCTAAGGTTATATAAGGGAAAGCATGGGTCCACGTATAATTCCAGTGGTTCTAGTGCCTAAGAAGTTTTGTAAAGGGGGAATGATGTGAATACAATTAGTCAATAGAAAGATCCACAACATATTCCTAATGAACTAATTATAAGAGTTAGGAATAAGAAGCTTAAAGAGGAGGCTTTGAATAGAATAATTAAAGATAAATAAATACATATATTTATATATACAGGCCAAGTTTTAAAGATCATGTAAAGCCCCTTTTGGAAAGTTTAATAAATATAAAAGAAGACTAATCATGAGTTAAAATGATCCAAGCTAACTTTAGAGAATTTTTGGATGCCTAAGCCCATCATATTACAGGTAATTTTGTAGACCATAACCCATTTAATGTTCTAAAATTGATTTAATTATAATTATATTTTATGATATGTAATTTTGAAACCCAAAACATGGTTGGCAAGTTTTTACATTTATTTGATAGTTTCCTATTCGATTTAAGACTTATTATAGGAAATACTAATTTGATTAGTAAAAGTCTTAAAGAGAATACTTTCCTTATAGGATTAAGATTCTTAATTAAAACAAGAATCTTGTTACACTTTATAACTTAGGATTATTCATTTTTCCTATATAATATCCCTATATAAAAGACACATTTTTAAGTAATAAGAAAAATTATAGTTTCAAATTTTTTAGACCTATGAGTGTTTGCTATCTTGTTCTTCATTGAACTCCAATACTTATCAAAGAAATTCCTTCTTTGTGGTGTTCAGAAACTTTATAAACTTGGTTTTTTATTCTTTATAATCAAAAAGTCAATTCCTTTATAAATTTGATTTAGCTTTCTTAATAAGATTCAATCTTATTATGGGTTCTCTAGGTTTAACTCCTAAGTGGTGTTGGCAGTAATAACACATGCATCACAAATTAACAAGCCTCAAGTTACACTGCATCTTCTATATTTTAGCTTAACCATGATCTTTCTTATTAAATCATTAACAAATCTTACATTACACTATATAAGAACCCTTCTTAATGTAAGGCCACAAAATATACCCTAGTTGAAATGATACATGTTTATGGAAGTATATGTGAGATAGGAGTTTAAATTTTCCTATTATGTGAATGTGAAAAGCATAAAAATTATCACGTGACAAGTTAAGTTATTACATGGAAATTAGAATGACTAAGCCTATGAATTGTTCCTTAATATGCATATAAAAAAGTCAGAACAGGGTTTTTAGGTTTTCTAGACAATTTTTTCCCTTTGTATTTAGTTTCTATAACATCAACAATCATACCATTTGGAGTTCTAAATCATGAGATATGAACAAACTATCACAAGTTGCTCCAAAATAGGGGCAGCATCAGGTCACCTCTTTCAACCTTAATTTCGAAGGTCCTAGAGCTAGAATTAAATTAAAGTCTCTTCATGAGATATTTAGCCCTATGTCTTAGGTTTTATATGAAACTAGAATCACATAATTTAGGTGTCTATAAACTTAGTTATGGCTCAAAGAACATGACTGACTCAAATAAACCCTGGACAGAATTCCACTACATAATCCTCTCTTATTATATTCAACAAGCCCTAGCCAAAATAACACCAAAGCAACCTCCCAGAAAAAGTCTTAAAGTGTTACAAATGGAAGCTTAAATGGTGGTCAAGTTGACTGCATTCCTTCGTATTAAGTGGCATTTAAGCAAGTAACACCTTGGTGTTAAATGGCATCTTAAACTAGTGACACCTTGGTGTTTAAGCTAGTGACACCTAACTAGTGACGAAGCAAGTTTCTGCTAGAGTATTTTACCTCTCTTCATTCTTATTTTCTCTCCACCAAAGACCTCCCATCTTCTCTTAATTTCTGCTGGAGTTTGGATCATAAGCTTTGTATATGTTGGTTGTTTGGAAACTTGGTTTAGCTAGATTCTTGGAGTTAGATTCGAATTTTAGGAAGGTAAGGGAATACTAAACTTCCTATTATGTTATATCATGCATTTTTATATGTTTGATAAATATATCTACAACTTTACTGAATGAATCTAATTTGATTTATGTCATAAGGGGTTTGAAAATTGGTTTGAAGTTGAATTCTAGTTGTTGTTCACATTTGAGAGTAGTTTGTAGTATTTTAGGTATAACTCTCAAAATACTGAACCAAATTGCATTAACTTTATTTCTTTAGAAACTTATGACATAGAAGAACAATTTTTTAGAAGAACCTATTGCCTAAAAACCTCCGTTTCTATGTCAAACTGGCCATACAACACTGATCCAAAAACCTGTCTTGAAAAACAAATAGCAACTGTTTGAAGATAGATCGAAATTAATCTTCCTCTTTCGATCTATTTTCCATATCTTTAGAGGCTTAATTTGAAGAAACTCAAAGAATAACAGTTGTAGATATAGGTCTTATCTTGACCTCAATGAAAACGGCTTAAGAAATGAGTGACTAAATCTCGAGTTATGCTTGTTTTCCTAATATTGCCTATGATAGATACTGTGCAGGATTAAATTCTAATCTCAGTTTTTCGATCTAGTTTACATATCTTTAAAGCACGAATTTAAGAAATGTAAATAATAACATTTGTATATATTGGTCTTAGCTTGATCTCAGTGACAATATCTTAATAAAAGAGTGACTATAACTCAAGTTATGCTTATTTTTCTAGTACTATCTGTGACAGACTCCTGTATAGAGTGAAATTCTAGTTTCACTCTTTCGAACTATTTTACATATCTTTGAAGAATGAATTTGTGGAAACTAAAAGAATAAACATTGTGGATGTATGTCGTAGCTTGATTTCAGTGAAAATGTCTTGATAAACAAATGACTATAACTTGAGTTATGTTTGTTTACCCAATACTCCTGTATAGGAACCTTACATTATTTAGTGTGTTTATGAATGAATGAATTCTAACGAATGATGTATGATGACTTAGATACGAGTTTTTGTGAATTGAGAACTTTTGCAATGATATTGTGTTAATTCCTGACCATCAAGTGTTCAAGGAGTTTGATAATTGAGATCGTGTTTGAAGTGTTTTCTATTTGTGTGAATGAAAGAATATGTCATATTGAACAAAAATGGAATAAAGTTATATGTGTTACAATATGTCCCTCATATGAGAATTTTGAAATGAATCTACTTTTTTTTATACTAGTAAATCCTCGTTGTAGGTATATAGGCATGCCTATAAGGGTCTGCAGCTGCTCCTATGACACTTTAGTGTCTCCTGTTACTGATACTTTGATGTCTCCTGTTATTGAGACATATGTCTCTCCTGTTCTGTGATACCGATCACAATATCTTTTGAATTAGTCTCGTTACCCTCTTCTGTATAACAGGTTAACAGACTAACATGTTTTGTATTTGGTTCTATGCTCAGTTTTGATATTAATAAACTATGTTATAAAACATCATTTTATTTTGGTCCAAACTATATCATATTCAGTTCCGATATTGGTGAGTTTTGCTCTGAAGCAAATATGTAATCGACTCTGATATATTATATGTTGTTATGAGTTTCATGATCTTTTGGTTGATATGTGGATTATTTTTGAATATGTGACTGTTTGGACGACTGTTTGTAACAGTTGTCAGCTTATACCCTGTTTAGTTTATTCTCCAATAAGCTTTATGCTTAGCACGGTGGTTTTACCCCATGTAGGTTCAGATAGGAGGGTTTGAAGTCTGGGACAATAACAACCGCAATAGCCAATGAAGAATGTGTTTTGTTTATAAATGTATATTTGAGTTGTATGTCATAATATGAGACATGATGTATTTTTTTTACCAGTTTATAAATATTGTAATACATAGATATGCACTATTTTGTTTAAAAGTTTGAGTCATATCTTAAATAATACCCGCTTATCCTTTCAAGGGATCTATGGGTGTTACACTTTTGGAGGGAGAATATTGAGTTTCATAACACTTATGCAAGATCCAGTATCCATGTAGAAATTGGCTTTAGTTGGTTTGTCATATTTGTTTAATAACAACTAGAGTTGAACATAAGATATGGGAATTGAAGTCGATTTTGGCTTTATTTTGAGACATAATTCCTAAAGTATATATATTGCCTCGTATTCTTCTTCTTTTTCCTTAGTGAATCATTTAAATCCTTTAACAAATAAAGATATTAGTATAATAAACTCGATCTCTTCATCTTCGCAAGTCTGATCTTCAGTAATGCATTCAATAAGTTCATCATTTCTGATAAACGTAATTGCTGTAATAAACTCCTGAATTTTCATATCTTTCTTTGTCTTGCATAAATATTCTAATTCGATATGCTTTTCATGCCCTAGGGGATCGTTAAAAAATAATCAAACAATTATTTTATTTTTTTTGAAGGGTTTTTGATAAGTTCCAAAATTTTGATAGCCTCCATATGGCATCTTCTTAAAATAGGACATCTTTTTCGTGTAACTAAGGCACTCTTTTATTAAACTTAATTTACAAATAAGTCTTTGTAAAAGATTGTTTAAGACGAGGCCTAGTTTTGATCATATTTTTTAAACATTTTTGTTGCTCACAGAGTTTATCCAATATTGCTAGAGTGAGTTGGTAGATTTTTCCAACTGAGATTTCAACCATATATTGATAAAGAGAATTGATAGACCGTTAAAGCTTAGGTTAAAGTTCATTTGCAATGATGCTATGAACTTATATTGGAGATTGACGTCGTTATAGATATTCAACATGTAATAATTATCAAACATTCTTTTAAAATATTTTTAGAAATCTCTCCTATCCAACAAGCAACACTTCATTTAAAAATATTATTGACTTTTGCCTATCAATTAGCTAGAAGTTCTAATAAACTTTTTGTGAATCATTCCAAGTAGGGAGTTAGCTTGAGCACCCTTATGGTTTGTAGTTTAATATATTCACCGAGATTATAAAAATCATTCTCAGAGATTTCTTGTCATCTTTGAGAAAAATTTGGTTGAAACTTCTTCAAGATTAGCATCATATCTCATCAATTATAAGTTAATCCAAGCTCCAAATTTATGAAGACGATCTCTCCACTTTCTAAGTGGAATATAGTTAAAGGTAAACCAGAGTCTAAAATCAGGTCTACAGATGCATATTGTTTATGGTCAATCATGCTGATTTATAGATTCTTTATCATCTAATTTTATATCTATCTTGGTAAGTTGTTAGTAGGATTGAGGGACAATCATTAGTATTAGAGAGATTTGTGATAAATTAACAAATAGTTCAAAGTTTTCTATGTCATATGTGAAAGAATCTTCGTTATTAGATTCATCTGAAATTGTTTGGTGAACAGGGCGAAGGGAAGCTATAAAATCTTGGGTCTTCAGAGGCTCTTTATCCTTTCCATTAGATTGGACTGGTTTGTGTTTTTTGTGGTAAAGGGGGTGGTGTTTTAATTTAAAGTGGTTTTTAAGAGGACTCAACTGGTTTGGTAAACGATGATGAAAGGATATACTTTCTTTCTCATTCAGGTTTATGAGATTTTGTTAGCTTAAGAGATTTTTTGAAATATTGAACAATGGGTAAGTCATTTTGAAAACTTTACCATAGTTAGAGGCATCAAGATAGGAAAGGGTAGTATAGATAGGTTATACTATCAGAAAGGAAGAAGGATAAGCCTCATAAATTTCTCTCAATTATTCATTCGAAATATCGTATTCAATTCGTTTGAGTTCTTCCTTGACTCATTAAAGTTATTTCTCTTTTTTAGTGAAACATGGCCCAAAGTAATGAGTATTAATATATTTTCACAAATTTGTATTGAGTTGTGCAATCTGATTGACTAAATTACTATGCAATCTTTGGATTTGAGAAGAAATTATGTCAAATTTGTTACGTGTCTCTAAGGTCTATTGTGATAATTGAACTTTTAACTTAGAGTCTATTCTACACAAGACTCTCTTTTGTGCTATTGCGTTCTCCATTTTCTAATTGAAAACTTTTTTTATAAGGGAGATAAGGATAAAATTTCCCTAGAGAGATATTCTTGTGGGTATGACATATTTCATTTAGGTTACTTCATTGGTTCCTCACTCTATAGGAGGAAATTCTTCTTCGTAGGCCATATCATCATACATGGGATATGATTAGAAACCCTATCTAGAATGATTGGAGTTACCGGTCCAAATTGTTCTAAAATGAGTCAGTGTTCTTTGTCGACTACCTTGAGTAGATCATAGAGGTTTTCCAGTTTAAGTTGAGGTTGCTAAAGACCCATCCATGTTTTAGAATTAGGGTCATCATCTTGGTCATGTGGTAAGGATCATGTATGAGGTTAACATTGAGGTTTCTTCTTTTTAGATTGTCTTCTTAGAATAAAGACTTTATCTTGATCATTATAATATCCTTTCATCTATCATTCATAGTTGGAGTCACAAATAGAAGGATCGACATCCCATGGTCATTAATATGGCTGACATATACTTGATGTCCATAAGGTTTAATAGTGTGGATTAGGAGACTTCTTAGGCCATCTTGGTAAGAAAAAGCTAGCGTTATCATCAAGATTTGTCTAGATGTCTTCGAGGGCTCTAGTTGTTCTTTCTTTAGTCTGATAAAAATGGATTTGATGGTTCCATCATTTAAAATTTTCAGGAAAGGAGGACATAGTGTGTATTGAATGACGGTGAAGAGTATGAAACTCTTTTTCATAATTTGTAATCCATCCTAGAGGCATTAGACTTTTTCAAATCTTTAGCTAGCAACTGTTTCGAGATTTAGATTATTGTGGTCTCATTATGAGACCGATTTGCCACCATATATAAAGCATTTGTTGCAAAATTTGGAAAGTGAAGATCTCAAGTATGTTTTTATATAAATTATTTGATATTGTAGTGTTGCTATGATTGCTGTTGGATCTTGTCTTGCTTCAACGATTTGGATCTGAAATTTTAACCTTTCAAGCAAGGTGGGATCATCTAACTTGATATAAAGTCAAGGATGATGGTAAAAATTACACTCCAATTATTGAAAGTAGTCAATAAAGTACCATTATCCATAAGAGAAATTTGAATTGTAATCAAAATTCCTTTTTTTTTTTCCATATAGGGTTAAGATCAAGTGGATAGCCCCAACATGTAAACGAATATAGTTCTGCTCTCTCCATAAAGAGATTAAGTTAGAGAGGGATTCCAAAGTGACATATTGTTCTGCTTATTCAGCTCTTAGCCTACATTGTTCTAATCCATAACTTTATATTATTTCCTTAAGTCTAGGTCTTTGTAAGATATTAAGTAGCATATGCTCCCAGTAAAGGATCTATTCCTATAATACAGGCTGTACGAACTTAATAATGAAAAATTGGTATCATTAATCTTTATATCTTTAGGTAGATGGGTTACTTTACAAAGTTATCAATTTTATTAAAAAGGATTCTTTTTAACTAAGGAAAGAAGGTATCCTAAAGAAAGAGTTGAAGATAGATGAATCAGGTTAGCTAAAATGAATCATGTATAGCTATTTTTTAGTTCTCCTTATTCACTTTCATCAACAATAATATACCATTATTAATAAAAAGTTAATTTTTATATCACAAGAAAACTGTTTAGGGGAAATACTAGTTACACTCAAATCTAAATTTACAAATAGGGCAAATTATAAAAGAATACAAAACTTTGGTATTTTATTCAATATTAGTTAGAATTTTAAAAAGTAACAATTAAATAATTAAACTTTAAATTTTTTGTAAAATTGACCTGCCATTATCGGTTCTGTTAATACTAGTGACGTGGCAAATAGCATAAACCTTTAAATAATTTGTATTTTAAAATTTTATGATTTATAAAAGTGGTTCAAATGGTAGATAAATGACCTTGTAAACTAAATGTTGCAAGTTCAATGCATTTTTTACTGGGTTAATAGTAAAAAAGGTTATCAACCTTTTTACATTTTGTTAGTTAAGTAATGAAACTTTTAAAATTTTCAATTGAATAATTAACGTTTGAAAAAATAACTAGTTAAGTTGAAAAGATTGACGTTGTTAGTTGGAAGTTGATGATGCTGATATAGCGATCCGACCTGACCCGATAATTTAACTTGACCCATTTAAACCTTTTTACCTTTTCTATTTAATTTTTAAATTTTAATTACTCAATTGAATATTTTTTCAAAACTTAATCACTTAATTGAAAAAATGTAAAAAAGTTAGATTAATAACCTATTTAAAAAATTTTAACATAGATTTATCTCATAAATGAATTTTTTACATAATATTTAAAAATAAAAAATTTTAATTATTATTAAGTAAACATAATATTAATAAAATTTAAAAAATATATTATTATAATAATACATGTAAAATAATAAGTATAATTTATAATAGAAGTTCAAGACAATAATTATTAGTAAAATTATTTTAAGTGACTTTTATAATATTTTAAAGATATATTTTACTAAATTTTTATATAAGTTAAGTTCAATTTTTATATTTTTAAAGTTACTTTTAAAATTAAGTTTTACTTATAAATTTATCTTTAAATCTCTGACTCTTGAGTTTTTGAATTTACTCATATAAAAAAATAAATTTGAGAAAACTCTTTCCTCAAATTTATTTTTTATATGATTTAAGTGATTTTAAATATTTTGATTTATAAAAGTGAAAAATTTATAAAATTTATAT
>JAOXYD010000004.1:5372573-5383697 GCA_028565735.1 Pinacopodium congolense | reverse complement strand
TTTTTTAAAAAATTAATTTTAAAAAAAATTAAAATTAAAAGAAAGTATAAAAATAAAAAGTATAAAAATTAAAAAATTAAAAAATTAAAAAATTAAAAACAAAAATTAAAAAATTAAAATTAAAAAATTAAAAAAACGAAAAAATATATTAAAAAAATAAAAAAAAAATCAGGACACTCATTGGGGCCACATGCGCGATGCTTAGTGTCGTTCATTTATTTATTAATTTAATAATAATAATAATAATAATTTCTTATAACCCTAGTTGTCTTAAGCCTCCTTCTCCAAGTGCAGCTCCCATTCTACTCTTTTCTTTATTTTTCAAATTTTTTCTTTTCTTCCACTCAAATAGTTTCTTTTGCTCTAATCTTTCACAAAATTTTCATTAATCTTACATCAAACTTCAAGTTTTCAATCCTTTTCATCGAAAAATTATACTTTATTCCTAGTTAATCATTATTTTCATCTTTTTTCTCTTTTTATAGGTTTTGCAAAATATCCATCACCATGGCACCTAAAAGAAGACAAGTTGGAAGCAAAAACCAATCCAAAGGCAAAGAGTTGGCTCTCAACCAAGGGCCACAAGATATGGCTCACAAATTTGATGCTCCTTTTCTAATCTTTATTCATGAAGAAGGTACGAAATTCCTACAACTGAAAGGTAAGTCTATTATTACTCCTAAACAATTAAAATTTCAAATTCTTGAAGAGGTTGGATTGAAAGACAAGATTAAACACTTAGGTAAAAAGATAAGTTAGGAAAAATTCATCCATTTTGACTATGTGGTATTTGAAGAATTAACATTGGAATTATATACGATTAATTAATATGATCCTAAGACGTTAGATGAATTCTGGTTTAGGTTATGAGGACACCCATATAATATAAATTATAATATTTTAAACACCATCTTTGGGTTTCCAAATTCAAAGACTTATGCTACCCACCCTGACTTTAAGTACGTTGCATATTGGAAGAAACTTACGGGTTAGATAAGTTTAATGCTCATAATCCATCTAACTCTCTCATACTTAGTCATGCCTATTTAGTTTTGCATAAATTTATGTGCCATGGGATTTTCAATAAGTAACAAAGCAACAAGTTTTCAATTAAAGAGCTATTTATTTTGTGGTGTATGGACACTAATTGTTAATGGGTGATTTATATTGATTTTAAGTGCATTTTTTCCTATGTTTTCACCCACTTAATGTTTGAAATGCACTAATTGTGAGTTATTATTGTTTATTTCAGGAGTATATCGAGTTTGGAGCTTAATGAAGGAAGTTTTGGGTGATTTTGGAGTAAAGAAAGGCAAATGGTCAGATTATACAGGCAATTAACGGCACCCTGCCAAGGTGCCGTTGAAGGAAGCCATGGTGTCGTTAAAGGAAGAACACCCTACCGTTTCTCAGTAGATAGGGCGCTGTTGAATGCACTCCACGCAACGTTTCATTAAATTTAGTGCCAAATCATAATGAAATGATGTAACATCAGCTCTTAAACCCTAAACACACCTAAGGGGGACTATAAATAGCAATTTTATATCACAGAATAGGGAAAAGCCACCATAATCTTCCTTACCATTCATCTTCCATATGCATATTTTTTTCCTAATTTAGAGTCCAAGTCATTTTTTAGTCCAAATATTATGTTTTTAGGGTTTTTAAGTGCCAAAAGTTTGCAGAGAACTTCAAGGAGTGACTAGCTATTTTTTTGTCTTTTGTATTTTTGTTTCATAGCTTATAAAGATTCTGTTTTTGCTGATTAATGGATATGCATATTATAACCATCTATTGTGTTCCTTTGATTAATATGTGTGAGTAATCATTTTTGTTTGAGGTTATGGATTGATTTGAGTTAGAAACAGGTTATATGGATGTGTTTTTGTTGGATTGAATGCTTATTGAGCCTTAGTTTAGCTTGATCACCTAGATTATGGCCTTAAGAGAATGTGTTCATGGCCATTGTAGCTTATTTTACCCTAAAATCAATCTAAAAAAAAAACTTTAACCTAAGAGTGGATCAAACCTTAAGACCTTGTGTGAGGACACTTAGGATTAAAGATCTTAATCTTAGGCCTCTAGTATTTAATAAGTTGTATTCCAAGTAATCTATGGACCAACTAGGTTAATTGAGAGTATAAGAAAAGAGGGGTGCCTATGACCATTAGGTATAACTTTTTTAAGTGAGGTAAGTCCTAAATCAATTCACTGTTGTCAAATTTAGGAAGCCTAACCCAAAGTAAGTCCGAAGCCTTAACCATTTTTAGTTTCTTGAGTCAAGTGTTATTGCATTTAGTTCATCTTACATCTTGCATATTTCCTTTTATTGTTTATTTTGCTTAATATTAAAATTAATCAAATTCTATATTTCTAAGTTAATTGTGCATCGTTAGTTAATTTGCTTGCATATTTGACTTTCCCTTGGGTACAATACTTGATTTTACTCCATTTTATATTACTTGTTGACGAGGTTTTCTTGCCTTAATTGCTTGGTCTAGGTTAGATTCTCATATATACATTGTTTTAATTAGACCATCAACACTAAACGCAAAATTTGCACATCATACCATATTTTTCATACTTTGGATCAGGTGATAACAAAGAATCAAAACTATTTGGGAATGGGTCATATTGTCACTGTCGTTGCTCAATTTTATAATGTTAATCTAGATGGTCTAACCCCTGTGTTTATTGAATATTTCACTCTTATGCATTTGCGATCTACTAGAATTGTGGAGATGAATTCCTTGGAACTCTGAGACCCCAACACACTAGCTACTTTGCAACAAAGGAAGTCCATAGGATCATTCTCCTCCCACAATCCTCAAGGCAATGGCAAGTTTTCTAATGATTATGGTGAAGAGGGTAAAGGGTAGGAAGCTATTTTATCCACCGTGGAAGATAACCATAAGATTATAGAGCGATGTCTTGAGTTCATGGATGAAAGTATGAAGTGAATAGAGCAACAACAACATTACCAAACTAAGAAGCTTTTCATATTTTTTTTCACTGCAAGGGGTCCAAATGCATTCCCCAACGCCATCACCACTGTCCTCTCCATAAGTTTTCTTGCTCTCTACTTATTTATCGTTTGTTTCATCTGCATGTTTGATTTGTGTTATTTGTAAAGTTGGTTGCTTGTTTTGTTTTGTTACTTTAATCTTTGTGTTCCTTGTCTTTAGTGCTCTCTTCACAAATTGAGGACAATGTGTCCCTTAAGTGTGGGGAGGTAGTCATTGCATTTGTGTTTGTATTTTATATAAGATGCATGTTAGGTTATTAGTATTAGGTATGTTAATTTATTTGCACTTGAGTCATTATTATGTGTGTTATACCATAAAATTCTATCATAGTAGTTGGAATGAGATTTAGTGTATGCCTGAAGTTGAATTAGGTAGCTTGAGTGGAAGGTGAACCACGCTGATTGATTGAAGTAGTTAGTTGTATAAACTTGGTCAGAAATTGATACTAGAATGATTAGGCAATGTGTGAAATTATCATGGATTTTCATGTATAAACCTATGTGAGGCATTGAGCTTATATGACTGCATTTCAGTCATTTTATCTTTCTTATTGTGTGTGATGCTCCCCTAGGATGATTACCTTCAGAACTTGCTCTGAATCGATTTGAAACTACTAGATGCATGTTATATGGAAAGAATTGATGCCTTCTTTATTTTTAAAGCTTTGAATTATATGACCCACTTAATTATTATTCGTTGTTACCAGTTTTGAGCCTTTAAAATTGTTATTTCTTAAATTAAACACTTTACATCAAAAACCCGAAAACCCCATTAGCCTACCTTATCACAAGTTTAATAAAGTATTAAGTGTGCTTTAGTTTGGGATTTTAGCTGCATTTTTCTTCTGAGATAAGTTGAGCAATACTTTTACTCTTCTAGCACATTGCATTTAGCTATTGTTTTATTCATTGTTTTCATATTATTGTAAAAAAAAAGAACAAAATCAAATGAAAAAGAAAAAAAAGGAAAAGAAAAAAAAGGAAAAGAAAAAAAATGGAAGAAAAGAATCAAAGTTAGTAGCAATAATAAATATTGAGTAGTTAGTTATTTACATGTATATCTTAGAAATACATTTTATTATCCCCTTATACATTTAGTGTTTTATGAATGCTTGGGAAGAACCTACCTAAAATCCATATTTGACTCACCCTGACCTTGGCCTCATTACAACCTTAATTAAAAGTCCTTTTGATCCATTTAATATGTAATCTGTGTGGAGGTGAATTGGTAAATTTGCAAGCCTATGGTAGTGTAGTCTCTTAGAGGGAGCCTTGAGTGAAACACCAACCCTTAAACACTTGAGTGAAATGAGTGAATATCGTGAGGGAAATCTATCTTGGTTTTATGCTTACCTTTGATCAATGGTATCATAAATTGAGCTTGTTTATGTATACTGATGAAAAGATTATGTTGTGTATAGTAGCTTGATATTTAAGTTGCTGAAGTTTGAAAGATTGCATGCACTTGGTCTCTTTGAAGATGAATTGATGGAATTTAATGGTTGTGTTTAATTTTCTTGAGGAAAAGTATAGGTTTAAGTGTGGGGAAGTTGATAAGTGTGTTTTTATAGTATGTTTCTAGGTTGTTTTTAGGTGTTTTAAGTATTATTTGTGTGTTTTAAACTTAGTTAGTTTGAACGTTTGCATCCATTTTCATTATATTTTAGGTATTTGATTATTTTTTGTATTTTTTAGTGTTTGAGGCCAAGATATGAACTTTTTGGAAGAATGGATTGATACACTTTGATGGTGGGACGTAGAGGAAACAAATGAAGTTCAAACCAGCACTAGATTTTGCATAGTTGAATTCAGAGAATCATTAAGGGCATTTATAGAGCTCCAATTGATACAATATTTTGCAGGGCTTAATAACAACATGTTAAGAAGATCCATACACAATTTCAAGACAAAATGAGGTATATGGACGAAGATATAGTGGAAATATCGATAAGAGGTCAAAGCTAGAAAAAGTTAATTTGGCATAATGACATGGAAAATTGGGTGCAAAAAGTGTTTAATGAATTTTGGCAGTAAAGACGCGTGAAAAGAACCTTAGCAGAAACATTATAAAGAGGAGAGAGATCCAAGATAGAAAAGAAGATTTTTCTGGGGAGAAGAAAGGTGAAGAACATAATTTTGGGGAGGAGACTAAAGATTTAACAAGTGCCGTTCCAATTTTCCTAAAAAGGAGGCTTCAACTTACACTATTAGTTTTCTCTTTTCCTTTGCCTTCCTTTTGATGTTTAATCTTAATATTATTTTTTTTGAATATGATTATGGATTGCTAAATCTAGTTTAGGGATTGTTCTTGAATTGTTGATTTAACTTTATTCTTATTGTTTTAATACATAGTTGTTTGTGTTGATTATTTAGCTAATAATCACTTCGAACCTAGAGATTGTTTTAGTTTATTTGATTAAGGTGGGGAATGAGAGTTGATAACTTAACAGACCTACAATTAATAGATTAATAAGTGGTTGAAGAGAGATCGTAACTATTTTATTAATTACCTATAGGATTGCTTCATATCTAGTTGAGTATTTGGGAAATGTTTTGTAGATTGAGGGATTATGAGACTAATTCTATCTTACTTCAGTTAAGGACAATTAGTTACACCTTGAAAGAGGGTAATGAAAATTTAGAAAATCTTGAGTCAAACAAAATTAAATCGATAAGATAAAGGAGGACAAATAAGGATAGAATAAGCCTTAAGTCTCCACTATTGAGTATCTTCTTTATTTTACTTTCTTCTACGATTAATCTCATTCAAGTTTTGTTAGTTTAAGATTAATTTTCAGTTTCTGTAATCTTATTTTACCTTAAACAGAGTGAAGTTTAGATCGTAGGTGTCTAGATTCAAACCTCGTGGGATTGATATCAATTATACTATATGTTACGACCTATATACTTGCAGTATAGTTAAAACTAGCAAACACTTACCTTCTAAATAAGGTTCCATCCAAATCAGTTAACAAAACATCATATGAGATATGGAATAGTATTAGATTGAAGTTATCATACTTAAAGATTTGGAGATGTGATACTTATTTGAAGTGTGCGATGTCTGATAAGTTTCAAGTTAAATTAGATAAATGCAAGTTTGTGGAGGTATTCAAAAAACGAGTTTTGGGTATCAATTTTATCATCCTCTTGAGTAAAATGATTTGTCTTGAGGCATGCTACATTCTTGGAAAAAGAATATGTTTTTAAGGAAAGTAATGAGAGTAAGGTAGAACTTAAAGAAGCACAAGAACCATAAACTAACATCCAAGTGGAGCATGAACTTCAAGTTGATACATTAGATGTACAATTGATAGTTCAAGAGACACATAGTCTAGGATACACTAGTAGGATACATCATTATCCTGTTACATTAGATCTACATATAGAAAAGAGAAGTGATGATGAGCCCACTAATTTTAACGAAGCAATGTTAGAAATTGATTCTTTAAAATGGCATAATTCCATGCGATCTGAAATAGAATCCATGTACACTAACAAATTATGGACTTTGGTAGATACACCTGAAGGTATTGTACCTATTGGGTGTAAGTATGTTTTAAGAGAAAAATTGACATTGATGGCAATATACAAATGTATAAAGCTAGGTTACTGGTAAAAGGTTACAGATAAAAATAAGGAATTAATTGTGATGACATCTTTTTGTTAATGGAAATGCTTAAATCTATTAGGATCTTATTGGCTATTACTTCATACAACGATTATGAGACTTGGAAAGTGGATTTCAAAATGGAATTTCTCAATAGGAACTTAACAGAGGATATGTATTGACACAACTTGAGGGTTTTAAATCTAAGAAGCTTCCTGATCGAGTATCCAAGTTACAAAAGTCTATTTATAGATTCAAGCAAGCATCATAGAGTTAAAATATTCATTTTGATGAGATGATAAAAGAGTTTGATTTTATCAAAAATTTAGATGAACCATGTTTGTATAGGAAGATTAATGAGAGTGCAATTGCTTTCTTAATGCTATATGTGGATGGGATATTACTCATAAGAAATAACATACCAATGTTCCAATATGTAAAGATTTGTTTGTCTAAAAACTTATTCATAAAGGATATGGGAGAAGCATCCTCTATTATATGAATAAAGATCTATAGAGATAGATCAAAGATGATGTTTGGTTTATCTCAATTAACATGCCTTGACAAAGTGCTAAAGAGGTTTAGTATGGATACTTCCATGAGGGGATTCTTATCCATGTCCTATAGGATTTCTCTCTCTATGAGTAGGTATCCTCAAAACACAAGAAGAGAGAATTAAGATGGATGGTATTCAATATGCTTCAATTATTATATCCATCGTGAATGCGATGCTATGTATAAGATCAAATGTTTCTTATGCTTTAGTTTAATAAGCAAATATCAATCCAATCCTAGTGAAAGTCCCTGAATGAATATTAAAAACATCTTAAAGTACTTAAGAAGGACTAAAGACGTTTTTCTAGTCTATGGAGGAGTAGAGCTAAGAGTTCATGGCTATTCATATACTGGACTAAAGATGTTTTTCTAGTCTATAGAGGAGTTGAGCTAAGAGTTTATGATTATTCATATGCTAGTTTTCAATCAGATTATGATGATAGTAGATCATAATCAGGGCACATATTTACTCTTAATGATGATGCGATTAGTTGGAAGAGTTCCAAACAACCAACCATTGTAGATTCCATTATAGTCTTCGAAGCAATGAAGGAAGCAGTTTGGATTAAGAAGTCTATCATTGAACTTGGAGTGGTCCCACCATTGTTGATCCAATACTATTGTACCATGACAATAATGGTGTTATTGCTCAGGTGAAGGAACCAAGGTCTCATCAGTCATTCAAGCATGTACTCAGGAAATTTCACTTGATTCGGAATTTAATGGAGTGGAAGGATATCTTGTTAGAGCAAGTGCCCACTGAGGAGAATTTGCCAGACCCTTTCACTAAGCCATTGTCTCAAAAAAATATGATAGACATATGGATGAATATGGTATTAGATATATAGGAGATTGGCTTTAATGTAAGTGGGAGATTGTTAGTTTATGCCCTTGTAGTCAATCTATTGATTGTAAACATATATATGACATTGTGATTTTCTATTTAATAAAAAGGAATTATTTATCTTTATACATTTTGTCAATTATATTTAATAATTAATCATAAAGATAAATTTTTTTGAATAATTACTAAACAATTACAAATTATAATTAGATTATAATTATGACATTGGGATTGTATTTTTTTGGATTATTCCTAAAATATTACTAATCATAGTTTCACCAAGACGAGGTATTGATGAAGCGGTTAGACTAGTATATGCTATGTTTCTTTCTTACGAAGAAAATAATCGATTTCATAGATTAAAGTTTGAATATATTTAAACAAACGTATGGGTGATTATTAGAGAATAAGTTCACTAAATTAACTCCTTATTAAAGATATCAAATGAAACATTACTTATATGTCTATGGATTTCCTCAAACATGATGGTTATATAATTAATCCTTAGACTTAAGATTACCCAAGTTATCTCATATATGAATTACTATGTTTTGATGCTACTTATAGTCTACTTTATAAAGTGAGTCAGTCATTAGTACTTGGATGTAGTATGAACTTTAAGGAGATAGTTATGTGAATCAATACATGATTTGTCACCCGAAAGTAATTAGGAAGAATATTCTGTTGTTTTTGATTAGTAATGATTTGTGAATTCTTTGGCTAGAGTGAATTAAAATTTGAAAAGGAGTTTTCAAATATCAATTATAAATCATTTACTAATTAGAAAGAATGAATATGATTAAATTACCTAAAGTAGACACTAATTCCATACTCTAATTTTAATTGGAATATTGTATGGTGAGAGGATCAAATTATATATTATAATCATGCTTGAACAGGTTCATCAAACCACTTTGACATTCCTAATATTTGGGTCGTCATGACATGTTGCTAGACATCAATCTTGATGTATGATTATAAATTGTTTAGTTAGAGAATTAAAGATGAATTAAAAGGAGTTTTAATTTCTCTAATTGTAATTATGAATTAGAATTTTAATTTATAATCATTGCTAATCTATTAGGAATTTAATGGATCACACATATAGATTTATTGAAGGAGAGCAAAATTTAATTAAGTTTAATTAGATTGTAAAGTTTAAGAAACTGTAAGGTTAAATATAAGATATTTGATTCAATTAAAAATTAATTATAATTATAATTAAAGTTAGACTTTAATTATGATTTGTATTTAATATTAATATTAGGAAAAATATGATTGTTTTTCATTATATAAGGAAGGCAATCCTAGGATTGTTAGCACGACTCTATCTTCCTCTCAAAATGGTTTTGAGTTCTCTTCTAGTAGACTTATCAATACCATTAAAATCTAGATGCGTGAATGACTATTGATTACTCTTATGATATAAATATTTTAGGCATGATTTAGTGCTTGTTTGAATTGATTTTAAGGGTGATTCCATGTGATTTATGCATATATTGAGTTCAAAGCTTCAAATGTAATGTTGTTTAGTGATTTCTATGTTTACATGCATTTTGTAGGGCTTACTTATGAAGCTAGAAGAGGTTTAGAATCACACTAGAGGCTTAGAGCATCATGTAAGGGAGTTCCACACCAAATTCCATGATTATTTGACAAATCATAAGGAGAGCAAAAAGGAAAGAGCAAGACAAACTCAGTTGAGATCCAAAATTTGAACAGCTAACTTAAGAAAGGAATTAGGTGTATTTTTAGAGCTGTAATTGCTATGAAATTTTACAAAGAGATAGAACAATGTGTTAAGAAGCTATATACCAAATTTTATGGAAATTGGATCAAGAATGGAGAAGATATCATGAAAACATCAAGTGGTGCTACGAGTTGTCATCATCACGGGCATCATCACGCCTGATTTTAAGTCAGTGGGAATGGGCGTGATGCTACCCATAATCAGGGTGCCTCCCCACTTCGTACATAAAGAGTTTTTAGGTTTTTGGGTGTTTGGGGGGCTACAAAAGACCTCCATTCAACTGCCATAATGGAGACTATCATTCTAGGTCACACTTCGAAGGTTTTCATCAAGGTTTGAAGGAAGAGAAGGAATCTAAAGGCAAGAACTCAATGCCTAAGGGAGGATTTCATCATTCATCATCAAGATTTCAAGGATTCAAGAAGCTTCATCATGAGTTTTCTTATTTCCTTTATCTTTATGATTGTTTGTATGATTGAAACTATGTTTATGAGCTAAACTCTTTATAGGAATTTGGTTTTTATAGACTTTAGGGTGTAATATTCTTGCTTAATCTTGTTTTAACTATTGAGTTTTTGATTTTTGAATTAGATTTTTTAATGGATGTTTAATTCCTTTAAAATTGAATGTTTGGCGAAAGTAAACATTTGTTTAAAGCTTTAATTATGTGTATGATTCAGATTGCAAAATTTATTATATGCATTAGATCATTCTGTGAATAAAACGTCTTGTATGGGGAGCTAGAGATAGTCCTACATGGGAGGTATAGGTTATGTGTGAATCTAACTAAAACAATAGGTTCCAAAAAACATGTTAATGTATTTAATTTGATAGAACTGGATAGAGAGAACTTTCGCGTAGTTTAATGGAATTGGATAGAAGTTACATTGATTGAGAAAGAGAGTAATGTATATTAGAGAATCTATGGTCTAAAAAATCTAGAATTCGATTTAAAACTAGGTAAAAAACTAAGTATTAGTAGGTAGTTGTCGTTCGCTCAACAAACGATAAAATACCTATCTAATCCTAACTACGTAGTTAGGGCAAGTCGGGGTCGATCCCACAGAGAACTGATTATGTTTAGAAGCTATTCCTAAGGTTGCACGAAAAGAAAAATAAAATAAAAACAACCGCTAAACACAAAGATATTTAAACTAAATGGAAAGATAAATAATAAAAACAAAACACTGAGGACACAAAACACCAAGAAACAAATAACGATAAAAGACAGATGGGCAGAAGATATATCTAGGATTTAGGAATTATAATTGATCCTCTAAATATATAAATTGTGATTGGTCTAAGATGCTAGCCTATAGATCCAAACAAGCTCTTGAATC
>JAOXYD010000004.1:5348080-5360946 GCA_028565735.1 Pinacopodium congolense | reverse complement strand
TTTAGTTATCCCAATGAAACCCCATCTACGAACCCGCATATTGTTAGTAATGGGCTTAGGTTACTTACACCAAACCCGATGTCAGAGCTCTCAATTATTTGTTATTTAGATCTCCTACCTGTGTGCCTGCTTAGGCTTATAGACTAATTATGGAATGGGTCCGACTAGACGGTCGGGACTCGGCCATTTTTTAACTATTATAATAATATACTAATAAATATTATTATAATAATATAATAATAAATATTATTATAATATAAATGTTATTATTATTATATATCCAGCGGGCCATAAAAAATTATGGTTCTACCAAACAGGTAATTTTACTCCAACATATCTCGTCAATTTGAGATTCGCACTTGGTGGATCGTGTACTCAAAAGTTCAAGTTACAATATAAATAGGTTGACTACACAACCCCTTGAAAGGGTATAAAATATTTGTTTGTCTTTAGACTTATTATCTGTTTTATCATTATTTAAGGTTATAAATGTTAATTCATATTCTTTTAAATGTATATTTTCACTTATACCCTTGACTTCATTTAGAAATTTCAAAAAAAAATTTGTGTAAATACCAAAAATACCCCTTACCTTATTATAAATTTCCATAAAAATATTGGCCACGCGTGGGACCCTCCCAAGCCTCGCATGGAAGTTGCAAGAACTTCGTTGGAAGGGTTTCGTAGTTATTTCGCAATATAAAATGTTACGTTAAGAATAGAATATTTTTGTTGTGCTTATCTCTAGGCAATCCTTTCATATAAAGAGCAAGGTATCACATTTCATACCGTACCAGTTGGAAAACGGTACGAAACGGTCAAAACTAATATCGGATTCAAATATCGTTCAGTACTGGAAAAAATAAAAAAATATTAATTTAAAAAAAAATTAAGAAAAAATTTTGTATTTTGGTCTTTTTAATTTTAAAGTTAAGTTAAAAACTATATAATATAATACATTTATAGATCATTTTGTAAATTTTATAAAATTTAGAAATTAATTTATAATTTAAAATAATTATCCGAAATGGTACCGATATTAACCGGTACCGATACAGTATCGTTTTCGATACCAATTCGATACCGATATCGATACGATATTTAAAACACTGATAACAAGACTAAATCATAATCGATAACCTTTATTAATTTAAAAATATTAGAACCACTAATAAGAAACACCTTTGAATGTACACTTTATTCATTTAATAATTAATTAATTTTTTTAATATCTGATAATAATTTTTTTATTTGTATATTCTCTAACTTAAATCTGTATAAACATATATCTTTTATACTTTTAATAAATAAATAAACAAGCTAAAGTTTTGAATGAGCTAAATACATAAATTGAATATTTATAAATCTTACACTAATAATTATAAGTATTTTTTTTTACAACAGAAGTTGCGTAATAACAAGTCAAGTCTTCCCAACAATCTTGCTATGATAAATACGAGTTCAGGCTAATCAAGATACCGCCCATCGAAGAAACTATCCAGGTCTTTGGTGCTCAAAATTATTTAACTTGCTTCGTTACCGCTACACATTTGACTTCTTCACTTATTTCCTCCCTGTTTTTTGTGGCATGATTGTTCGTATTTGGTCAGTAATCTACTTCTTCATTAGACAAAAAAGGCATGGCAAAGAATAATATATAGTAATATAAAAAAAAGTTAAGGAATCACCGTGTTATTTAAATTATTTATATAAATTTATTAATGTATAAGTAATTTAGATAATATTAAATATAATTAGTTGTATTAAATATTTTGAAGATGAAATGAACAAATAATTAGCTACCAATTGACTCAAAAGAAGCTCGGGCTAAAATCTGAAAGTAGGCAGATTGGAAAGAGACAACCAAATGGGAAGATACTGATTTTTAGTTTTTTTAAGTTTTTTTTTTTTTGTGTATTGATTTTTGTGTTTTTTTTTTTAAATTTTTTTTTTAAAATTTTATATTATATTAAATATTATTTTTATTAATTTTATATTAATTTTATTAATTTTTATGTTTAGACAAACAAAGAAACAAAAACAAAAAAAATCAAAGTAAGCTAATGCGATTAGCTCCAGAGAATTGGGAATTTCTGTAGCATAAAATATGTAACAGAATATACACCATCAAAAACCAGGAGACTCGGGAGCAGGTCACACCGATTCAACAAGCAATTGGGATTATTGCTCACTTTACATTTATAAACATTAAACCTTTAAAACAACAACAACATTATCACCTCTCTGTTCTCTCACCAAAAAACAAAAACAAAAAACAAAAAACAAAAGAGAAAAACAAAAAAAATCTGAAACCTCTTTCCTTAACGTGGCTAGAGAAATTCCTACTTCCTGCTACCAGTTTTGCGCTTCCCATCAGCAAGAGGAGGATGCATTCCACCCCTGTGTAAGGTGGCTCCAACTCCTTTTGGTAACTTCCTTGACGGTGAAGGGCCTAGCATTGAATTTAAATTCTTGCTGCAAAGGTTGGAAGTTTTTTCAGGGGAGATGTTTAAAACCACTTATCAAATAGTCATCGGCGTGCAAAATCATAACAAAATAATAATCAAAATCGCACCTTAAGTCTGGATATTTTGCTCCTTTTGAGAATGACTTTTTGGTCTTCGGTTCAATTCCAGTGGTTAAGCTGGTAAGTTTGGACCGATTAAGGTGCCACAACAGATCAGGTTCGGATGAGTCGCTAGTGACAGCGTCAAGATTATCATCCATGTCATCGGTTGTAGCAAAGCTGAAAGGGTTGTTACCCATAAGCTTGATATAGGATTGGTCGGGGAATTTTTTAGCAGAATCTGGGAGATACTTTTGGTAAAAGACATCAGGCAAATGGCCATTGTCGGCGTCCCCACACTCTGGAGAGCTTTGAAAATTGTTTACAGCTTCTTGTTTGTTCACCATCACTTTATCCACCCATTCACCAGATCCCATTTCCCTTTCATCCTCCCCATAATTTTGGCTAGGACTAATAACTGGAGGCCATGGAGGTGAATTAGTTAACAGCTCATCAAGATCAAAACTTTGCCTCTTTTGACGCAATGTAGAGTTTGAATGAACCTGCAGAGAATTCAACGAAAAACGTTAAAACAATCGGAAGGATGATAACAGGATACTTAGGTCTTTTATTTTTAGGAAGAATGTCTACAGAGAGAGAATTTACGAGGTCAGATAATAGAGTTCAAAATAGAACAATTTGTGGACTCTTGTTCAGAAATTAAGTTTATAGGTGTGGATTATATTTGTGCATAGTGTGGGAAAAAAAAATATCAGAGAAGCAGTTGACAACTAAAACCAGGAGGAGTAAGCTATGCTCGTAGATATTTTTGCAGGGGAAGCTAGAGATGTATCAACAGTGCTAATGACGTTCTGCAAATGCTCAATCATATTAACCAGAATGCTTCCGGAAAAAGAAATCCTGTCCAATGATTAAAGTTAAACAATATTCACCTCTATGTTGCCTACATCCCCCATCGGTTGCCTGAAGCCATTGCTATCATTGCAATCTCCAAACTGCTGTTTAGGATTGAAAGGTGACGAGTCACTTTCTTTTCTTGTATATCTTTCAGAACTGCCGGACGCAGAACGTTGAAGGTATTCTGGCTCACCCTCTTTCTTTGCCAATGCTGCCTTAAGGCTTGCAATCTGGAGGTAGAGATAAAGAAAGAAAAAGAATTGACATTAACTTTTTAGTAGCGAGGATGTCAACTAGAAGGTTACTATTAAGGCGAGGGCTTATCAACTATTAAATCATAAAGACATAGAGGCACTGACTTGTTCTTTGAGTTCTTTAACATCTGCACTATCTTTATTCACTCGAGCGGCGCCAAGTTCGACAGTGGCTACCCGCTCTGCAAATTTGAGTGTACTTATTGTTTCACCAACGGCATCGGGCTCAGGGCTTATGTGAACAAACATCAGTGTCTTGGCCTGTCCTCCTGACGTAAGGATAGCAAACCATATATGATCATTGCCCAGAAAAGAATAAGAAAGAAAATCTGAGTTGAACTAAGCCATTTCAACCTCACCTAGTGATTCTTGTAGTAACTGTGTAAGTTTGCTGTTTCTGTAAGGGACATGAGGATTCTTCTGGGCAAGAGATGCAATGACATCACCTAGAGCAGATAGAGATTTGTTAATATGTTGTGCTTCTTTAAGCCTATCTCCTGTGGCTTCAGATTTGTCTACCCTCTCACTACCCGCCAGATCAACCAAATGCATACAGCCACGAAGAATAGTTCCAGATGTCATGTCTCTTCCTTGAACATGAACAGTCAAGCAGCTACAATTTCATGAACATTACACATCAGCAGAAGGATATAATTCAATCGTGGAAGAAGATACAGTAGGAAAATAACCCACCTATGAGAGCGGCTGCTTCGATCATTCAATGCTGTAGCACCAACTGCACGATTTCTGTTTCCTAGATTCATCAGTTCAATAATATCTGAAGTTGATGACACTGGAACCAGGTTGGCATCTGGTACGTTGAGACCAGTCTGAGAACTATTGCGGATTTCTAATGTGTTATTGAGTTAAGTACGACTTCTGTATACTCAATTCATATGCTCAAATAAAAGTTTCAAATAATCATTATATTTTATAAATTAAAAGTTTAACATAGAATGAAATCAGGGTCTTTAACTCTGCATAACAATAATTGCATAGTTTTGAAGGATATCTTCTGTTGCTTCCATCATTGACTAGGAGATCCCTGACTTGCTCATTATAAATCTCAATCATTTGAACTGCGACATTATAGCAGAACATATTCTTCCTTTGATCCGCTAGAAGAAATAAATCACTCAATGCCCTGTAATTTACACCAAGGCTTTTCTCAGTAAGCTCCTTGGGTCCTGCCTGGAAGTATGAGAACTGAGGTTATGAAATATTTTGACAAATTATTTTGCAACCAATAGATTTCATAGCAGAACCGATTAAAACATTTTTCGAATATTTTAAATTATTTACCATAGTGTATGTTTTTCCAGATCCAGTTTGACCGTATGCAAAAATGCAAACATTATATCCATCCAGAACGGATCTAATCAAGGGCTGCATGTCAGAGAAGACCTCCGCTGCAATTTAGCGAATGTATTATGTAGAAGTCCATACAATTGTAATATTGTATTGAAACCAAACATTACTTTCGAAGAAATTGTAGCCTACCTTGCGTTGCAGTTGGACCAAAAACTTTGTTGAAGTTGAAGGACTTGCGTCCTTTCCCATATCTCGATGGTGTGCTAATAGAAATAGTTCCTTCTTCTATATTGTCCACCGTACTTAAAAAGTTTGATTGTCCAGATAAAAATGGCCTCACCCGACAATAAACCCGAATACTACCTATTCAAATGAAACAAAGTGTTGAATTGAAGAAAGTCACAGAAATATGCTGAAGTCACAGAAATATGCTAACATAATATGTTTTTGGCAAGTAGTTGCCTACCCTTCAGGTCCTGCACCTGATTATAGAGCTTGCGATTTTCCTCAAGAACCTTATGATAACCAGAAGCCGCATGAGCTAGTCCTTGAATATGCAGTCCTGTACAGATAGTAGTATATGTAGATATTAAAAGAGTCCTTGTAATGCTGTGCCTTCTCTTCCCCATTTCATACACTCAAAATTCACCCAGAAAAACAGAGAGAGAGAGAGGTTCAGAGCGATAATATATATATATATATATATATTAGACAACTTACCAAGAATGTTGAATTCCTCATGAAATTTCGTTTGCATAAACTGCATGCCAGCCTTTGTTGCATGAATTGAATGTTTTAATTCCTGTAAAAGAAGGATAATTCCTCTAAACAATCATGTCGCTGATAGAAAGAAAGCGAGAAACAGAGGAAAAGTAACAAGCCTGAACATCTCTTTGCTGTTTATCAAAGATTTTCTGTTGTTTCAAGGTTTGGTTCTGTAGTTCCTCGTTTTTTGTGCGAGAAGATTCCTCTTTCTTGATCACTTTATTGTTCGTTTCTTCACTCTTCATAAAGAAAAGACCATAGAAAATAATAAAGTTGAGGTGATAGTTTCAGATATGTAGCTTTTGAAATAGAATTATGCTATTCACAAATCTAGGTTAAGAGATACCTTTTTATTTGTGAATGTAGTTTTGAAGGAAAACTTATTGCCCTGTGAAGTATTGTTGTCTTTAGGTGTTACCTTCTGCTACAAATAACAGCGTAAACACAAAATGATTCGGGTGTTGATGAAGCTCATTCTTTTCTGAACAGAAAAATCAGATTTCAGGATACCGTATCAATTTGGCTTGCAATCCGATTTTCAAACTCCTCAACAAGCTTGCTTAGAACCGATTCTACCAACTGGCGGAAAAGGGCATAGGGCAAAAGCATGAATAAAATTTGCCGTAACACTTGGTCACATAAAGAAAAACTGATTTTGTCGGAATTGCTCAGAAGTTAATTCAAGATACAAATGGAGCTTAGTACTATACAAAATTCTTGATTAGCCTACCTTGATTTGCTCCAATTCATAATCTTAAAAATCGTAAGGGGCGTACAATCTCTTACCTTTGCCGCTTCGTCGGGCTTCTTGTCCACCAGTAGAGTACGAACAAGCATACTCATGGAATTAGTGGACTGCAAAGATTATACAGATTTTAAACTTTGTAATTGCCACCTATATATACGTAGAGCAGAACTTGTTAAAAGTAGTTTACCATTTTCTTAGGGTCAAGCTCAGCGGCTAGGGCGTTCAATGATTTCTCATTCATGGATGAGTTCCTTGACAGAGAATTCATGAATGGTTCTGCATTTTTCCTTGCAAATGATTTTGTGGACATGGCAGGTTTCACAGTTCCTCCAAATTTCCATATTCCAGTTCCACCACTGTGCTTCCACTCATAATAGGATTTAAGTGCCAAAACGCTGTTCACAATTCTTGCAGATTTTCCTCCCTGAAATTTTTAGGAAAAAGGGACAACAAAACATATTATCAAGCTCAGAGTAGTAACTTCCCTCCTACAGATGTATCCAAATTCCAATCAATAGCTGGGAGAAGGGTTCAAAAGGCAAACATTTGCTTATAGTAATTGGAAGGCATACTTGTTCAAGATCAGAAGCTTCAAAAGTAGGAATTCCCATCTCCTGAACAGCCACAAGGAAATTCCTTACGTTCTCAAAGTACTGAAAAGCTGACAATGCTGCTCCATCTGGGATAAGCGCAGCGTCACATGGACTTTCAACCACCTGAAACCAATTAATCTCTTTAAATACCCTGTACATGTGAAGGTTCAATATTTGTGGTCCGCGACCATGATTGCAGCCGAAGTTGCGGTTTCCAGAATTGCTGTGATACTAGTGTATATATAAACATTCACCTTGGGGACAGCTCCGGGTTGAACCTTATTAAGAGCATTGCATAGGATAATCCCACTTCTCAATCCAAGCCTGAACTCCTCCTCGGAAGGTTCGGCCGGCAAATCTTTAGCGGCCACTACTCCGACCATCTTTCTCAACCACCCGGCTGCTTCGTATCTCCTCGACGCTACAATTAAGTTTAAGCACATCATCAATAATTCTTAAATGAAAAATTTCACGAATCAGCGTCAACAAAGGACAGCAAAAAACAGAGTACCAGCTTCTTCAGCTTTCCTCGACTCCAAATCGAGATCTCCGTGCCTACTGATGCTGCCGCCGTGCTGTTGCAGCACATCCTCCACCACTGCCACCACCGAAAACGACAATGCTCCCTCCTCCACCTCCGCCATTCTCTCCCAACAAAACGACAATGCTCGAGATGAGAAAGGAGCTAGAGGTAGAAAGAGAAAGAGTGATGATATTTTTGTGATGGTGGTGATTGATCTTCTTAATTCATTAAGCCTTCACATTCTCCATTTCCCTTTCACTTTTTTTTTTTTCTCTTTTAAGTCTTCTTTGCTTTATACTCATTTCTATACACATACCAACGTACAACACAACACTTCTCCTAACCTCCCTCCGAACCGCCCGCGTCCAACTCCACTAACCGCTCTCCTTTCTCTATAATCTACTCCTCAGCGCGTGCGTCGAAAGCAGGTGGGTCCCCTGCGTCTTAGGATGGAACGTGTTATCCACGCTCCTGAGAATCACTTGTTTGTTGACGTTTACCTGGGTCAGAGGGAGTGTTAGTGGCTCCACATTTGGATTAAGTCAATTCTTTGAACTCTGATTTCTCTTTGAACTCTTTTAATCTCAAGAGATTAATGAGTCCTGTCGTCGATTGGATCCCAAGTTATATCATGGAATTATTTAGTATTTGTGGCTAATTTTATTCATTAGAATTAAAAAATAAAGCATTCAACATATTATAAGAACATTCAATCAGAATTGGTCGCCCGGTTTGTCCATTTGCTTGATGTTGTATATATATTGTTTGGCTTAATTTTTCACAAATTCAAATGTTCAATGGGGCCTTCCTGTTTCTTTTATTTTGAAATTAACGATAACCTAGGATTTCCGTTTGATTCACCTACTCATATTATATTCTAATATAAATATTATTATTTTTCCCTAAGAAGTTTCATGTACACCATGTATTTACGTTTACATCAGAGGATTCCAAATTAGCGTCAATTCGTTGAAGATTCAATTGCGATACCTCATTTTTCCTAATAAAGAATAATTGTTATAAATTTTTACATGTAAATGCTATGCAAATTTAATCATTCCTACCCAATTAAGTTTATCTTAAAAAACGTAACTGGACCTAATATTTCTTACAATTTCTCAGAGTGAATGTGCTTCCTAATAGAGTGATGTTGATTCATGAACATTGCTATAAGAAGGAGAATTACAAATGAATTTGAGAAGTATTTGCCATGGAAACAAAAATAAGCACATCTCCAAAAATATGATAAAAAGGTAAAGCGATAATGATACTATCAATCGATTACCAATTATGCTATATTAATCAGTTAAGCTTATCCCCGTTCAATTTCATTCCAACATGTTTGATAGTATTAATTGTCATGTGCAATTCCTTTATATGATAATCCTTTTAAGTCAATAATATCGTATGCTTGATCAACTGATAATTGAATGCAATTATATTACCTTTTTAATTAATTTCCTATAACATCTAACAATGATAACTATTCCTATAATTAAAAGAAGTCGAAAAACCATTGGGGAAAAAAAACCAGCTTAAAGGTAAAAAAGGCCAACAACTCTTATCTTTTTAACCAAGTTTGGTCTAGAAATAGCTAATAGCTAATCCTACGAAAAATAGGATTCCGGGTACCAAAATGGGTTAAGTTTAAAAGCCAAGAAATCACATGGAGAACTCGTCAGCTAACTACCAGAACAGTCTTTAAGCATGTATACACCAAAAAGAGAGAGATAGAGAGAGAGAGAGAGAGAGAGAGAGAGAGAGGGAGGGAGGTTTTCAGCGGGTGATGAATCATAGGCGTAACCATGTGTCGCACGTCCAATGGCCCAGTGTGTTTGGCCAAGTGTATCAATCGGAAAACGGAAAACGGTGGTTGAAAACGGTTACCTACCGAGATTAATAGAGGGCAGTCAAATATCAAATATTATCCGCTCTCGTGATCATTGAGTTTTAACTACACCACTGCATAACCCATTTTATCTTCAGCCCTAAGCAATAACTTCTTTGTAATTTAATCTATTTTCTAAAAAATTTTATATATTTGAATATTTTGAAAAATATACTCATAGTTTATTTTTTTATTAATACTCTATCTGAATTTTTTTACTTTTAATTTAATATAATTCTTGGACCATCACCATCTTTTAATTATTTTAGTAAAAGAGTGCAAACGTGAAACGAAACGAGCGATGTGGCTATGAGGAAGAGGGTTCAACGTTCAAAAAATTCAAATCTGAGGTTCGGAACAAAACCAACTAGGTTCGGGTTACTGGAAGGCCCACGAGGCGCGGCTTTACCGGGACCCATTCACCGGCACTTGTGGCAATAATTAATATTTAATTTCCAACTCAGAGTTACAATCGTCTGTCTCCGCTTTAGCTCAATGGCCAACAACAAGAAGCCACGTAACTGAAAGAGATAGGAAGTCTCGCTTCTCTATTGGATCCTTCCCTCATGTATGGGATGGCGCGGGAACAAGGCTGTAGTTTCCCTTTTTGTTTCTTGTTCTAGCCGCTAGAAAAGAAGCATCTAGATCATTATCCCCATTGAATAGATTTAATACTAAACAGGAAGGCTAATAAAGAATTTGTCAAAACGAACAATTAGTTCTGTAATTTCTTAAAATAATAAACCTATATGAAGTTATATTAATTATTTTTCAACATACAGTTAATTATGTAAAGACGTTTCGAGTACAATACCTGTTGATGAATACTGTGCATAATTACGATTAGGGATATTGGAAAGCAATGTATTATTGGATAGAAGACTGATTATAGCAAGAAAGGTAAGTTGTAGGGCAATACCAAGTTGGCGTTTTCGGCCAATCATAATAATACTACAAGTCCCGATGCATTGTTTTAATTTGATAAATTCAAGAGTAGTCTCTTAGGAAATATGACTAATCATGTCCTAAATTGCATTGCCAATGACAAAAATTAGGGAAACATGATCTTTACAGGTAGAATGGGAGTTTCCCAAATAAAAAGGGGTTTATGAGATAAGGGAATTCCATTCTCTCTTTATGAAAGATCAAGGCTTCACATGTTGAGGGAACCCACATAATTTGACTATGCAGCCCCTTTTTGACATAATAATTTTCATGAATTGGAAAGGAAAAAATAAATTTGCAGGTGCACATCGCTTTTGTGTGTGCAGGTATCTGCAAAAAAACTCATGCTGTGAAGATGGCAAGCCACATCATATAATAGAAGCACATGCCTCCATCTTCTTATCCACTGGTTATCCAAATTCCCCCTTTTCAATAGTTCAATTATTAGGCTAATTACTCCTTTTGTTCTTTGCTAATCAGCATATAGAGAAAACAGTATTGGGTTTTCATGAATTAACGTACTCCTAATGGTCACAATTAAAAAGAAAATCACCAAATTATACTCTTATGAGGTATCCCATTTACAAAGGAAAAAAGAAAACTTGGCTGAAAAGTAAGGTAGTAGGAAGAGCAACAGGCCTCGGATGTTTTTGATTAATAAGCCAGCTTGCGGGTTCGATAACAATAACTAATAGCTTACTTAATAAAAATGATGATAGATTCTGAATCCCTTTATGCTTTCAGCTGTCAGATTGAGGGATCCAAGGCAGAGAACAGGGACTGCCCTTTCTTACTAAACTGCAACTTTTATATCTTAAGCTAATGGCTAGATTCCTGTTCGGTGATTAAAATGAAAGACTATATTAAATCTCTTTATACTTCGGAAATACTAGAACTATAAGCTCTTTTACACTTTTCTGATGTTCATTAAAAAATAAAAAATAAAAAAGACTCTTCATCCATCCTCTAGATATTGAATGAACAGGCCCCGTGCTAATGGCAAAGTGAAAAAAGCATTCCTCATCATTGTAATTATTACTCATGGCTGGCCAGAATGTCAAAAGGTACTGTATGAGCGGGGGGAAAAGAAATAGGAAGATAATATCTATAGCAGTCCCACTTGAAAAGCAAAGCGATGAATAAACAAAAGATGGAATTGAGAATGCCACAGGATTTCTTATATGAAAAAGGCCAATACTTTACATACACGAAAGGACAGTTTGCTAAACAAACCAAAACATGGGAGTTGGCAGTGGGTAATCTTAGGATCATGAGTTTCCAAACCTAAGTGCTCCTGGTTAGAACATATTTTAATAATAGAAATTAAGATATGAAGAAAAGGAGAGGAGCATCATAGCTTTCTCTATGTTTTTTCTTTTCTTTTTTTAGCATTCCAAATAATGAATTGCGAAACTGCCTTCCTTCATGAATCATTTTCGAGCAGGGCATTGAGCCGTGGAATCCCTTTAATGGCCCTATGCTCTGTAACAGGCCATATGGTGAGTCCATGGCAGGAGGGTATAGTACACAAAATTCCCTTTGTTCCCTTGTCCTTTTTTCAGATTTGTGTAAATTGCAAGTATCTTCAAGTTTTTTTGACATGGGTTTTATGTCTTATTCAGGCTACCTGTAAAATGTTTCTGAATTTCAAGCTATTAACACAAAATTTCTGAATGGCCCCAAATTTCCTGCTTCTAACAAATAACTTCGAGAGAACCCCTGATGCTGTCAAAGGATTCGAATAGATTTTTAAAAAGTGGTCGTCAGTTATTCAGTTGGTTCCTCCTATGTTAAAGGCGCATTTTCTTAGGATGCTCTTTCTGCCTAATGAGTTGTCGAATTATGGACGCTTTGTCTCCTTTATTAGGACAGCTGCAAGTGCATTAAGGATAAGAGATTAGAGACGGAATATCTTTCAAATTGAACAGTTCAAAAAAGACTTATCGTGTCACACAAGTATTTGGCACCCGCGGGACAGCGGGACTATCCTAAAGCACTAATTGGGACAGAAAGAGAGAAACAAATAGAAAACCTTTGTGAAAGTCCGAAAAAAAAAAGTTGAAATGCCATCTTCTTAATATGTAATTTAACAAAATTATTAAAATTGAAATTTATATTTAATAGTTAACACTCTTTGTTGTCCAAGATGAGGAAACCAAACTATTTGGTTCTTTCATTGTCAGTAGTTAGTGTCTCCTTCATAAAAACTACCATGGACTATAACAACCTCTGTAAACCGGCTTCGTCCCTGATTCTCACTCTCAGTGAATAAGTTGCTGAAAGAGAAGACCTCCATTTTATCTTTTCTTCTGTCTCTCTTTTCCAATATTTTGAATACTACCTTAAAACGAGCATGTAATGTAAGTAAAACATCATTTACTATTGTTGCTGGCCAAGCTGGATCTGAAAGCTCTG
>JAOXYD010000004.1:5319784-5332387 GCA_028565735.1 Pinacopodium congolense | reverse complement strand
TAGAAACTTCTCCAAGTTCTTCTTAATTATGGAACGTTCTTCTTCTTAATTATGGAACATTCTATACAAAAATGTAAATGGACTTTAAATCTCATATTGCTAAGAGATAAGTAGGAAGACTAGAGTTTACTTATAAATAAATGAGGATACTATGATAGATTTTGTAGAAATTGTAGGGAATAAGGGAACCAGTTAGAGCATTGATAGTGAAGAAGCAATGAATCTAAAACCTAATTCTTTAGGCTAGGGCAAAACTGGAAGGGATTGATCGCTCACCTCAAAAGCAAGGTTTCTGAGAGGTGTTTATGCTGACCCTTTGTAAATATTTAGCTACATAGACATGAACAAATTAAATCAATCACAAGCATAATTGGAATCAATAAAGTTAGGGGAGAGCTCACTAGTGGAAGATGACTACATTTATAAATGTTAGAAACTAGTTAGAGCATAGACAGTGAAGAAGCAATGAATCCAAAACCTAAATTTTTTGGCTAGCGCAAAATTGTAACTTATCTTATAAGCAAGGGTTTTTAGAGGATTTTGTGCCGGCCCTTTGTAAACCTCCAGCTACAGAGACATGAACAAATTAAATCAATCACAAGCACCATCGAAATCAATAAAATTAGGGGAGAACTCACTGGTGGAAGACAATTGCGTTTCTTGGTGATTAATCTGAGTGTTAGTCACGATTTGCACTATTCAGGTCCCTGATCACAAGAAGACCGAGGAAATCCATCTGGATAGGGTTTATCTGAAGTTTGATTGAGAAAGGTGTCCAGATCTTTCCTGTTTTAGTTGGGTGTTAGTTTAGGTACCTGATGCTAAATGGGTAGTATTTTTACGTTTCTTGTAAACTCTTATTAGTGTTTAATGAATTTTATTTAACTTTCGAAATTTTTTTTGAAAGTAATTACTTTAATAAGAAAAAGTTTCATATGGAGAAGACTAGACTATGAATACTACTGACTTCTTTACTCAAATCACACTCTAAAACAGATCCTAAGACTATTATTTATAACTACTACAACTCAATAGAAAAATATTGGATAAGAATGACTAACTATTAAATAGGAACACATGCAATTTTTAAATAGTTAGTAATTATTTTGTCTTCTTTCTTCTAGAATAGGTATGTAGTGGCAAATTCTTATCAGTACTCCCCTGGAATTCTATCTTGTCTTCAAGACGAATGGATGGAAATTATCCATCTAGTAATTCATAATTTTCTCAAGTCGCTTCCTCAAGAGGGCGATCCATCTATTACATTAACAGCTCGAGTTTGGCTATTCTGGCTTGTGAAATCCATCAATACGATAGAATTTGTTTTGGGAATAAAGTTATCTATTAATCTTTATTGATAGGTAATGCTACCAGGGGTTAAGCGAGAGATTGAGTATGAGAAGGTCACAACAAGGAAACATAGAATATGGGATGGAGATGAGAAATTTCTAAAAGAGTTAATTCATAGGCCATTGGTCCAACATGTCGAGCAATAATATAAAGACCAAAATAGTGAGGGGAGAGCTTTTCATACCTCCTCTTAGTTAGGAATTATTGTAAAAAAGGTTGAAGCCATAGGAAAACAAAATATCCCACTTCAAAGGAAAACTCCCTTATTTTAGAGTTTGCCTAAGCCTTCATCCCAGATTGAGTTGGAGGGAGGTTGGCATGTAAAACTTGCAACATTTCATCACGAGCAATAAGCTGTTCTTCAAGATTAACATTGTGGGTTTCGCCCAAAACAAAAGGATGCAAAGTTAGTGAGTCTCAACCATAAAGAATATTAAATGGAGTTGTACCCTTAGCAATGTGAAATCCAATATTGAATGAGTATTCTACCTAATATAAGAATTTACTCTAAAAAGATTATCTCTCATAAGTATAACATTATAGATAAGCCTTAAGGCAGGGATTAAGGACTTCAATCTACTCGTCAGATTGAGGATGATAAGAGGTTCCTATGTGAAGTCGAGTTTGACTAAGACAAAATAATTTCTACCAAAAATTGCTAAGAAAAATAATATGTATACAAGAAAGAATGGATCGGGGCATACCATGTTATCGAACAATCTCCTACCAAAAAAGAGTAGCCACTGACTTCACTGAAAAAAGATGAGTAAGAGGAATAAAATGACTATATTTGCTCAATCGATCAACTACCATTAAAATTGTATCAGAACCGCCAAATTTAGGGAGTTGGATAATAAATTCTATAGATATATCCTCCCAAACACAGTTAGGAATTGGGAGTGGCTAAAGGAGAGTCTTAAGAAAAAGTGTTTGATACTTATTCTTCTAACATATGATATAGTTTTGCATATAAAATTTAGCATCTCTTTTCATTTAAGGCCAAAAGAAATTTTCAATGAGCGCTTGAGTGTTTCGAGGTAACCTTCATGGCCTCCAGTTGAAGAATCATGGCATTCTGAAAAGAATTTTCTTTAACAAGGCTTGATCTTCAATAATGACTAGGTGATTATAATAATAAAGGTTTATTATCAGTTAAGTAAATCCAAGATGAATTTGGGATCTTGCTTAATGGAGGTGATGATCTTACTAGTGTAAAGATCTTGTAGCATATTGAATATTTAAGAAATCTATGTTGACTGGTAAAGCAAGTGTTAAGAAATTGCGTGTGGTATTCACGAAAGTGCATATGCGTGTTGATTGTCCTTACCTAGCTTATATATAATAGTGAAGTCAAAAGGAGCGAGCTTCAAGAGAAGTTGTTGTTGCTCACTTGCTATCACTCACTGGTTTAAGTTATACTTAAGGCTACAATGGTCAATCTTGATTAAAAAAATATTTTCCTAACAAATAACGCCTCCATTTTTTAAATGTAAGAAGCTAACAATTCTCTATCATAAGCAAAATTTAAATGATTAAAGAAAGAGAAGCTTTTACTAAAATTAATGATGGAATGTTCTGATTGTAGTAAGATAGCTCCCACACCAGTAATGAAACATCATACTTAACTGTAAAGGGCTTATTAAAATCTAGTAGCCGTAATACAAGAACTGTTTGCAAGGTCCTTTTTAGTTGATGCAAGGCTGAATCTACTTAAGGATTCCATTGGAAGCCATTTTTCTTAGTTAAGTCTGTTAATGGTCGCGTAATCATCCTATAATTTTTTACAAAACGACGGTAATAACCATTCAATCTAAAAAATCCTCACAAGTCTTTAACATCATGTGGTAGGGCCTAATTTAGGATAGCTTGAATTTTTTAAAAATCAATGATCACTTCATCTTGAGAAACTACATGTCCTAAAAATTGAACACATTATTGGCTAAATAAACATTTTTTGGACTTAGTAAAGAACACATTAGAGTATAGGAGATCTAAGGTAATCTGCAAGTTATGTAAGTGATCCTCTAAGTTAGCACACTAAGATATCATAAAAAAATACTAGGATAAATTTGCAAAGGTAAGGTCAAACAGGTTATTCATGGTGGACTAAAAGGTTGAGGGGGTATTAGTGATGCCAAATGGCATGACAAGAAACTCATAGTGTCTAGAGTGTGTTCGAAAGACTGTTTTGTGTATGTCTGAAGGGTGCATATGTATCTTATGGTAGTTAGGTTTAAGGTTAATATTTGAAAACATAATTGCACCATAAAATTCATCAAGGAGTTCATCTATGTTAGGAATAGGGTATTTTCAAGTATGGTAAGTTGGTTTAACTTTCGGTAATCAACATAAAATCTTCAAGAGTCTTCCTTCTTCTTCTCTAATAAAACAAGGCTAGCAAATGGACTAAAATTGGGGCGAATGAAACATGATGCCAATAACCTATTGACTTGATTTTCAATCTTCTCCTTTTGAGTGTAGGGATATTGGTAAGGCCTAATGTTTTGGGGGGGGGGGGGGATACGTTGGGTGATAAAGGGATGGAATGGGTATGTGATATAAATGGTGGTAAAGTGGTCACCTCCACAAAACATCCTAATAAGATGACAAAAGGGATTGAATGGAAAAATGAGCTTGTTACTTAGAAGTATAACCATCTTAGAGTATGCTTGTACTAAGATACCTGAATTAACTTTTAGAGAAACACCCTATAGCTTGTACCTCTTGCCATCCAAGTAGAAAATCATGAACATCTACTTCCAATTGGCTTGAATGGTGTTGAGTGAAGCTAACCACCTTGCACTGCTAATTAAAAATGGAAAATAATCTTGGGCACAAAAACATTATGATAAACTTAATTACATTTAATTATTTCCCTGTTCTCCCCTGTACACTGAAAGTTGGAACAACATCCATTATTAGATCCAATTCCTTAAAGAGTGAAGCTAAAATAAAATTATGAGTATAACTATTATTAATCAATATTAATACTTGTCTATTTTCCATGGTAACTTGAGGTTTCATAGTTACTCTACAAGTTTCTCCTAGAATAACATGGAAGAAGATTTCATCCATGCCTTAAGAGTTGTCTTCCTTATGTTTCTCGCCTCCCATGACTAGTCTCCTCTCCATCATCAATTGGGTTGCTACCATCGGTGAGTTCCAATAGTGAGAATGTTGCCTTGCATCTATGGGCAGGTGCGAACTTCTGGTTGTAGCAAAAGCACATGCCTTTGTCCCGTTGCATTTTTCGTTCCACCTCCTAATTTCGATTCTGCATCGATGGAGCTGGGTGCAATTACAAATGTTGGGTTGCATGAATAAGGAAGAGTTGACGGGCGTGGTTCTGGAGTGAAGGAGGTAGTCCTGATAGGTAGTTTGCTAGAAGAAGAAGAATTTGCCCCTTTTGGGCTATAATTTGGGCCTAGAATATACCCTTTTGAGCCATAAGTTGGGCCTAATAGACAAATTGGGCTTGCGAATTCTCACATTTGTTTTGAGTTCTTGATTCATGCCACTGAGGAAAATACCTAATAAATAGTGTTCTAGCTAATCATGAACATGAGTTGCATGTCTAGCAAATTCTTACTTATATTCTTGAGTAGTCCTTTTTTTTTTTTACAGTGCATAAACATTTATCAGGGTTTTAAAAATCCATGGGCCTGTAATGTTCTTACAAAGTCTTCAATAGCTCCTCCCAGTAAAAAATGTCATTTTCGCCATTGAACAAAGCAAACAAATTAAGAGCATCACCTTTAACCTTAAGATCATCTGGAATTTGATAATGGCAAAAATGTTTTTTCAATTTCAAAATCCAACCACGAGGATCTCCTCCTTCAAATTTAGGAAATTCTATTTTAGCATGAGACCGTCTAGTAGAGAATTGGTGTCCCCATGAGTTATCCATGTCATCTCCCCAACGTGGTCTGCCTCTTTCTCAGGGACCAAAGCATTCCTCTTAGGCCTTACCCTTGTTGGAATCACCTGGACTAGAATCATCATGTTTAGCATAATTAACTCATACTTTTAATGCAACAACTTTCGTAGCCAAAGTGTTAGGAGTTTCCATTCGAGAGGTAATGTATGATAATTGTTAAACTATATCAGGGTTAGGTGTAGTGGTGGCAGGAGGATTTGGTGGAGTATTCGTAAGGGGATTTAAAGGTTCATTGTGACAAGCAAAGGTTCAAGTGGACACTATGTTGGATTAGAAATCGCTCTAATACCAAATGATAGATTGAATAAAAATTACAAGGAATAAAGGAAACTGAGAATTTAAATTTATTGACTAAAGAGTGCTAAAATCTGAACACATTGACTTCAATTAAAAAAAAATTCATATAAAAAGGACTAGGTTCCGAATATTACTAACTTCTTTATTCAAATCACACTCAAAAACTTATCCTAAGACTATTATTTATAATTACTATAGCTTAACAGAAAAGTATTGGATAAGAGTGACTAACTATTAATCTACTAACTTCTAGATAAGAATGACAAGCTACTAATCAAGAAAACATGCGATTTTTAGATGAATGACTAGCTATTGAATAAGACAAATGTTATTTTTAAATAGTTAGTAATTATCTTGTCATCTTTCTTCTAAAATAGGTATAAAGTAACCGATTCTTCTCACACTATATGGCATATTCTTACTTACATAAAGTTAATGGATAAATAAAAAATTTTATAATTTAAGAATTAATCCTTTAATAGATGAATAAAAAAATATAATATTTTTTTAAAAAAATAAAATTGATTACCATTTTAATTAATACATCTATTGATCAACTGACATACGTAATTTTAAAATATTATATTTTATTCTCTAAATGTTTAAAATTTTATAAATCAATCTCAGTTTTAAATTGATACGGGCCAATAAATACAGTCCATATCGACCCAATATGATAAGATTCCAATCCGTATTAATTTCAGGTTAGTCCGATATGTCCCAGTGAAATTTTCAAATCTTGGTTATGACTATAAATCTGCATCCAAGCCACTTTCTTAAGACCTACGTATATAAAAGGGAAAAGTCGAATATTTAAGGGCTGTTTAGTTTCACTTATGTTTTGGACCTACATATATAAAAGTCGAACATTTAGTACCAAATCGAGATACCTGCTGCCTTAAAAAGAGTTTACAGCTCCTGCCAAAGTACGCGGACACCCGAGCCAATTGGTTTCAGCTCCAATACCTAACGACTTTTTCATTCTGAAAGGTTGGAAGTTGAATTTCTCAAATTATTGTTTACTTTCGCCGTATCTCTCTTTGTTCTTTTTATAGCCAAAACCTCCACGCCTTTTCTTTTCCAGGCTTATCATTTAGCTGAACCCAGTTCCACTGAAGGACAGTGTGAGCTGGACTAGTCACACCAGGCATTATCATTCAAGCAAATAACATTTCGTGAAAAGTTGAGCAAAATATAATACAAGATTTGAGATCAATATGAAATGCTAAAATTGAGCTTCCAGCATGAAACGCAAAATATTGCTGCTCCCTTATCAATAATCTGCTCTAATTGAATACATCAATATAACTATACCACGATAGCTAACCTAGCTCCCCTTATCAAGATATACATTCATCAGAAACTGACGATTGACCTGTTATAATCTGAGGCTAACAGTCAACATTTCTGTGGTCTCTTCACTCATAAACTGAAGTCAAAGATGGCGGACAACAACAATTCCTGTACAAATTGGCTTCTCTTTGCATTCTCTGTATATTCCTTGTTGGACATGGGTGAGGGGTGAGCAGTCCTGCAACCACGCAGATGCCACCAAAGTTAGCACAAGGAAAGAGTGTAGGATAGAAAGCATCTCTACAAAAACAAAGAAACTCAATTGACTGCAACTCTAAGCAGAAACAATGAACCTTCAGACACTTCACGGCAAATAGTAGAGGACTAAGCTGCCAAATAACCGAGACATCGATATAAATTAGAAGTGAACTCAAGCATTTAGAAGGCTTGAAAACTGGATTCCCTTCGCAGTTACAACATTTTACAACTATATTAATCCATGTTCATCAGACATAATTTTAGTATTATTTTCTCACAAACAAAATGCTGATTGTATCCTATATGCTCTCTCGCTGTGGAAAGGCTACTTATGCATTTAATTCTAATTCAGTCTTAAGAAATGCTGTAACCCTATAATCTTAATCTCATTTTTCGACGTTTGCAAAACAAGTCACGAGAGAAAAGTTGTTCTTTAGTAGTATACTGTTTATCCTGTCTGGTAATTAAAATTGTTCTAGATGCAAATCTCATTTACAAAGGTCTTTTCTCATATAGTGAGGCAACAAGACTCTTTTGAATCTCAAGGTTTATACCGAATATTCATCAGATCCTAACGTTTAAGAATATTCAAAAACAACTCTAATATTTTGAAACTCTTGCATGTTCAAATCGCTACAATATCAGATAAGTCATGTAGGCAAAAAGTTGACAGAACCCTTAATTCTATCAAAGTTCTGCCAATTTTTTGCCTGTGTAACTTATCTGATATTGTAGCGAGACCCACCATTGCCTGCTTGAAATCCAACTGGAGACAGTAGATCCCACCATCATCAGCTGTACAGGAACTATGGATCAAAATCCCTAATTTCCAAACCTAACTCCGGAATTAGGTGTGGTAGTCAATTAATAATGGTTGCAAACGATCTATGCATGCTCACATTGCCGGTATACACCAATGGTAGTGAATCCGATAATGGGTTTCCACTGTAAAGTGATATGCCAGAGTACTTTCTGTTACCAAGTGTCACATAGGCTACTAGCACCCATTGTGGTTATCCAAGTCACAAGATTGGATAAGCAGCCTGAAATTGGACCTCCATTTCCAGCAAAGCAAGATACAAGAACTCCATATGGCATCACTGTGAAAGCTGGAATAGCTACAATGCCTCTATAGTAGTCTGAGAGTCCTCCCACAAAAGATATGGATATAGCATTCACACCATCTGCAACAGCTATATCAACTGCTCCTATTATATCAGAGCCAAAGGATTCACCAAGCCAGTACAGTGTGTGTGTTGCTACTCAATCATTGTCATTGCGCATGCCACCCCCATCTGCATAGCCAAATACATTAGCATCTGGAACTGCAGCACCAGATGCTATTGTTGCCGTGTCAGTTCCATGACCATCATCGTCTCTTGGTTATTTTGATTCCACTGTTTCATCTACATGTCCAAAAGCACCCTTTTAACCTGCATCATTGAAGCTTTTTACCTCCATCCAGATACCAGTGTCTAGTACACGCAATGATCACCTCACTTACAGATGAAGATACAGGAGGCACAAATTCACTTTCCCCTAGTCCAAGAAAATCTTTTCTGGAATAACAGACATAATTCCTTATTGCTTTCAAGTGAAATATGTAAATCTTTTGGATTGTTGGTTCTTCACTTAGCTGCTACATTGGCGCAACAGAAGCAAAGAAGTGTAGCTATCAATTGAAGCCTGAACTTCTGTATCTTCATCTGCATACCTTGCTCTCCGATTCTGCAATGGAGATTTCAAAGGAAAAAAGAACTCCTCCAATTTTTTTCCTTTGTGGAATGGTATTGCAAGATTTACATGGTTGCAAGAAAGCAGACTGCAGTATGGCTAACTTATATGCCTTCAACTACTCAGCAATCCACAGCTATTGAAGAAACTCCTCCCCCATTTTCAACACTTTGATTTTTATCTTCATTTTTGATACCCCAAGATTTTGAGAACCAACAATATAAATTTCACAACTCTCAACACCTTCATTAGCCAATTGTCCTTCCTTCACAAACTCTCCTTCAGGTTGAACCTGAGTTTTACCTTCATTTACTGAAGATATTTCAAGCTTCAACCGCCATTTCCATTCTGAGAGGTTATTTTCAATCTCAATCTTCCGTGAACTTTTATCATCAATATCATCACCTCCATCAACATCATCATCAATAAATCCTCCAACTGATGCATCATCCACCAAATCACTTTATATTCCTTAACCCTGGAAGAGCCTTTAACTGCAACTCAGCTCCCAAATTGGACGACTAAGCTCCTGTGTCAAGCCTTTAACTGCAACATCAGCTACCAAATTGGATAACTTCGCTCCTACATCCTTGATCCTGTCTCAACTCACTTCACCAAACACACCACTCCCACCTTCTAAGTCTTTTGACTCTCTTTCTCAACCCATTCTGGAACTATGTTAAAGAAAAAAAAAGAAGGTAATCTTGGGATCAGGGGTTCCATCAATTTGGGGTTGAACCTGTGAAGGTTTTGAAATGATGGAATTGTTTTTGAATACTCCCAAACATTAAGATCTAACATGTATTTAGCGTAAATTTTGAAGTTCAAAAGGGTCCTTTTGCACATATAATAACTATCTGTTAGTTTTTAGTTTTGTTCATAAGAGAGCTTATTTCTTGCATAAGGATTTAGGATGGAAAAAGATGCAGAGGACAAGGTAATAGAGTTTGGTGAAAAACTAACCTTTCTGGCATATTCTCGTTTGAGCTTTTCTCTTCTGATGTTAGTTCATTTGACAAATCAGACTGTACAGGCTCAGACTTATCAGAAGATGGTACATTGAAAAGGAATGACAGCAATAGATCAGGTGCCAACTTGGAAGCAGAAACCACAGAGGATGTCCCACTGACTAGCGATTGCATGTGTCCATCTTCCAACTCCTTCTTTAGAAAAGAAAGAGTGGAATGTGACTCATTTTCTCGGGATTTTAACTTTTGCAAACTGTAATCTCTAGTCACGGAAAAGGGAAAAACACAAGCTGGATCTAACTAAACATCAAGTAGGCACAGGACTTACTAATGAAGAAATGATGCAGTAAGGACCTTAAATTATGTGCATGTAAAGGAGCAAAGATGTTCAAAATCAATATTTAGCATTAATGGGGAGATAAATTTCAATTTGAATTGAGAAAGGATATCTTGATCATGTCTCCGTGTTGTGCTAGTATGTGCCCAACCATATTTACTCCCACCCTTGTAGCACAAACAGGGCATACCTGCAACTGCAGACATTGATCATTGTAAGCAAGTTCCAATTTAGAAAGTGCTTATTATGCTGACGGCATGTCAAGTAAATAACATAAAATGTGTAGTTGAACATACAAAAAATTAATCACATAAATTGGATGGAGTTAATTTAGCCTGCCCTCATCTTTCCCTCAACAGATACTGATCGTGACAGGAAAACGGTTAATCTATCATTTCAAGCACAGCTCTCATGGAAAACCAATCTTTCTCAAACACTCTAAACTTCAGATTTCATAGCTTTATGGGATTTTGCACCTAAACATGTTACCTAGGCACTGATTTCAGTACAGTTTTTTCCAGACTTATGACAATGTAATAGATATAAAGAATTTAAGCAGTAAGCAGTAAGCAGTAATTGTATTACTGGCACTATATGCTTTGCAAACGTAATAGTTAAAAAAGGTTTAAGATAGAGGCCATAAATTGACTTCAAATAACTCCAAACACAAACAGGTATGTAGAATTCGGAAAAGGGACTACAAATTAGAATGCATATTTTATGAAGCCGAACAAACCTACAAGATCAAAGGATGGCTATTCAATAATGAGTTATCACATAAAGGACCAGTGACCAGCAATGAAAACTGTTCCAACCAGGCAAATAAGAAACGTTAAATTTTCTGTTCAAAGTATTGATTTTAATAACTCAAGGACTAGCACGAAGCTTGCTTCCACAGTACTTAAAGATGCTGAAAAATTTGTATATACAGTATGCACTGTGAGGATAGTAAATTCAGGTCAGAGGTGTTTGAGGGAAACACAAACATTCAGCAGCAGATAGTGCAATAACTCCTGGGAGTGTATTGACACCGGTCACTAAGGAAAAGTAATAACCATGAAGAGAGTTGAAGCAAATGATTACCCCAGAAGTGGCTTCTACATGATGCTCATCATCAATATGATAGCATAATTCAACCAAATCAAAATCGTCGTTACAAAAAGGACAGGGGTACTCCGCCTTTAAGTCATCATCTCCCTCTATCTCTATGTCTTCAATATCAACAAAAAGATCTGCTTCAAAAGTCCAAACATGACAAACCCGCCCATTAAAGGATCACAATCAACAAGCTCATCAATCTATAGCATGAAAACTAAACCAATATATAACTCAGAAAAGAAATAAGAGATTCAATGTTCAACTAACCGGAGAAAGCTTTGAGAGCTGACAGATAGCTTCTTGAAGAACCGTAGGGAACCAACGTCCGTGTATCATCTTCCATAGCTGAAACTGACGGCAGGTGCTGACTCCTTAACAATTAGCACTGTTTTCTCGCTCTCTTTTTTATTCGATTCAATTTCTAATAAAAAATGGCGCTTTTTATTTTATGTTTTTTGGGTTAAAGAGTGAAGAGCGGAGAGCAGTTTCAACCAAGGAACAGAACTAACACAGCAGATGCAGAGAGAAGTAATTTTTCTGGCTGTCAAAACTCAAAAGCCGACGGAGGGGTTCGTGTGTAAATTCCTTAAACGTAATGATCTCTAAAACGTCCCCCGACTCTCTCTTATTATCCATATGCCCCTTTCTTGTCCTAACGTCCACCGCGAAGAGACCAAAGAAAATGCCGTGGTTACCAAGGTACATGAATTTGTCCCAAATTTGTTGATATTTCATCTTAGTGTGGTAGTCGTAAAAAAGTAGTTTGTAGTTTAACTTGTAGTAATTTTCGAATGATATGCCCCTTTTTTTTTTCTTATCATCATGGTTTTTTTTAATTTTTTAAATTGATTAAGAAAGGAAATAATTTTTTTAACTTGTTAAATGACTTATTTATAATATATAACATATAAATTATTGTTATTATACATTCAACTCATATTTATAAAATAACGATTTTCAGTTTTATATTATATAAAAAAAGTACCACCACGTACGAGAAGCCTTAATAGCTTTTTGTTCCTCAAGAAGCAACAGTTCAACTAGTAGAGGTGACAAGTCTGATTGTTAGGGAAAGGATTATCTAAAGACTTACTATTACTCTATTGAATTAAATTGATCATATGTTTCATCAATTAAGGTAGTTTGATATCATTTCTATTTTTTATTTTTATTTTTATTTTTATTTCTTATTTTTGTGATTCTATTTATTTGATTAATATTTATAATACAAAAATTGAAAATAAAAATTTATTTAATTTACATTTATAAATAAAAAATAATGTAATAATAACATTAAATACGAAATAAATTTATATTATTAAATCAAAATA
>JAOXYD010000004.1:5286963-5313660 GCA_028565735.1 Pinacopodium congolense | reverse complement strand
TTTGATATTTGCATTAACATTCCATATTAGGTTGAATATTGGTTTAGTGATTGCATTTAGTTTTCCAATTGAATTAAGTTGCTAATTTTGAGTTTGCAAAAAGTTTTTAATACCCAATTCACCCCCCATCTTGGGTTCCATAGGTCTTACAATTATGCTTATATATATGATTGTTCTTGATTTTTCTGCAAGATCTTGGTGAATTAGAGTTTGGTTAGAGTTCAGAATCAAGTTGGAAGTTCAAGAAACATCCAGAAGTCCTTCTTGGATTTGTTGTAACATCTAAACTTTATATTTAAGCTTTTAATTTCAGATCTATCAAAGTATATTGTATAAATTGCATATCGTGTATACTTTGATGCAAATGTGTGGCTAATCGTTTTTGTTGCTAAGGTTTGATGATTTGATGATTTGAAAGAGTTTGAAGATATGTTAAAGTGTCTAGATTTTGTTTATTGAAGGCCTGAATGAACCAATTTTAAGCTGGCCACTTAAGATTAGTGTTTAAGATAGTTTAAGCATGAGAAATTATCTTAAATTTTTAAAAAAATCAATAAGCAACAGGAATTAATCCTTAAATGACCAAACCTGGATTTTTTTTTGTGAAAGTTAGAGTTCTAAGATTAATTTTCCAAAACTCACCTTCTTGAAATTAAAACCCATTTACTTGATTTTAAAGAATAACCAAACTTTAGACAAGATTAAATGGAGAAAAAACAAAGTCTTAACCATAATTTTAATTTTATGAAGAACTTTAATTAGACCTTAAATGTGTTTTAAAGCTCAATTAAATCATCAAATATCTAATCCTTAGCTAATTTACACATTTGGTAATTTTCAAAATTTTTCAGAAGCAATTAAAAATCATTTTTGAAGTATTTAAACCAAGGTAGTCTAGTTTTAGCAATTTTCATATTTTTAATCAAATTGTCTAGACTTTTCCTAAATAATTGTAATCTAATAGACCTTGTAATTATGTAACATTTTCCCCATGGGATCGACATTCAGAATTTGAAATTTACTCCATTATATTACTTTTATGATAGGTGCACTTGCCTTATTTTTATTGGTTCTCAAAGTAAAATTATTTCAAAATCATTCAAAGTTTTAAAGTCACCTAACCAACGCAACGGGAATATATTAGAAATAATACGAAAAAAATACAATTTGAATATTATAATTATAATATCATTATAGGTTTGAACTACATAATAATTATTCTAGGGATTTTATCTTTATAATTAATTATTAAAGATACAAGTGCAACTAACTAATTGGCTACAAGTGCTTAAACTATCAATCTCCCACTTACATTAAAGCCAATCACCTATACATCTAATACCATATCCATTCATATATCAATCATATTTCTTTTAAGAGCGTAGTGAGAGGATCTGCAAGATTCTCTTTAATAGGAACTTACTCCAATACGATGTCCTTCCATTCCATTATTTTCTAGATTAAGTGAAACTTCCTGAACACATGTTTGGACAACTGATGAGACCTGGGCCCCTTCATCTATACAATAATGTTATTGTTGTCGCAATACAATATTATCGGATCAACAATTTTAAGAGCTACTTTTAAGTTTGGTGAATAAATTCTTGATCTAAACTACTTGTTTAATTGCCTCGAAAACTATAATATACTTAGCCTCGGTTGTTGAATCTGTGATGGTTGGTTGTTTGGAGCTTTTATAATGAATTGAACCACTATTAAGAGTAAAAATATATATTGACTATGATATACTATCATCTTGATTAAACTAGAAACCGACATCCAAATAATCCTAAACTCTCAACTCAACTCAACTCCTTCAGAGATTAGGAAAATATCTTTAGTTGTTCTTAAGTACTTTAAGATATTTTTCACATTAATCCAATGATCCTTACAAGGATTGGTTTGATATCTACTTATTATACTCAAAGCATAAGTAACATCTAATTTCACATATAGCATCACGTACATAATTGATCCAATAATCAAAGTATACGGAACACAATCCATTATAGCTCTCTCTTTTTGTGTCTTAAGACACATACTCTTAAATAGAGAAATCCCATGCAACATGGGTAACAATCCTTTTTTAGAATTATCCATGCTAAACTTATTTAGTATTTTGTATATGTATGTGGATTAGGTTAAACTAAGCAACTTCTTTAAACTATTTCTGTAGATCTTTATACCTAGTATATAGGTTGCTTCTCCCCTATCCTTCATTCAAAAATTCATAGGTATATCATTTCCAATGAGTAATATGTTATCCATATAAACAGTGGAAAAATGATGCTCTCCTAATTACCTTCTTGTAAACATAAAATTCATTCACATTTTTTATAAACTTGATTATCTCATCAAAATGAATGTTCCAACATCATGAAACTTGCTTTAGTCCATAAATGGACCTTTGTAACTTTTATACTCAATTAGGAAATTCTTTGGATTCAAAACCTTCAAGTTGTGTCATATACACATCCTCCTGTAAATTTCCATTGATAAATGCTATTTTAACATTGATTTGCCAGATTTCATAATCATGGTATGTAGTTATAACTAATAAATTCCTTATAGACTTAAGCATTATTATTGACAAAAAGATTTAACTTAAATCAAATCTTTATTTTTGTTTGTAACTTTTTCCATCAATTTTTTTTATGTATGTAAATTTTCTTCTACGTCAGTTTTTCTCTTAAAATCATACTTGTACCCAACATGTATAACACGTTTAGGTGCATCCACCAAAGTCTATAGTTGATTAATCCATTTCAGATTTCATTGCTTCTTGTCATTTTAAAGAATCAATGTCTAACATTGCTTTCTTAAAATTAGTAGGTTCATCATCTATGGATGAAATGTAATCACTCCCCTTTTTAATATGTAAATCTAATCTAATAGGAGGATGACTTATCCTACTAAAGCGTTGTGGATTATATGTCTCTTAAACTATTGGTTATACCTTTGATGTATCAACTTAAAGTTCTTGTTCCACTTAGATGTGATTTTATGATTTTAGAACTTATCTAAGTTCTACTTCACTCCCACTACTTTCCTCAAGAATACATTCTCTTTCTAGCAATGTAACATGTCTTAAGATAAATAGTTTTTTCTTAAGAGGATATTAAAATTGATATCTAAAACTCTCTTTTGGATACTACGCAAACTTGCAATTATTTAATTTAGTTTCAAGTATCAAGTTTTACACACTTCACATAAACATCACATCTCCAAATCTTTAAGTTTGATAACTTTGGTCTATTGTCAGTCCATATCTCATATGGAGTCATATCAACAGATATGGATGGAATCCTACTTAGAAGGTAAGCAGCAGTCCTAAAGGCATATCTAAAAAAAATCAAAAGAACTGCTTACTCATCATAGAATAGACCATATATAACATAATACAATTTCTCCTATAAGAAACCCCATGTATCGTAAAGTTCTAGGTGGAGCCCATTATGAGATAATCTCATTTTCTCTTAAGCAATTAAGAAACTAGAGGTCTAAGTACTCACCACTTTGATCAGATATAACTATCTTAATACTATTAGTAGTTTGTTTTTCTACCTCGTATCTAGATTCTTGAACTTTTCAAATGCTTCAGACTTATTTTTCATTAAATACATATAACTATATCTTGAATGATTATGTGTAAATGTAATAAAATATGTATATCCACCTCTAACGTAAGTAGTCATAAGGCCATAAATATCTGAATGTATAAGCTCTAGTAACTCACTGGCATATTATTCGTTTCCATTAAAGGGTAGTTAAATCATCTTACCCAATAAACAAGATTCAAAAGTTTCATATGATTCATAATCAAAACGATCCAAATATCATTCTTTATGTAAATTTATGATTTTGTTTCATTAACATGGCCTAACTTACAATAATATAAATAAGATGAATTTTGGTCACTTATTTATCTTTTCTTGCTATTTATGTTAAATATTGGCCTTTTAACATCTAATTCATACAAACTATTCATAAGTAAATTATATTTATAATAAATATCATTTTGTAGAAAGAATAACTTTTATTATTTATTATAAGAATAAATCTATTCAGGTCCACATATGGAATAGAAATCATGTTTCTTGTAATTACTGGAATATAAGAATGATTATTTAGTTTAAGACAAGGCTAGAAGGCAAAGATAAACTATAAGTTCCTATAATAAATGTAACAATTTTTACTCCATTTTCGACTCATAAACCCACTTTATTTTCTCAATGATCTACTGTCCATGGGTACTTGAACATTATTACATATGTGAAAGCCATAATACTAGTTTATAATATTCAAGATTATGAAATAGAGGTAAAAAGATTGATTTCAATTATAAACATACTTGATAACGAAGTTACCTTTAACTTCTTCTTCATCAAACAAGTGAGATATATTTTGTAGTTCCTCTTTCGATTTCTTGCTACTCTATAATGGAAATAGAAGCCTTTGTCATTCTTCTTCTTGACATTGCCCATTGCCTTTGTTACTTTAGTAGAAGCCTTCTATTTCTTATTCTTATTCTTATTCTTATTCTTCTTAAGAGTCTTACCTTTATTTTTAGAAGAACTAACAACAAGAATAGAATGGGATTCCTTCTTAAGGCATCTCTCAATAGTCTTGAGCATGTTTAACAGTTCATGAAATGTCACATCTCCTTTATTCATGTGAAAGTTCATTATAAACCGTGATAAGTTTAAGCAAAAAACTAGAGTATTAAATCAATGCTCAACTCATGGCCTAATTGGCCTAATTTTTTAATGTAGTCAATCATCTTTAGTACATGCAACTTTACTGAAGTTCTAGGTGCCATCCTGTATTAGTATAATTCTCAAGAAGTCTCAAACCATTCCACTTACCTCTATTCACCAAACAACTCTTGAAAGTGCCTAATCATGGTCCTAACGTTTATGTTCTTACGTTGCCTTTAAAGCACGGGAGACATGATAGCTAATATCATACATGTAGCTTATTCATCATTATTTATTTGATGATGATAACTATCCCAAACTTCATCAACAGCATCTTCTGCGGGCTTAGGTGGAGTCCGATGTCAAGAACATATAATTTCTTTTCCTTCTTAAGAACAATTATCAGGTTACATAGCCGGTCTAAAAAGATCAATCCAATGAATTTATTTGCATCCAAGATAATTCTCAAGGACAAGTTTGTACTCATTTTTAATAGTTGAAAACATAAAAAGATCAAGAATTAGTTTATGTTGCAAAATTAAATTAAATAAAGACTTTAATTAATATATGATTACTCCTACTATTTTAAACAAATTAATAGCCCTTACTATTAATTTTAGAGATTATCACATAATTTTATAATGAGTTACAATCCCATTCTATTTTAATTGATCTTGAATTTGCTTAATAAACTAACCAAACTAAAATTAGGTAGATAATATTTTATCAATCACATCTTGGGCGACTCTTTGATTTGTTTGGTGACAACTCTTCATTAAACTATATCTTATTCATAACCCTGCCTCTGAATTCTTATAATTATAAGTTTAATCAACCAAATCATATAAATATAGTTAAGTTAGACTTATTTCTAAACACATTTGGGTTAAAGCGGCTTTGAATTTACTAAACAATCCTAATAATAAACAAAACTCTAGTTTAATCTTATAAAAATTGAAGGCAACAATCATGTTCTAAATATATATTTAATATTTTAGTAAGGGATTTACAATTTTCTAGATCTCATTTTATTTAATATAATTTTATGATATTAATTTTATCTTACATAATCTAATTACAAAAGATAATTTGAGCACTTTGCTTTATTCCAATTATTAATTTAATAACTAATTTAATTTAATTATTTAAATCTAGAAAAATTAAAATATATTTCACATATATTCCTGATAAAATATCCTTTAAAAAATATTTTTAAATACTTAGAAAACTATTTTTATAAATTTACTAGAATCTAACTAATTTAATTTTATTCTTATTAAAAAATTAATTATTATAATTAAAAAAATTTAATTAAAATGGGAAAAGGGAATCTAACGTGTGCATACGTTTCTTGTGAGGCACGTGCACTACACGCTCAACACACATTGCTTATGGCGCTGTGTTCTCCCTTTGTGGGCAAATGCAATATATTCACCCTTTTTTCCTCTCCATCCCTTCTTTTTTGGCTTTGTTCTTCTACTTTTTTTGTGTTTCTCGTGTCACTATCTTCTTCATCCCTTACTACCTTATCCTCACCAACCAATAGAGACAGAGCTGAATAAAAACCATCCCACTAATGGCAAGCTGTCACTAGCAGAATCACCATCGCCAGTGGCAATATTTGCCACTAGTGATGACTTTGGCAGCTAGGGACTACCATTACCACTGGGTTAGAAGCCCTTTGATTCTAACGTCCATGGATATAATTTCAAATTAATGAACAGTATCACATGCATTAGGTGTTCTTTAATTTAATAACTCATGACTTTAAATCTAAAACATATGTTATTGACTAATCTTTAACAATTATAACACACAACATAAATATTAACTAGAAAACAAAACACACATGCTAATACACAATTCCAGAAAGGCATAAAATCTTTCTTTATCTAGCATTAACACCGTATTCAAGCATTATAGATCCATAACTCCTAGCATTTTAACACAGCATTAATTCATAGTTAATCTTTTAAATTGAAGTTAGAAAACTTGAACTTGCTTAAAGATTGCTAATGGTGAAACATTTTCACCTCCATCAACTAAATTTCAGTTTCCAATGACAATTTTATGGCATGAATCAAATCCTACATTTTCTAGAAGCTTATGGAACATGCATAAGTTGTTCATTCACAATCTATACAGATGTAGTAGCAAATTTCTAGAAATTTGAAACACAAAGAGGCACTTTAGAATGATTTTGAGAATTTAAAGGCGACACAAAATGAGGGCATCAAGTACATATGGAACACTTCCATAACACAAAGAATAAAGCTTCTAGAAATTGAAATGGTAAACACAAGTTTAGTTTTTTAAGGAAATATTAACATATACAAAAGATCCAAAAACATTTTCTAAAATTGAAAAGGTTTTCTTAAATAGAAAGTAGTTGTTGAAGAGACATAAAGAAATAGAGGAACAGATGAACATTCATAATTTAAATCACTTCAGAAATTCATAAGCATTCAAATAAAATCCTACATTGTAGAAAAAAAACACACTACATAAAATAGAACAAAGAAGAAGGAATTTCCAAATCATTCTTAAAAATTAAAAATCTACCGTGAAAGTAGTGCAATTCTTGTGTAAAGCAAACCTAATTTGAATCAAATAGGTTGAATCAAGCTAAATTGTTAAAAGTGGCTCTAATACTATTTTTAGGAAACATGCAATAATCTAATCATTGAGCGTAGCCGAGTAATATTAAACATTTTTTAAATGATCAATTTTAACAAGATTTAATTTAAAACATAAAGTAATAAAAATAAAAAAAAATTACATAACAAAGTTATGCTTTCTTGTGAAATTTTTCTTCTTAAATTGGTTATCCACTTAGTCATTCAATTGTTTGACTTTTAGTGTATTTAAAGATCTAGCTATAAGCAGAACTCAAATCCAATTTTGAAAAAAAGAAGAAGAATAGTGCTAGCTATTCTTATTTTTCTTCCTTTTATATGAAAAATAACATTTTTCATAACTTTAAAATTGATCAAAATTATAAATAAAATCATATTTTAATCATATTTACAATTAAATTATAATAAGGTCAAATATCACATATTGATCCTTGAATTTTCTAAAACTTCTCAATTAAATCCTACTTAATCACAAAATTTTCTCTCCTTTAATAGACCTTTTATATTTGATCCATTATGTTTTTAATATGATGTAAATAATTATAAATTATAATCCTAATTTAATTTTAATTTATCTTTAATTCTCTAATTAACTAATTTATAATTATCGTTCATGATTGATATATAGCAACATATCATTGTCACCTAAATATTAGGAATGTCAAAATGACTTGACTTAACCTGTCCATACATAGTTATGATGTATAATTTAATGATTTCATCATCCAACATTCCAGTTGGAATTAGAGTATAAAAATAATATCTACACTAAATAGTTCAATCTTATTCGTTCTTACTACTTCATACATGATTTATATTTGATATTTAAAAAAATAACCTTTTTCAAATTTCAATTCATTATGGCTAGACAATTCTCAAATCATAACTAATTAAGAATAGTTAAACATTTTTCCTAATTACTTTAAGGTAACAAATCCTTTATTGATTTACTCATTTATTTCTATATAATTCATACTATATCCAATTACTACTAAATCGAACTACTCCTTAGAATAAATCACAAGTATGATCAAAACATAGTAATTCTTACATGAGATAAATTTCATAATCTCAAGTTCAAGGATCAATTATACCAACATTATAATGAGGTAATCCACAGATATATAAGTAATGTTCCATTTAAGATCCTCATAATCATGTTAGTTTAGAGAACTTATTCTCTAATAATTATTTTATTCATAAAAAAGAAACATAACATGTGATAGTCTAATCGTTCTTTCAATACTTTATATTTAATGAAACTGCGACTAAGAATATTTTATAAATAATAATAAAAAATATAATTCGAATCTCGTAATTATAATCTCATTATAATTTCAAATTACACAGTAATTATTTTAGAGATTTTATCTTTATATTTAATTTTTAAATATAATTAACAAAAATACATCAAGATGTAGAATATTTTATTAAATAAATATATAATATTATACAAATATTTTTGTAACTTAATGATTAATTGTAAGGCAATGTTTTACTGATTTTATGCTTGAAAGAGTATCGTACCAGTATTGACCAATACTAATACTGGTACTGAAAAACTTTTTAAAATTATAAAATAGTCCCTGAATTTTGTAAAATCTATAAAATGATATTTGTATATATTATGCATCTCCTATAAATATAATTTTAACTTGTTTCAAATATTCAATCAATATAATAAGTCTAGTATAATTTTCATACAATATTTATATTAATTAAGAATATATTAATTTTTTATTAATAAAAAATAACATAATCTAATTAATGATTTTAAGTTATTAATAATATTAAATTGCTAATTACCTAAGCAACCACATGAAAACTTAAAATTTATATTCTAATATAATCTCCTTATATACCTATTTGTTAATTTATTTAGTTTTGATTTTTAAAAAATTAATATACGCTTTGACATTAATTTGAAGGAGTTTATATGTATTAAAATTTTATTTTTATAAAAATTTATTTAATTTTACATTAACTCAATGTAATGCCAGTAAAGAAAAATTATCTTATATGCAATTCATTAACTTGGATACAATATCTTTATTTAATATATACAAACTTTGTAGCTTCTTCTTTTTGTTTGTTTAAACTTATATGCTTAGAAAATAATAAACAAATGAATTTGAAAAAAAATTTTAACTATCTATATTTTTTTTATTAAATTGTGTCCTCATTAGCTCTAAATAATTGCTTGAAGATGGCTAATTATTGTCTAAATAAAGTATTTAAAAAAAGTGGTTTATACTTTAAAATTATAAGTCTCTATCATTTAATATTAAACATTAATGTATCACATTTCTCTTAAAATATAAAAATAAACAAAAAAAAGTAAAGTTGGAGGTTAAAATAGTTGTAGAAGGCTTTTTAAGTTGAAGCTATCTCCTTGCACATATCTATTCACATCTCCATATAGAACACTGAATTTAATTTTAATTATAGTTAACTGTTACAGATGCAGTCAATTATATCATTGTAGCTTGTAATAAGTAGGTGTTTATAATTAATTGTTATAATAATAACCCTTTAGTTGATGGGTTCAATGAATTTGCAAAATGGACATAACACTATAGCGTGAACCCAATCTTGTAAGTGTTATGCAAGTAAAGACTTATATAGTGCATAACCTTTATACATTGGTTAACGATATTCCAAAATTTTGAAAATTGCAAACCGGTTCCTAAATTTTTGATAATTTATAATATTGATCTGGTATTGCCAGTATATGACTATATTCTAACCTAATATAGTTTTGATCTAAATCGTATTGGTTTAAGACTGATACAACACAAACTGATAGTAAACCTTCAATTTGAACTAGTTTTTAAAACCTTGTTCCAAGGGCATATACTAGATAATGCACTTTAAATTCATTGCTTATCGTGAAATTTGTTTTTAAAACCCTATTGTAAGGGAATACACTAGATGATGCAATTTAAATTGACTGCTTATAATACTAGAAGAATAAGTAGCAAGTCTTCTCTCAAACGTACTCTTACGTTAAACTATCTCGCTATGTTTAGCCACATATATTTTGCCATGTGGGCAAAAACTTCCCTTAAAAAATATATATTTCTACAAATGATAAAAATGATTGATTCTTAACCATGTGTCATTTTCTTAAAATTCTCTCTTAAATTAATTCTTGTTTAGTTCTAATCAGCACCTCTCACTTAATGAAGCATTTAGGTGAATATGGTTATTTAAGGACTGATAAATGCTTAATTCATATAGATTTTCATGATCTTTTAATGTAATTAATCCCCTACTTTGATGTTATTTAATTTAATTTGTATCTTGAATTGTTCTATTTGCAAATTAACATCAAATTGAAGTGGAAATCCAAGAAAAGAATTTAAAAGTAGCTAATATAGGAGCAAAATAGCAGGGTATAGCCAACCTACACTTTACTCCTCCAACCTTACGTTTTAGTCAGTTTTAAGAGTCAAATCGTGGTAGTTAAATGGCATTGTTGTGCTATTCTTCAAGTAGCTATTGAGATATTCTCAGCTGTAACTTGAGAAGCCACTTGCTACAACTTGTTCACTTGCTTCCAACTTTTGTAGAGGACACATATATGAAGCCAACAAACCCAATTCGTGCAAGTTAACATGGATTATAGCTCTCAATTTAAAGATTTAGCTTATATTTTACTTTTTTTTCTTCTCTAAGTTAGGCTTTTCCTTTGTTCTTTCTTTTCTAGCTTTGTTATTGGTGTTTTCAAGTTGTATTAAAGATCTCCAAGGGTTTGTAAACATTCTTGAAGATTGTATATCTATTTGGAGCATCACTTGTTTTCTTACCCCTTCCATATTTATGCAAGAACATGTGTTTAATGCTAGAATCTGTAATTTCTTATAGCTTGTAATTTTTTAATCTATTCTCTAGCTTAAGACATGTTATTGAAAAGATTAATTGAGCCTCCATAACATGATTGAATGTCCATATTTTGTTTATTTTGATATTATAATGCTTATTTTGAGTTAGTCACTTGAAATATAATTTTAGATGGTTAAAAAGTTAATAATATCTACTTTAATCATTGAAACATTCAGTAAAAAACATGGTTTAATTCAAGGATATGAGAAATCTACCTTAATTATCATGAGGGAACTAATCTTAAATAGGAATTTAGGATTCGAACTTCTAAAATTTTAAGTCCAATGCCTATTAATTGATGAAATAACCAAAGATCAATTTAGAATGGTTAGAGAAAAGACATTAACTTAACCATAGCAATGTCTTGATTTAGTAAATGCCCTAGATTAGTCATTTCAATCCAATTTAGAACTCAATTATTCATTTGAAGCCTAATCCTAAGCTAAGTAACCATTTAAGTAATCTTTAAGTAATTTGGAATCCATAACTTTACTAGGAAAGTTTTTTGTTTAATTGAGTCAACTAACCCTTTTTAATTTGAAGCTCTTGAATTCATTAGATAATTGCAATTCAATTGCCTTAGTAGTCATACAATCAGTTCTTTGTGGGTTTGACATTTTGGAGTCTTAAATGTGCACCACTTTATTACTTGGGTCTAGTACACTACTGTTAAGTTGATTTGGATTTGAATTGGAACTGCATATGAATTGATTGATTAATTAAGAATCATTAGTGATACCAAATCAATGCAATAATGACTATATGGCTCGTACTTCGTAGGTCTCCACACTATTAAAAATTTTCACATGTACTTTCCTTGGCATTCTAGGTTTAAATTGTGTTCTCGCTCTTATATCTAGCTTATAGAGCCCTGGAGACATAAAAATTATTTAGTTGTTAGTTTTAGGTAGTGAAATTGATAAGTAGAATGTAAGTGATTTAGAGTTTTATATCCCTACTGATATTATTGAGAATGTTACTGTGGGACAGACTAGGGAAACCATTGATGGCAAGGGTAATGTGGACTCTCCAGAGATTGGATTGGTGGATCCTGAGAAGAAAGGAAGCCTAGCCTCTCACATTGTTGATATTGAGACTACAAATATAACTCATGAAGGAAAATAGTAAAACTAGTATTCCTGTTCTAATGGAGTAAGCAAGGCTAGACTGGCTGAGGATGAGACTCAAGGAAAATTGTCCCTTAAATTAATTAGTTCATTTATTTCAATAAAAACATTAGAGACTGCATCCACCAATAATTCACCGGTAGATGGGTATGAGGTTTGGAGCATAAAGTGGAGCATAACTAGTAGAAAGACTAGGAAAAAACATTCTAAACCTACTACCCAATGTAGTTTCTTATATGGAATGTAAGGGATTTAAATAAACCCAATAAATAGTAGGTATTAAAAGACTTTATCATCCAAAAGAAACCCCATTTTATTTGATTGGTGGTAACTAAAATAAAACAAGATAAACTTTAGAAGAACTTATGGTTTTTGGATAGGCAATGGACCACTCTTAGCAATCTTAGAACTCACTATAATGGGAAAATCGCAATTACTTTTAAACCTTACATATTTTAACTTCAAGATTGGAAGTATTCAAATCAGTATTTACAATGTGAGCCTCTCCATATTCAAACTAAGTCTTCTTTATTAGTTACAGTTGTTTATGCTGCAAACTATGAGTTTCATAGGAGATAACTATAGACAGACCTGACGACTCTACCTCTCAATCCAACTTAGCCATGGGCTATCACTGGAGATTTCACCTACACTCTCAATGATAATAAAATTCAGGGGAGACTCAACTATAATTATCTCAAAATTTTGAACTTTATAGACTGATTAAAGATGTCGAAGTAGTTGAATTGCGATACATAGGTCATCAATTCACATGGAGTAAAAAATAAAAGGGTGACAGGTTTATTAAAAAAAGCCAGATAAATGCCTAGTAAACTTTACATGGCTAGCTACCTATTCACAAAGTTATATAGAATTTGATAGTCCTCTCACTTCCGATCATACCCCAATCATCATCTAAGTTTAAGAGGAGGAGTATAGATAGCACTCCCCTTTCAGATTTTTCAACTCCCTTCTAAGTCACCTTCAATTTATAGATGCCATCCAAAGAGGTCTAAAGTGTAGAGTATAGGGCTCACATGAATTCATATATGTATAGAAATTAAAGGCTACTAATTAGAATTTATAAGTTATAGACTCAATCCCAAGCTAATTCGTTCAAAATGAATCTTGATAGGCTTTGATATGAAGCCAAGAACTATTATCCCAACAACCTATAGATCCCCTATTAATTACACAAGAAGCCAATGCTTTAAAGGTGTATGTGGATAAGTTAGAGGTTTTTTACTCTCAACTAAAGCAAAAATATAAAGGTCAATAAATAACAAATGAAGACAAAAGCGTTAAGTACTTCTTCCGAACAAGTGAGGCAAGAAGAAATGGGAACAAAATTATAGCCTTACTAGGAGAGGATGGTAGTTTGATAAATGATCAAGATCAACTAAAAGAGTTAGTTTTTAACTACTACAAAGAAATCCTTGGCAGTAAGTAGGAAGTCATCACTATCCCAGGGGGCATAAGGGAGTATCTTGCTAATATATTTCCTAGGGACTACTCAAAGGAATTGGCTAGGGAAGTTACTACTAAGAAAATTAAAGAAACACTCCTTAGGCTTCATCCAGACAAAGCTCTTAGGCCAGATGGCTTTAATGCCAGATTTTTTAAAAAGGCTTGGAATCAATTAGGTAACTTAATCATTAATGTAGTCAAGGAATGCTTCTCAAGTGAACAACTCTTAAAGGAGCTTAATAAGACATATATTTGTCTCATCCCTAAGGTGGCTAACCCCAATTCATTGAATGATTATCACCCTATAACATATTGTAATGTCATTCATAAAGTTGTGTTCAAGATCTTAACAAATAGATTAAAAAGGGTCATGTATATTCTAGCTCATACAAGTCAAGGTGCTTTTATACTAGGAAGATCTATAATTGATAACATAATGATAGCTTATGAGCTTTTTAAGAATTACCATAGAAGAACTTCCATTAGGAGTTATGCTCTCAAGATTGATTTCATTAAGGCTTATGATAATTTCTGCTGGAGCTTCATCTTGAGTTCTATCCAGGCCATAGGATTTCTTCTTGAATTCATTCAACAGGACAAGAATGTGCATCACAACTACTGCATATCCATTCTAGTAAATGGGGAACAAACAAGGCTTTTTATGGCAAGTAGAGGTATACAGCAAGGAGACACCTTGTCACCTTACTTATTTGTTACAAGTATGGAGGTGTTTATCTCCAAAGATCCCGAGTTCATATATCACTACAAACGTGGTAAACTAAGGTTATTACACCTAACATTTTTCAATGATTTGTTACTTTTTTTCAGATTTAATCTTACCTCTATAAGTCTATTTTTTAAATCTAAGGATCAATTTAGAGACATTTAAGGCTCTCTTTTAATCCTAACAAAAATCTTTTCTTCATGTTAACTGATTCTAATGTTATAATCAATTTGATGGCAATTAAAAATGAAAATACTTGTCAAGAGCTACCCTTCAAGTACCTTAATGTGCCAATCTCTTTTAAGAAGCTAAGCTATTCAGAGTGCTACCTTTTTATTGACATAATTTACAATACACTACATAACTTGTGTAATAGAACCTTATCATACAAAGGAAGGGTGCAATTGGCCAAGTCTATTCTTTCTAATTATCATAATTATTGGTAGTCTCATCTAGCCCTTTCGAAAGAAATTTAAAGACTATTGATAGACTCACCAAGAATTTCATTTGGAGTGGTTCTAATCGCAAACCCAATGTCCTGGAGGTCAAATAGTCAAAAGTTGTATAAAGGTTTAGATATCCTACCATCAAAGATCACTACCAAAACTCTATTAATTAACAGACTATAGAGAATATGTAAGGATAAGTACAGCCTATAGGTTCAATGGGTCCATCAATACTTCTTAAAAGGAAGAAATATATGGACTATCAAAGCTAATGAATACATCTTTGGTCTCTTAAACATATTCTGCTCATAAGAAAGGGTGTTCAAAGTTCAATTAAATATAAAATAGGTAATAAGGAATCTACACTATTTAGGCAAGATAATTGGCATGGATTAGGAGCACTATACAAGATTAGGGAATTATAGCCATTAAGGTTAGTATTTCCTCATAATATCAAAGTTAGTACCCTGATTAAGCGAAACAGATAGTATTGGCTAGCTTATTTAAACAGAAGATCCTTACTAATCATGAACAATATACCTAACTACTACCCTGAATCTTCAAAGGAAAAACTTGTATGGTCACAGGATAAGAGGCAAGAGTTCTCCTCATCCTCTTGCCAGAGATTGTTAATAGGGATTGATAATACATTTCCTTTGACATCTATGGTCTGGGATTCTAACACCATACCTGGACATGTATTTATCCTATGGCTAGTTATAAAAAGGAAGTTGGCTACTAAAGTTAGGCTAAAATTCAACATCTAAAATAGAAACCATGAGTTATGCAATAGTCTAGTTGAGGAACAAGAACACCTCTTCCTCTAGTGTTCGTACTCTTAGAATCTATGGAATTGTATCGTGTGAATGTGTCGATTGTAAAGACTACAGTCATATTAGAATAGTTTCACAACATGGATGCAACGGATATGACTCCAAAAGAAAGGTGACAGAACTTTTTTCAGAGTAGTAATAGGGGAAACTAAATATGGACTCTAGAAGGAACATAATGATAGATTACATGGGAAGAAAGGAGATGACAAATGAAGCCTAGCATAAGCTATAATCCATAGAATTAAAGAAATCACTATTGCAAAAAAACCTAGCAAATAACATGAACACATATTGGATATTAACTTGGCAAATATAGTAAGTACTAACTAGGAAAATGCAATCGAGATTACTAGGAGTTTGTAGTTGTAGCTTCATTCACTGGAAAAGCAAAGGCACAGTCAATCAATTACATGAAAACCCAAAGGCAAGGGAAAGACTTAATATTAAACTCAAACGCATTAGGATAGGACAAGTGGAACCGAGCACGACATCATCTCTGAAGGATAACCTAGTAGTTATTTCTCTACTCGTGAAGCTCCATCCTCCAAGGGTTAAATCGTATGAGGGCTACCATTGGATGAGTAGAGAGATTAAGGATTAAGAACTTTCTCTAGAGTAACTTGGTTTTTTCTTTCATTCCCCTAGGTTACATAAGGTGGTCCATTGCGTTTTGTTAAACTTATCATTTTCTCATTTAATGAATTATTTATTTAATTTTTGAAAAGAATATTTAGCTTTACTCCTTTATAGCTGTTGCTGTAAAAAAACTTTTGTGACAAAAAAAATGAGTTAAAAGTAAGCTGTTGGCTTTTAAACTAAGAAAAAAAGAGTAGCTTAAGATGACTTTACTTTGGGATACAAAGAAAGACACATTTAATTGCAAAGTGAATGCGATAAACAACAAATGGATACTTAGGAGATGTTTAGTATTGTTTTTAGTTATGGCTTTTGGTTGTGATTTTTGTGTTTTTATATTGAATTTTGTATTTTTCAGTTTTTGTGTAATTTTTTCAGTTTTTATGTTGTATAAATATATTAATTTTTTAGATTTCTATTTTTTTCTATTTTTGTATTTTAAAAAATAAGAAACCAAAAATTAAAAAATTTGATACCAAACAAGACTTTAGAAAAAATCATTTTGGCAGACACCGACTAAATAGTAAATACAACTCACACAAACAACGAGATTGTGGAGAGTAGGAGAGACGATAATCATGATTGTAGACTCCATTGAATTATGCCAAATGAAATCAAATTCAGAAATATAATATTTAACAACTACAGTGAAGAGAAAATCGTGGGAGCAAGTCTTAAGTAACATTAATGCATGATAATGAATTTTAGATAACAATAATTTTGAATTATTTTAAGCTTCTAATTAAATGGGTTTTCCCTTTTTAATTTTATTAATTTAAATTAAAAATAGGAAAGAAAATTTTCTTCATTATACATTTAGACAATTTTAAAAATATATGATATAAAATATCTAAAAATTAATTTTGTGCACACGGTAGTATCATTTGATGATAAAAATTTTAAAAATATTTTTACTTATTAAATATATAATGTATATTTACTCATTACAAAAATCAAAACTATCAACATATAACATAAGAAAATAAAAAAGCAGAACACAACAGGTTCACTTCATACCATCCACATTAATATATACCCCTACACAGTTAAGGATGTCAATCGAGTGGCTTAGGTTAGGTTCAGGTCAGATCATTTGGGTTTGGGTTTAATCAGATTAATACCAATTCGGGTTCAAGTCTGGTCGTTTTAAGTTCGGATCATTTTGAGTTGAAAGACTTTCAAGTTTAGGTCGGGTTCAAGTCATTTCGGATTGAAAGGCTTTCGGATTCGGGTCGAGTTAATTTGGGTTCGGGTCAAATTCAAGTCGAGTGGAGTTCGGGTTGTGTCAAATTCAGGTCGGGTTAATGCAGGTTGACCCGTTGGGTTAAATGAAGTTTCATATATGTATAAATAAAAAAAATTGAGATAATTATTCGTAATAATTTTAAAAATTAAAAATAAGAATATTAATTTACTTGCTAAAAATATTAAAATGAACCTCTAAACTTAACTAAGTTTTTTTTAATATAAAGAAAAAAATTGTTAGTAAGATTTTTAAAATTTTACTTATACTAATATAATGGTTTATGTGATTAAATAAAAACTAAGGGGGTTATTTGAGAATATTAAAAGGGAAAAATAAGTGATTTAATTGTAAGATGGAAAACTTTATGATGTACTTTGTATGAACTTAAAAGTAAGTGGTTAATAAATAATTATACAGACATTGTTGTGTAACCAACTCAACCTTCAAAATTATTTGATTTATAGAGGTATATATTTTCATGTTTGGTGTAGTGCACATATCTTAAATCTCGTTGTTCAAGATGGATTGAAAGTTGTTTTTGAGCATCTAAAGAAAATTAGAGATAGTGTTATTTATGTTCGTAAATTTGAAGCAAGGAGACTTAAGTTTTTTAAATATGCTGCAGCTATTGGTTTTAACGTTTCCAAATCACTTGGGTTGGATGTGCCTACATGATGGAATTCGACTTATTTGATGTTAGAAAGGGAACTTTTTTATCGTCCAGTATTTTCTCAATTGCAACTTGTTGACATTTGTTATAAACATTGCTCTAGTATTGATGAGTGGGACAAAATTACAAAAATCACAAAAATTTTGCAGTCTTTTTATCAAATGACTACTCTTTTTTCTGGGTCAGAATATCTAACTGTCAATCTATATTTTGAGAATATATAGAATATGCAGAAGTTTATACTGGAAGCAATAAACAACTCCGATATACAAGTGAAAGAAATGACACAACACATGAATGAAATGTTTAAAAAATTATGGGATGATTTTTCTGTCATTTTCTCATTTGTGGTTATGTTTGACCCTCGTTGTAAGTTGGCTTTTATTAAGTATTGTTATGAGAAATTAGGTGCAGTTCATGCTTTTAAGTGGTTGGATGTTCATGATCAATTATATTTCATTTTCAGAGAGTATGAGACTTTTTATGGTAATTTATCTTATTCTTATGATCATAGTACTTAGGTCAAATTTGCCGTTAATTAAACACAAATTTTTTTGTATGTAAATTATTTATTATTATTTATATTAATACATTTATATTATATCGTGTAAATTTATTAAAGTTAAAATAAATTTTGATATGGATTTAAGATTTTGCTTAAGATGCAACTGAAAGTTTCAACTACAAATCATAGATTGATCTTTACTTGGATGAGCCAAGAAAGCCCTTTGAGTTGAAGCTTGATGTGCTTGTCTTTTGAAAGAATATCCAATTATCACACAAATGGCAAGAAACATATTAAGTATTCTAATCACAAGTGTTGCTTTAGAATCCACTTTCAGTATAGGTAGTAAGATTTTAAGCAAGTACATGAATCGTCTTCTTCCGAACAATGTATAAATTTTGATAATATCTTAGAATTAGGTATGGTTATGAAAGTTTAACTTTTTATTATAGTTTTTAATTTAATATATTATTTATATAACTATTTATTCTTTTTTCTTTCTCAATGCACAAAGCAAACGAGTATAATTTGAAGTATTTGAATGATCTAGAAGTGACATTTGGAGACTTTGGAGTCGCAGGTCAATTCTGAAATATCTTCTAACTTGATTTAGAGGTAGGTTATTATAAACCTTTTTATGTATATATACATCCTTAACTATATTAAATTATTAAATTATCTTGTTGCAGGCTTCACACATCCAAGAATCTTATTGCTTTTCTTCTGGACTGGTGAGAAAATGAAGATAAAAAATTATTCTCATATTGAAACTCATTGAAATAAACAATATTACTTTTAGTATTTTTTTAACAAACTTTTTTGAACTTATATTATATTTCGTAAGTTCTTCATTGATAGTATATAACTTTAATAAGTAGAGATGTATTAAATAATTACAAATCTTGGGAGAATTTTCATGTGTTATTGTTTTGTTCTCAAATATATTTTGATATGTTCCAAGTTTCATCTTAACTATTTTTTTATTTTAATTAAAAATTTAAATATAATGTTTTCTCTTTTAAAAGTGTAATCATATACTTAAATAATTTTTAAATAATTTTATGTTTTTAAAGTCCAATCATTGCATTAAAGTCAGATAAATTCGGGTTAATTCAAGTTCAAATAAAAATGGGTTCAAATCAATTTAAGTTATGATGCATTTAAACTCGGGTTTATTAGAGTCGAGTAGAATTAAATTCGGATAATCTCAAATTCATATAAAATTAAGTTTGAGTTTAAGTTAGGTTCAGAGCACGTCAAGTTCAATCTATTGACTTTTTAAGTTAAATCGAATCAGGTTTGGAATAGTTCAAGACAAGCAGCGGTCTATTTTTGACATCCTGTCCCACACATTCCATCTCACTTCCAAAGCTACAAAACCGAGAACTTTCGATCCTTCCCTTTCTCTTAAAAGAGCACTTGTCTCTCTTTCTCTGTAAGTGGAGTTTAAGCCAAGAGCTTGATCATGGCAAAGGAAGGTATAGCAGAACATGGATCGTTCTCAGCCAAGGACTACCATGACCCACCACCAGCTCCATTGATCGACGTTGTGGAGCTAACACAATGGTCTTTCTACAGGGCTCTGATTGCCGAGTTTATAGCAACCTTGCTCTTCCTTTACATCACTGTTTTGACTGTTATTGGGTACAAGAGTGACACTGCTTGCTCTGGGGTTGGAATTCTCGGAATTGCATGGGCCTTCGGTGGCATGATCTTTGTTCTTGTTTACTGCACTGCCGGTATTTCTGGTGAGTTCCCTTCGTTATCTCCTCTTTTCCTTTCGTTTTCTTCTAAAAAGCCAATACTTTGCAACTTGTTTTGTTCTAAAATTCGATAAGTTGCGTCCATGTTTTTGACCTCACCTTCACTTTGGTAATGAGATAGCGCATTTTAGCAAATACTGACACAATTTCTCATTCTGTTGCTGTGTAGGTGGTCATATTAACCCGGCGGTGACTTTCGGGCTATTCTTGGCCCGAAAGGTGTCCCTGGTTCGGGCAGTGATGTACATGGTTGCTCAATGCTTGGGAGCAATTTGCGGTGTTGGGTTGGTTAAGGGCTTCCAAAAGTCCTACTACAACAGGTACGGTGGTGGAGCCAACGAGCTCCTAGACGGCTACAGCAAAGGCGTTGGCTTGGGGGCTGAGATCGTTGGGACTTTTGTCTTGGTCTACACCGTTTTCTCCGCCACCGATCCAAAGAGGAACGCTAGGGACTCTCATGTGCCAGTAAGGACCCAAGCCAACAGCTTCATTTGGCTTTTTGTTGCCCATCTCTTGATCAATGGTTGATGCTTAATTTATTTGCTTTGATGACTAAAATCAGTTCGTAATTAATTCAGCCTACTTAATATGGAAGGCAGCATAATTGCCACTGCCCCTTCCAACTCATCATATAGATTAAGTTAACTGGATTTTTGTGCACGTCAGGTGTAAAGGCTACGACATCTGTTATGGGCTGTTTGCATGAGTGGTTCCTGTGTCAGTTCCTTCAAAAGCATTATGGGGTACTATTTGGTCAGCTTTTTGCTTTGTCTTGTTTCTTTCTCGTAAACTGGATTCTACTTTGTCCATGTCTACGTGCGGTGTCTGGGTTCCTTTGTCTTTTAGTTCTGTAGTTCTAGTCTTTTGACTGCACTATCGCTTTCCTTTTCATTACGTTAGACTCAGGAAAGACCAACAAACCGCTGTGATGGCCTATTGAGGTGTTAATACAAAACCCTGATGAAAAGCAGATTGTCTTTCGTTTCGATTTCTTGAACAGTGATGTCATTTATCCATTTAGCAAGTCCCTTTGTCCATTATCTATCTAACATCACTTGATATTTTCGCTTGTGTGTGCTTTGGTGATCATGCTTTTAGATGTGTACCCCTTTGTAATAGTGAACCCCCAACTGATTCTACTATTTTATTGCAATCTGTTAGCACTTTTACTGATGTATTACGAGGATATAGAAATTATTTTATTGGACTTTTTGCCACTAAAATTGAACTAAGTATTCCATCAAAAGTTTTGCGTAATAATTTGTGGCTTTATGATTAACTTACAGGTTTTGGCTCCACTTCCAATTGGATTTGCTGTATTCGTGGTTCACTTGGCTACCATCCCAATTACTGGTACTGGCATAAACCCAGCTAGGAGTCTTGGAGCTGCAGTTATCTTCAACAATGACAAGGCCTGGGACGATCAAGTGAGACTTCTCTAGATTAAATCACCGTCTTCTTAATGGTCGTGTTTAACACCTGGGCATGAAATGCTTATTTTTGCATTGTTGCTTCGTTTATTCATTTCAGTGGATCTTTTGGGTGGGACCTTTCATTGGTGCAGCCATTGCAGCCTTCTATCATCAATTCATCCTCAGAGCAGGAGCTGTTAAGGCCCTTGGATCATTCAGGAGCAATCCTACTGTTTAATGTTCTGTCGGGGATGCTTTAGATAAGGAGTGCTTTGTGCTTTGTGCTTTGTGGTTCCCTGTAGTCTTCTACTTATTGAAGACTGAGGATCATAGAATTGTTGATGGAAGTCCCTTTATTTAAGGGGGACTTCTTTTAGTTATCCCTTCGTCCTTTTCAAGCACTCCTCTAGTATTCATTCAATGTAATGTTTTCCTCGTTCCTCTTTAGCATTTATCATTTCCCCAAACTATTAAAAAATAAATGTTTAGTTCCGTTGTCTTCTTTACTTGTAATTTCCAATTCCTCGCGTGTTCTTGATAATAACTATGATGGTAGATAAGGGAACACATTCACCTTGGCACCATAGTAGTGAGGTTGCAAACAAAAATAGTCGGATACCCATTTTCTTTTGTCAACATCCTAGATAGAAACTTGCAATTTTTGTGGGATGAATCTTGGTGATACTTTTACATTGATGACTACAAGGTAACTAAGGAGTGTTAGAAAACGTATACCGATCAAATCGATATCGTAACGGAAATTTTAAGGTTTTTTTACATATGATTAATTTAATAAAATTTAACTTGAATAAAAATTAAAGTTACAAAAAAACCTAAATAAAAGATTTGTTGTTGCAGCGAATTCTTCTCGTATTCTAACTACAGTCGTTTACGTGTCCGGCCTCTAACAATATGCACAAGTTAATGGGAGAGAACTCAAAACCTTTTTTAGAGGAAGGCAAAGTTATACTAGCAATTATAGGATTGTCGTCCTTTTATAGTGGAAAAATCATATTTTTCCTAATTTTAAAATTAAAATTATAATTAAATTATAATTAAAGTCTAGCTCTAATTATAATTATAATTTAATTTTAATTGAATCAAATATCTTATATTTGACCCTAAAGTTTTTTAAATTTTACAATTAAGTTCAACTTAATTAATTTTTATTCTCTTCCAATAAATCTATATATGTGACCCATTAGGTTCTTAATAAATTGACAATGATCATAAATTATAATTTTAATTCATAATTAAAATTAGATAAATTAAAATTTCTTTTAATTTATCTTTAATTCTCCAATTAAACAATTTATGATCATAGATCAAGATTGACATTTAAGAACATATCATGACCACCCAAATATTAGGAATGTCAAAGTGGTTTGACGAACCTGTCCATGCATGGTTATAGTGTATAATTTGATCCTTTCGTCATACAATGTTCTAATTAGATTTAGAGCACAGAATTAGTGTCTACTCTATAAAATCCAATCATGTTCGTTCTTATTAATTAGTAAATGATTTATAATTGATATTTGAAAACACCTTTTCAAATTTCAATTCAGTCTGGCCAGAGAATTTCCAAATCACCACTAATCAAGAACAGCAGAGCATTCTCTCTAATTACTTTAGAGTGACGAATCCTGTATTGATTCACACAACTATTTTCATATAGTTCGTACTACATCTAAGTACTACTGATTGACCTACTTTATAAATTAGATCATAAATAGCATCAAAACATAGTAATTCCTATATGAGATAAATTTGGTAATCTCAAGTCTAAGGATTAATTATACAACCATCATAATGAGGAAATCCACAGATACACAACTAATGTTTCATTTGTGATCCTCAAGATCGGGTCAGTTTAGTGAACTTATTCTCTAATAAGTACACACACATTTGTTTAAGTGTTTGCACACTTTAATCTATGAGATCGATTACTTTCTTCATAAGAAAGAAACATAATATGTACTAGTCTAACCACTTCATTAATGCCCCATCTTGATGATACTATGACTTGGAACAATTTAGGAATAATACGATAAATGCAATTTGAATCTCATAATTATAATCTCATTATAATTTCTAAATGCATGTAATTATTCCAGGAATTTTATTTTTACAATTAATTATTAAATATAATTAACAAAATATATAAAGATAAAGAATGTCTTTCATTAATTTAGAAAATCACAATGTCATACATGTAATTATAACCAAAAGATTGGTTGTAAGGGTATAAACTAACAATCTCCCACTTGCACTAAAGTTAATCGCCTAGGTATCCAATACCATAACCATCCATATGCCTATCATGTTTCTTCTGAGACAATGGTTTAGTAAAAAGATTAGCTAGATTCTCATCAATAGGAACTCGTTCTATCTTGATGTCCTTCCACTCCACTATCTCCTTGATCAAATGAAACTTCCTAAGTATATGCTTGAATCACTGATGAGACCTTAGTTCTTTCGCCTCTCACCATTATTGTCATAGTACAATACTATGAGATCAACAATAGTAGGAACCACTCCAAATTCAGTGATGAACTTTTTGATCTAAACTACTTCCTTAATTGCTTCAGAAACTACAATATACTCAGCTTCAGTTGTTGAATCTACAATGATTGGTTGTTTGAAACTCTTCCAACTAACTTCACCACCATTAAGAGTAAATATAGACCATGACTGTAATCTGTTATCATCATGATCTGACTGAAACCTTGTATCTGAATAACCCTAAACTCTCGGTTCAGCTCCTTCATTGACAAAAAAAATATCTTTAATCCTTCTTAAGTACTTTAGGATGTTTTTGATAGTTTTCCAATGACATTCACTAGGATTGACTTGATATCTATTTGTTATGTTCAGAGCATAAGAAACATCTAGTCTTATACATAATATGGCATATATGATGGATCTAACAGTCGAAGTATATGGAATACCCTTCATCATATTTCTCTCTTCTTGTGTCTAAGGACACATACCCTTGGAGAGAGAAATTCCATGCGCCATTGGTAAGAATCCCTTTTTGGAATTCTCCATACTAAACCTCTTTAACATTTTGTCTATATACGTAGATTGGAATAAACCAAGCAGCCTTTTTAATCTATCTCTATAGATTTTTATTCCCAAAATATAGGCCACTTCTCCCATGTCTTTCATGGAAAAGTTATTAGATAACCAAATCTTTACTGATTGGAGCGTTGGTATATCATTTCTAATGAGCAATATGTCATTTACATACAGCACTAAGAAAACAACTGCAATCCCACTAACCTTCTTGTATACACATGACTCATCCACATTTTTTATAAAATCAATCCCTTTGATTTTCTCATCAAAACAGATATTCCAACTCTATGACGTTTGCTTAAGTCCATAAATAGACTTTAATAACTTGCATACTTGATTAGGAGATTTCTTGGATTCAAAACTTTCAGGTTGTGTCATATACACATCCTCTTACAAGTTTCCATTGAGAAATGCTGTTTTGACATCTATTTACTAAATCTCATAATCATTGTATGTAGAGATGACCAATAAGATACTAATGGATTTAAGCATTGCCAATGGTGAAAAGGTTTCATCAAAGTCAACACCTTACTTTTATATGTAACCTTTTGCAACTAACCTGGCTTTATACATGTGTACATTGTTATCTATGTCAATTTTTCTCTTAAAAACCCATTTGCACCCAATAAGCACAATACCTTCAAGTGCATCTACCCAATTCCATACTTGGTTAGTATACATGGATTCTATTTTAGATTTCTTGGCTTCATGACATTTTAAAGAATCAATTTCTGATATTACTTCCTTAAAACTCGTAGGCTCATCATCAATGAGCAGTACATCATCATTTCCCTTTTCTATGTATAGATATAATTTATCAGGAGGAAAATGTATCCTACTAGTGCGTCGTGAACTATGTGACTCTTGAACTATCGGTTGTATATTTGATGCATCAACTTGAAGTTCTTGTTCCAGTTGGATGTAAGTTTATGGCTTTGAAACTTCTTCAAGATTTACCTCACTCCCACTACTTTCCTTAAGAACAAATTCTTTTTCTTGGAATGTAACATATCTCGAGACAAACACCTTTTATTCAAGAAGATGGTAGAATTAATACCTAATACTTTCTTCTGGATATCCCACAAACTTGTATTTACCTAACTTAGCTTGAAGCTTATTAGACATTGCACACTTCACATAAGCATGACATCCCCAAACCTTTACATTCGATAATTTTGATCTACTACCAGTCCATATCTCATATGGCATCTTGTCAATCGATTTGGATTGAACCCTATTTAGAAGGTAAGTAGCAGTTTCAAGGGCATAACCCTAAAAGGTAATTGGAAGATCTGCATGACTCATCATAGAACGTACCATATCTAATAGAGTACGGTTTCTCCTTTCAAACACCCCATTGTGTTGTGGAGTCCTAGATGGAGTCTATTGTGAGAGAATCCCATTCTCCTTTAAGTAACCCAGAAATTCATGGTTCAAGTACTCACCACTTTGATAAGATCTAAGTGTCCTAATACTCTTACCAGTTTGTTTATCTACCTCAAGTCTAAATTGTTTGAACTTTTCAAATGATTCAGACTTCTGTTTCATTAAATACACATAACCATATCT
>JAOXYD010000004.1:5268639-5281244 GCA_028565735.1 Pinacopodium congolense | reverse complement strand
TTTAATTTAAATTTTAAATTTTATTTTATAGTTAATAGCCACTACTAAATTAGTTTTTTAATCACAAATCTTAAGTAAATAATTTATTATTTTTAATTTTTATTATAAATATCAATTAAATAGGTTTGTATTTTTTTATAACAATAACAAAAATATAAACATAAGAAATAATAACAAAAAATAAATGCAATACTTTTATAGTGACGGGGAATGACGTTTTAAGTGATAGGACCAGACAAACTAGCAAAAATGAAGAAGTTGCTTAGCTTCATCTAAAAGTTCAGTTAATCTTTCTTTATTCATACAAGTTTGCAGTCTAGCTGGCTAGCTTGTCCTATTTTTGTTGATAATGAAACTACAATGAGAGCTTCATTCTAGCATGCATTAGTGATATCCTTACTTTGCAACCATTTTTAATTAAAATTGCCAGTGATAAACTTCATTGATGTGTCAGCCGAGGATAATGATGCTACTTTTTGGGGAATAGCTTTTATAGGAAAAGTTTCTTTCCCTGCATTCGCTTTTATCTGCTATTGTTGTTTTATATGCATATGTTTCCTGTGTCTTGTGCAATTTTCTAATCTTGGAATGAATCCAAATGGCAGAAATAGAGGATATCAATGCTTTGCTCGAGTCCTCATTCTGAAAAGGAATTATTAACCCAAACTATGTTTCCCCAAGTTTCCTGCCAGGTAGATCCTGTCTGCATCTGAGTTTTGTAGTTCTAAAGCTTATATGTTGATCATATCACCCCGCAATTTTTAATGTCTTCGCAAGAGATTTGTTGCTTCTCTCCTATGATAAGGTTACACAGTTGAACTCTTTCAAGTTAGCATTATTTTCAAATGAACCTTTAATTAATGTGTAACATTGAGATAATGATACCAAATGTGAATAACCCCGTAGTTGAAGTTGCGTTTTTGTTAAGTAGGCTCATAGTGTGGTCCTATGATCACGATCTAAAGAAAGATTAAGTGCAGACATTTGTACATGCATTAAGTATATTTCCCACTAGTCCCTACTTGCAAGGCCCATATAATTGGAAGTATACTTCTATCATCCCGCCTAATGCCAATTGTTGCTGACAGCCTATCTTATTAAAGCTAATGTGAAGAAGAATATTTATTTAAAAATAAAATGGTCGATAAAATTGAAATAAGCATATTAAAGACACAAAATTTGCGTGATTTGTATGGTCATAAGCGAGGAAGGAATAAAATTCACTAATCAAAATGAGAAGTACAAAATATATGTATCTCTCTTACACTGTACACCTTCTCATCACATTCCTTTTCTTCTCAAACTCACACTCTCTCTCACACTCTATCTAAAGTAAACTAGAGTATTTTCATTCTTTATTTACGAGATAATAAATATAGACTATGACTTACTAATAATGAAAATACTATAATTACGAAAAAAATTTGCATAACTCCTTATGTTGCACAAATTACGAATAATTCATATTATAGTCTATGTTCATATGAGAGGAAAAAATTCAAGTTATTTAATAACAAATCTCTATCTTAACTTGAATTTCCTTTTCAATATATGAAATTAATGAACTTAGCTCCACTTTCTTCAAAAAGTTCTATAAAGGCAACTCATGTGTAAAAAATACTAATTAAATCTAAATAATGCTTAAACTTGCACACTGAAAGAGATTTCGTTAACATATCAACAGGGTTATCTTCAATACTAATTTTTCTGGACATAATATTACCTTAAGAGATAGTAACATGAAAAAAGTGATACTTCACATTAATGTGCTTCTTCCTCTCATGAAACATCTAATCTTTTGGTAGGTGTGTAACACTTTGACTATCATAATGGATGATAAATGCTTTATAATATGAATTGATTTCACCAAATAAATCTCTTAAGCAAATAACTTCTTTCATAGCTTCAACAACTACCATATTGTGACTTTATAATAGATAATGCTACTATAGATTGTAAAGTAGGTTTCTAATTAATATCAATATCAATAAGAATAAATACTTAGCCTGTAAGCTATCACCTTTTATCAAGATCACTTGCATAGTTTGAATCAATGTGGCCAACCATTGTAGCCTTGTACACAACTATCAAACTAGATTCTAGAATAACAATGACCAACCATAAAAGAATGAACTTCTTATACCATTAGCAAGGAGACTTTTTGCATCCTTATAATGATTACTTTAATAAGCAAACATAGTTTTTCTCAGCTTCATCTCAAAACCCTAAGATTGTTACATATAAATTGTCTCCTCAATCTGACCATGTAAGAAGGTAGTCTTAGCATTCAATTGATCAAGTTCCAAATTATGCATAGTAACCAAAGTAAGCAAGACATGAGTAGAGCTATGTTTAACAATAAATGAAAACACATCATTAAAATCAACTCCATGTACTTGACTATAGTCTTTCGTACTCAAACTCTCTTATATTTCTAGTGACAACTCTAGTGATGAGTTGTTTCAGAGTTCTTATTTCGCTTAGAGGACTGTAGTTAAATTATTAGTCTCAAAATTTAGGAATATTGGGAAGGTGTTATGTCTAAAACAAGGAAGAAAGTCCTATTTTATTTCATCGAAAAGTGTGGATTATAGGCAACGAATCTTAGGCAAAGATTTAAAAATTGGTACTGATCATCGATATATCGTTGGTCAGCACCGTAATGACCCGAAACCATTACAAGTTGAGTCAAAATCATGCCAATCGGTATTTTGGCCCATATTGACAATACAGATCAATTTTGGGCAAGAATGTAAATCTTCAAATGTTCGAGGACTGAAGTGCTTCTTTTCAAAATTTCTATACATTGATCGACTGATGCTTAAGTATTAGTCGACCGATGTTTCTTTTATATCGTGACATATCCCCTTTACCCCTTATTTTCTTTTTCTTTTTATTTCTTCTCTCTTGGTCAGGTCAAACAAACCTCTATAATCAGATTGCAAATTCACTTTTTTCATAAAAACTCATACATTTCAGTTTAATCTTTCATCTTTTACCTTTATTTAACTCTAACAACCTAAACATACCTCATAAGATACCAAATAATCATAAAATACTAATTTTTATATATTTGATTTCCAAATTATTTTTCGATGATTTTTCAAGTTTCTAGTCAGATGCTGGCAGGTGATAAAAAGTCGAGAATCTTTCTAACTCATAAATCCATTTCTATTAATCAATTTGAAAATTTTGAGTTGAAATTGAACTTTAAAATTTGAAAATTTTCAATTTCATTAAATTTTCATTCAATTAGTTATTAATTAGTGTTTAATTCATCAATTTTAAGAATTGTAGAGGTTTAATTTGATATGAATTCATATATATTGAATCAAATTCGAAATAAGGTAGAATTGGAGTTTTAGAATTAGGAATTTTCAATTTTAAGTGAAATTATGTTATGTTTTGTCAAATTGAATGTATATTCATGTAATTAGATATATGAGTGAGATAATAGAATCACCAATTTTATTTGATTTAGTAGAATTTGAATTTTTCCAAATCTAAGAATATAGGAATTGAGAAATTTTCAATTTTAAGTGAAATTGCTATATGTTTTATCAAATTTAATGTATATTCGTGTAATTAGACATATAAATGAGCTAATAGAATCATTAATTGTATTTGATTTGGAAAATGTTGGATTTTTTCCAATTCTAAAAATATAAAAATAGGAGAATTTTCAATTTTAAGTGAAATTATGTTATATTTTGTCAAATTGAATGTATATTTGTATAATTAAATATGTGAATGAACTAATAAAATCGTCAATTGCATTTGATTTAATAGAATTTAAATTTTCTCTTATTTTAGGTAAAATTGTAAATTTAGAGAATTTTCAATTACAAATCCTCTTTTAAATATTGGTTAAGATTGAGAGCTTTCCCCTTAAGTCTCTTTCATGTATTCTTTATTTACCTTTTATCATTATAACAATTAAAGATCATGGTACTTTTAGAAGGAGGAGATATTGTGTCATTTAAGACAATAAATATTGTGATATTGATTCTACCCAGTTTCAAGATTTTGTCTCTAGAAAACTTCATGAAAATCACCTTCTTACTTCTTCTTGTTTAGATTATTATAAGCAATACGAACTTATTCAGTTTTTCATTAGTAAAGAGTGGAAATCCCTTCTTCCTCTTTTGTCTAGTATCAGTTCCACTACTGTTAGACTCTTTTTTTGCAAGTTTAAAGAGTATAGAGATAGAGATGAATATTTTATTGTTTCTAAAGTTTAAAATATACTCCATTCATCTTATAAGAGATTCTATCAATGGCATCTTAGAAATTAAAATATTTTAAGTGTTTTTTCACTACGATTGTGTATCTAAATTGAGTTATATTCAACATTTCATTCCTTCTAGAATCAAGACTGTTTTAAACTTCCTAGTGAGGAGGAAATTACTGAAAGACTTAAAGATATAAGTAAATTGAATGTAATCCCTCATTTTTATTATCTATTCATTAGATATAATTTTCTATTTTTTAGATGTTCATTTTAATGATTTAGACCTAGATGACCTTTATTTTCTTTTTACTATGATGGTAGGAGGAAAAACTCATCTAGGAGATTTTATTTTTATGATATGATCAACTTTGTGCGTTCAAATAAAAAGAATTAACACATTCCTTACTCTTTTCTTCTTGGTCACATTTTCCAATATTTTTCAAGTTCCTCCTACAAAAGATGAATTTGTATGTCATTCCTTCTTTAACCAACATATTCTAAAGCGCATGAATATTGACCTATTGATGGTCATATGACTCGACCACATCAACAACAGTAACATCCCATTCCTCCTCCTATTCATCTTGGTGCTGATGAGTTTACTATAAGTCATACTGCTTCTCTATATATTCATGATGAGCTTACATTCTCTAAGCCTCCACCTCCTACTTAAGTTTTACTCAATGATCAAATCAATTTACTTCATACAAAAGTTATAAGCACAAAACATTAATTGCAAGAGGTGGTTTCATTGCTTCAAGGGATATAGGTACAAATTGATGATTTAAGATCCCGTTTCCCACCACCATTAGCTTATAATTAGAGATATTTAGGATGATCTTGTTCTAATGATGTACTTTGTATAGTTTATTACTTTGACATTATGGTTATATAACTCTTTAATGATTCATTATCTATGTTTATCTCTTCTTTCTCGTGTATATTTTATGCATAAAATTATGAGTTTGGAAGAATATTGATATGTCATTTGCTGGAGTTCCTTTGTTAGAAAGTGATGTTAGTTGTAGCATTTATTATTTCATATATTATTCTTATTATATAATGTTTGAATATAGTTTATTATAGTTTAATGATTACACGTTATTACTTAATGATGTTCTAATTTATTGATATTCAATAATGTGATTTGATTTTATGTTATTTTTGTTATATTAATTCAAGTTGATATTTATTTTAGGAATATATGGAAATTAGTATTAATATGAATGAAGAAAATAGTTGTTCGTTATACGTTATTATTATTTTATGATATTTCGATGTATTAATATTAAGTTATGATGGTTTGATGGTTAATCTTTTACTTATATTAATTTAGATTGTAATTTATTTGAAAAATATGTGAAAATTGATATTAATGAATAACTATTGTATGAAAATTATATTATATTTTATTTTAATTGATTGAATATTTGAAACATGATGAAATTATATTTACAGGGAATGCATAATATATATGGGGATCATTTTACAGATTTTGTAAAATTTAAAAATTATTTTATAATTTTAAAAATTTCTTAGTATTGGTACTGCCTAATACCGGTACCAACACAATACCATTATGAGAAAAAAATCAATATTAATACAATCTCGATATTTAAAACATTGATCTTAAGTGAAAAGGGACCAACATGCTTAACCAAAGGGGGATGGGTTTGGCAGTCGGATGCTAAAGTTTCTATTGAAAGGAAGGGGATTGAAAGAAATTAGGGTTTTAAATAGTTTTTTACTAAATTTATTTTAAAATTATTTTAAAAAAATTATGTATATAATTAATAAATTTTTGCAGGTATTGTCCACTCGTACATTATGTATTAAAGGCCATGATGATGTGTGGTCACTTCAACTCCATTAATGTTTTCGTTAATTCCAAACTATTTCTGTAAAAAAATAAAAATAAAAGTTCGAATATTTGATTGTTATTTTTTGAAAATTTTGGCTAATATTACAAAATTGACTATATTTTAAGATTTTTTTTTTGGTAATTTGTCCTAAAATTTCTCCACCAATCCTATCACTTTAAGCTTGAAATTGCATGAATTACTGACTAATTATGCTATCATAGATTGTCCACAATGTTTTACCAGACTATTGGCTAAATTGCAGTATTCAATCATAGTAAGGGCCATCTTTCCAAAGTTGCATGGTTGTTCAAGTTACGCACTCTGTAGATTTCATAGTTTTCCCTCACAATTTTCAGTATAAAATGCATTGTTCCACTTGGAAGAACATGATAACCGGCTTGTGGGTTGTGGTTGTTAAGTTTAGGCCAGCAAAAGGTTAGAATGTGAAACTCGCAATGCTAACATGTACAAAAAGAAGTACAGGTAGGAGTACCTGATGGTGATGTTGGTGGTGGAGGCAGTGGAGGTGGTGGGGCAAGGAACAATTAATGGTCCTTTCTTCCAGCTATCAAAACCCAAATGGCTGTTTCTAGCTGTAAAGGGCAAAGACAACAAGTCTCAATTAACTCTTTATTCAAGTTTCATGTGTTATTGCCCCTTTTCTCCTTTTGTTCCTTTCCTCACATGCGACTCTGGCCTTAATTGTTTTCAGAAACCAGAAGGAATATGAAATCAACATATCATGTTAGGCAAAAATGGTAGTGTAGCACTGTAGCTGACAACTCCGGAAAATGCTCACTTCAAGGATTTCTCCCTTGCATATCTCATTCTTTGTGAAACATATGAACAATTATACTTCTCCCACTTCATTAACATGCCACCTGGTAATTGATTTGATATGATACGTGATAATAGCTACAAAAGAATTAGATTTCAGGAATGAGAGGAGAAATACAAGATGATCAAGCAACCAGGAATAGATAATTTTTCTAGCATATCCTAAGAACTGTCGGCAACTATGCCACTTCTTTGCTAATTCAGGGTGCTGTCATCCTGAGGACTTCGTGAGCATATCTTGGGCTCGAACTTCTTTTTTGGTAGGTATATGCCAAAGTGGGACGTTTCATTTTGTTTTCTCCAAGCATTATATGGCTTATATTAGCCTTATTAAATGATAGGATAAATGGAGGAGTTGAAAACCATACAATTACGGGGGACCAATTGACCACGACACTTTGGCTCAGACTCCTAAAGAATCTGGAACTCCATGCAGCAACGTTTTTGGATGTTATGAGATAACTACATTTTTCACATGCACAGATGTAACGGAGAATAGAATCTGCAATTCTGCATGCTAAGGATCAAGGCTCAATTCCATCCACACGAATAACAGATTTAGCCTTTCACCGCTTCCTGCTAGAAAATATCTAATCCCACCAAATCATTAAAAGATAAAACAGTGATTGTATAAGTAATTACAATAAAACAGTGATCATATGAGTGAATAATTATGGTTTGGGTGGCAATTAGAGAAGAAAAGCTGTCAAGGTCAGATAAAGCTGACCCAATTATGATATTCAGCACCCTCATCAGCATCTGTTGTGAAGTCTCAATCAATCTTTCCTCTTAAATTAGTACTGCAGTTTGTAGTACAGCTGGCAAGGACGAGAAAGCCAAAGAAGGTGGATTCGATAAATCACTTGTAAAATTCCAAATCCTGTCTTAAAGACTAAAAAACTACATGTTAAGAGCTGATTCCAGGAGAGCTTAAACAAGTGGCCACGTGTGAAGCCAGGGCAAAAGGAATCGGTCCCCTATTCCCTACTTTGGCCACACCCTATGCAACAATGTCATATGGGTCCGACGCCACAGTGTAATTTGATATGAGCAACGTAGTAGGACCATGTCGGGCAGCTGTGTGGATGATTGGAGTTTGTTATAGGGCTATGGTAAAAGAACATACAGATGAGATGGGAAAGAGAACAAGAGACTGCCACCAAAGTGTGAAAAGGGTGGTTAGTTCACAAGTCTTCCACCGCTCAGAAAGTATAACACCGTCCGTGTAAGTTGACATTTTTTGTAGCTTAGATAAATCCAATGCCAATATTTAAGCTCCTCTTCAAGCCTGCTCAGAGTTTACTTGATAATGTTCAAAGTAAATTGAATTGCATTCTTTTTGTCCACGATACAGAAATGGACAGTCATCCAACTAGATAGCTCACGTGCCCTCCCTCAAATTCCTTCCACCTTTTGCTTATTGCACTCCACCTTCATATATGTATATCACTCGTCATCATTCATTTACCTTTTTTAATAGTTCAGTTCGCTTCGTTTGACCAAGTATTTAATCGCTTTCCTTGTTAAATAAAGTGTTAAAAGCTGCGAAAAAAGAGTACTTCCCCATCGTAATTAAGGAGATCTAACCCCAATTTTTTTTCCCAAATAGCCAAGCGGTAGAACGCGGATATTTCAGTATTCCAGAAGGGATTCTAAATTCACCAAAATTGCAATTTGCAGTAGTAATTTAAATGAACTTAAGGGAGTAATTTGATCATCATAAAAAATGTATTCCCACTTCAATGCCCAAAGCCCTTGCTCTCCAATATGTACAGAGCAGTTCTCTTATTTAGTTCTAACTGCAACGAAAATGCCAGTTCAAAGAAACGGACTATTTAAGTACTAATAACGAATTGAATATTTCCTCCTTTTCCTTGTTTTATTTTCCATAGACACAGAGAATCACATGACTACAATACAATTAGCCCCAGAATAACTCCATATTAAAGATCTTTTTTAAAGAGAAAAAAATTTAAACAGAAAAAAATTGGACTAATAAGGTCATGGAAAATGAGAACTTGAAAAAAAAAAAGATAAATTGAGAAAAAAAATGTGTGGCAAAAAAACAATCCTGAATGGGGGAATTTACCAGTGTCATACAACACCATCAAAGAGTGTGACCGTACAAATCGTATGACGCCCAAATTGCATCAAGAGGGCATGGATTCCGGGAGTCCAGCCTGAGCCATGGCTTGCCTGAACCGGACCAATGCAGCAAGCTAACCGGACCGGAGTGCAGGTTCCGACAACTCCCTTTTACATTATCACCACCTAACCCATGTTGGTTCCACCTATGCTCGATCGGCGCCACGTGTCCCGCAAAAACCAAAAGGAACGGCGGTAATGAACCCAGCTCATAGATCCGTTCATTCTTCTGGACCTCCATCCACCTCTCGATCCGCTTCGTGTACCCGACCCGCCTCCACTTCACCAGATCTATCACCATAACTCCAGTGTTGAAATAACACGGCTTCCGTCCTTGGAATACGCTCGAGAACCTTCTCTCCGCCCAAAACCTCGCCGTGAAATACTTTGTGAAGTTGGCGTGACAGTATTCTGGCGCTCCGATTGTTCTCGAACCCAAGTCCGTAGACCATAGCTGTGTGATATCATCAACTACCACTAAATCGGAGTCCAAGTAGATGACTCTACCTACACACGGCTCCAGCAGATCCGCCAAGTAGTTCCTTGCATAATTTAAAGGCTGCTCTAAAGCTTGCCTGACGGAAGTCGAGATTAAGTTTTTGACAATCTCCGGGTCAAAATAATATACCTTGAACTGCAATTCAGGGAACGTAGACCGCACTATGGACTCCATCTTCATCTCAGAAACCAGGAAATGGAAGAAAATGTTCTCCGCACACTTGGAATGTTGCAGAATGGAGTGGACTGCAGCGATTGAGCCGCGGAGATACTCGTAGTCAAGAGTAATCGCTACGTGGACCAAAGAAGGATCGCAGATATCGGTCTTGCGATCGTCGGGGGAGCTGCATTCATCGGCATTGCGGAAAACGGGAGCTTGGCGGAAGGAGTAACGGTCGGAGACGGCTGTTACCGGCAATCTATCCAGATGAGAGGATCGAATGGCCTCGGCGGGAGGGAATGATTGGAGAGAAGGAGAGAGAACGATCATGATCATCGCAGCAGAGAAGAATCCAGAGAATCTCATAACCCATAGCATCTTCACACAATGAATCGCTCTTCTCTTCCTCTTCTTCGATTTGAAATCGAATCGATCACAACTTTTGTACGAACAAAACCTAACCAACGCTAGGCTTGCTTTGAGGTCCGCCAGTGTAAAAACAGACGCACAATAGAGTGAAAGGAAGACTTGGAATCGATCTTTTGCCCTTCTTCAAAGCGGATTTGCCGTGAGAACAAAGCGAGGCTCCATGAGAGAGAAAGTAGGAGAATCCATTAAAAACCTAACCAGAGCGACGCAGATATTGGGCCCCGGAAGCTACCTTGTGCCGCCGTGTCCTCTACGCCCTCTTCATCTCTTTTCTCCCTCACACCTGACACTTTTAGTACTCACAAGTCACAATTACAAGAGGTAGAGATTAGAGACAGACAGATAGAGGGACTAATTACTATCTCTTTCTTTTCAGCAACTAATGCACACACCATAGAAATCCACGGACATTTTATTAATCAAGTTAAGACTTGGTTTAACATTAAAGTTCAGGGGAAAAAAAAAAAAAAGAAACAACTTGTAAATCAGTTCAGAGATTATACGATGTTATATTATTTAAAACTGAAATGATTTTAAAAACAAAGAGTGAAAATTGTGTGTGGAAGGAAGGAACCTGATGTCCTTGTCGTCTATCGAAATGACGATTGGGTCCCAGAACGTTCCCGTACCCTCCTCGTTTCCATTTTCTTTTCTAACCTTTTTGGCTCTTTTTTATGTTGCTTTTGGCTTTTTGCCCTTTTATTTTTCGATTCTTGCTATTCGGTGATTTTTTTTAATTAAGAAAAGTAAAAAAAAATGTCATCATTTATTATTACCCTATAAAATGATTTATGTAAAATTGTACGCAGACAACTGTGGATGTCGGTTGTCTTGAATTTTGATAGATGTGGGGGATTAAGCTCTTCCCAGCACTTAACTTTGTCTTCTATTTGTTGATTAATTAAATGATTATTAATATTAATCTACATTTGGAGATTATCTTTTTCCTTTTAGGCACTTAGTAGCCAGTGGGTTATCCTATTAAGAATGTCCAATAACGTATCGTCAATTGCTTTACAAGTATGCAATTAGGGAGTAAATGGAAAATGTACTAGTAGCGAACGAAACAGCTGGGAGATCTTTCTTAATCATTGTCAGGCCTCCTTAGGAAAAAGTGTTACTGTACACCCATGTGTTGTTTATTGCGTTAAATCTGGTTTACTTCATAGCTTTGTTCCCCGAATCAAGACGTAATCAGTGAATAATGTTACTTACGCTTGCTCCGAAATTTCACGTCTTTGAATATCGTGAAATTTTGAAAGGGACATGAGCAACAAGCGTCTTGAAAGTGTAAATGACTTTTTTATGTTTGTAATTGGCTTCTTCCTATCATGTAAATAAAACTAAAAATATAAAATTTAGGGCTGTTTGTTTCGGTTTTAATTTTTAAATTTAATTTTCAGATTTTTAAATATAAAAATTAATAAAGAATATCATAAAAATTAAAAAAAATATTCTAATACAATACAAAAATCAAGACAAATAACATAAAAAATTTATAAAAATACATAAAATTTAATACAAAATATAATATTTACAACAAAAAATTACAACTATAAACTTTATGTCGCATTAAAAAACAACTATTAAGCTCATAAAAGTTGTATGAAGTATTTATTACCGTAGAATACCGTACAGACAGGATATTCAATGCCTGAATGATGTGACACCAAACTGAGGCTTTTAATGTTGCCAAAGGTTGCCTCAGGGTCCATATTTGTTTTCCCCGTTCACTTTTAAATTACTTTTATAACAACATTTCGATCATTTTTATGGAATGATTAACCAAATCATCGGAAACCATTTTAACATCCGCAGTAACAAGACCACTCGTATTGACAATAGTTAACCCATAAAGTAACTTTTAAAATTTTAATTATTGTTTAATATTTAAAATTTAATTTTTAACGTTAGTGCTCATTCACATAATATTATTGTAGTTACAACTTGGCAATATCATTATGAACAAAAATTTTCTTAATAATATATTCATATTATGTAAATTTTAAAATTTGTAAATCTTGATATATTTAAGATATGCATATTGAATTTCATCATGTTAAAATTTAATTTATGAATAATAATAGTACTAATAATGATAATAAGATCTTAATTCCAAGTACTTATCTCACATAAATATTATACTACCAAAGCAACAAGTCCAATGCGGCATCAATGACTTGGGGGCATCTTCAAATAATCTGAGCAAATTTTGTTTATATGGTTTGCGTCTTTACTGGAAATGGTCATTACTATTTTAGAATTTAAGATAGACCATTTTGTTGGGATATTGATATTATTATGCGCACCCAGTTGTTTGGTAAAGTTTTTATTTTTTGTTTTAATTTTTAACACAAAAATTAAAAAAGGCAACACACTAATATAATATAAAAATTAAAAATAAATCATAAAAATTAATATAAATATATCAAAATTATAACTA
>JAOXYD010000004.1:5221736-5233797 GCA_028565735.1 Pinacopodium congolense | reverse complement strand
AGTTTTTAAGTTTGAAAATAAAATTATGAATAATAAAAGTTATAAAATAACAACGATTATTATTATGAGCAAACCGGTGATTAAACCGTAACTGGCTGTTTTCAAACCGTAACCGTAACCGTAATTGACTATTTTTAAACCGTAACTAAATTGTAAACATGCGGTTAGGTTAAGGTTTATAGATTTTTATAAACCGTAACCGTAACCGGCGGTTTTGTAACCGTGATCAGGTCTAAATAGAACAACTTTGATGTAATTTTGGCTAAAAGGAAAAAGAAGAGCCCAATGTTATATACTGAAAAACCAAAGATATGAGAATAAGAAAAAACAAAAAAAAGCAAGATTAAATAAGAAATAAAATAAGAATAAATTCCACCTAATTCAAGAAGTTTGGCTCCGATATCAAATGATATGAGCCTTATTAATGAACACTAAAGACCTTAAATTAACAAGGAAAAAAAACCTTAAAATTTGTCTTGAATCAACCAAAGAACTTGACTTTCACTAAACTTATTGAATGGAATCAAAGTTATAAGTTGATCATTATAAGTTATCTTGAAGAGATCGAATTTAATTCTTGAATAAAGAACTAAGAGAAAGCTCTCACAATAGAGAAAACACTCAAATTTTATTAATGATATGGTGATGTTCATAATACACTAGGTCTTCTCTTTAAATAGGTACCAAATGATGAAAATCCTATAAGATCTTCTTAATTGATCCTAATAATAACTAAATAGGAAAGACTTGTCTAGGAAGGATTTCCTTAATTAATGAATAGAAATCAGCCTTAATCAGCTTTAAATTTGAAAATCCTTTCAAAAATAACTTGAGAACTAATAACAATTAATGAAAAAATCAAAATGTGAAATTTTCCTCTAAGCTCATGTATTTAGCCTTTTCAAAAGGAAAATATGCATATTGAGCTTCATTAAAAATAAGTATGTCAATCATCCTTGCATATTAGGCTACAACCATTATTTTTCATTTGTTAGGTTTTGTCCATCTTTTTTAGCTTGAACATAAGTAACTAATATTGGTAATATTTTAGAATCTTCCAAAACAGCCTCATTGTCTTGAGTGTCTTTGATCAACATGTGCGAAGTCTCCTTCATACGCTTAACTCTTACTCTTGTCATAGGACTTCCAATGCCTTGTAACGAATTGGTAGATATTGATGTAAGTAAATCTCCGTCATCATAGGTCCTATTTGAGATTCCTACTATACAGGGATAATTGATCAATTATAATCCCTAAGAGTCAGGCCTTGGGAGTTTATGCCTATTAAAAGATGAAGGGCTTATATCTTGACTATAATACCTGGGATCTTAACTACATTTATCCTTTTGTATTTCTAAGATCTTATAGTTTTTTTTATATCATATTACATATAGTTTTCTATTATACCAATGAATTTTATATATTAGTTGGAAACATCCTAATACTATGATAAAGGCCCCATGTTTGAAAGATTATAACATCAGTCGCTAATATCATCAAATTACAATTAAGGACATCTGAAGGTAACAACGCATAATATAGTGTTTCGTGTACCTTGGAGGGTCACAAAATGATATCAACAATGAAAGGTGTACTAATTTAATGAAATTTGTGCACATAACAAAATATAAATTATACATTTTAAATAATTTATTTAAAAAATTGATGATTCTAAATAAATTGTTGAATATAAGTAACATCTCATAAATTATGCGATTTGAGTAATTTATTTAATAAATTAATTATTTTATTTTATTTAATTAACTTATGAACAATTAACTTTAGTACTTAATGACTGCAGATAACACCAACAATCTTTTGAGATAATAAAATTATGTCTAAAATAATACTCTTTAAAGTAAAAACTAGTAGTCTAAGTGGTAAATAATAGTTATTTGTGGCTATTATTATTATGTGAAATAATTTAAATATTCTTATATATCTTAAATTATTTATTAATATTTAAGATATATTTGAATTATTTATTACAAATAACTACCAACTTCCCACTACCTAATCTACTCTGTTAAATAGTTCTATAAGAAGAAACAGAAAAATACTAACTAGCGATGTATCGAAGCTGCTGAGTAGGCTGAGTACAGTAACGCACAGAATTATTATTGTAGGTATTCCCATAATGGTATTACATCAAAGAGCTAAGCCTCCATTATTGCTAAACCCAGAAAACAAAAAGAAAAAAAAGAAAAGAAAAAAAGAACATAGCTCTACTTGAATATCACTAAGGCTCAAAGCCATGACGCTGCGTTCTGGTTGACCAAAAGTTGAAAAAAGGGAACCACAACCATGCACTTGTTTTGAAATTACTACATTGGCTGCTGTAGTACTAGCACACAAGCTTTTTTTTCTAGCTTAACGACGAGTTTACAGCAAACGTCGGCAAGGAAAGCGAAGAGGACTCCCATGTGGCACATTACTGCAGAGCAAACAGTGGCAAGGAAAGCTAAGAAGACCCCAATGAGGCACATTAGCCATGACAGAACAGGCAATGCCTTCTCCCAAAGGTTTTTCTTTGGAGAATGTTTCCTGTCTGAGAAGAGCAGTGCCCTGTATACAACTTCAGTAAGAGCATAGGCAGTAATAGGGTCCGATTCCTCTGCAAAATATCCGTACTCTGTGAGACATACAATGTCATAGACTCCGTCATTCGCTGGCACGCCTAGAATTTCACATATCTTGACCCTGCCTTCAATCCTCTGCTCGGTTGTCAGTAAGTCACCATGTGTCAGTATCAGGAGAGGGTTCTCATCTGCAATCACAATCATTTCAAAGCTCTCTCACTTTACCTAGTAGACACCTACTTTCATTCATAAAGACAAGAACTCTGCATCTAAGTTTACAACGTTATTCTTCAGAAGAGGTTTTAATCAGAAAATAATTGGAGGCTGGAGCATTATTATTTGATAAATGCAGAGGTTAACAGACCAGGGCAAGCAAAAATTCATGATAAACTATTAAGGAACTGCGAATATTACTAGCAAGTTACTTGGAGTTCCTGTAAGCAAAACCGGGACCATGTACAGAGTCAATTGACAGTTTTACTTATTTAAGTCATGTTGCTGTTAAATGCTCAGAAGGCTAAGCTTTGACGCAACGTTTTCTATGATGTTTCATCATTGTAGTGTTCATAACCAGTGTAGTTAGCATTTTTCATAAATCACCAGTGATTAGAGATAAATATGAGACGCTTACTGTACTGTCTCAAAGCGGGACACTTGTAGAGTTGAGTTACAGCTTCTATCGGCTTGAAGTCACCAGCTTTTAAAGCTCTATACACCTCTGCTAAGTTGACCACCACCATTACACAGTTTACTCTCCTCTGCACAAATTTAGAAGACGATTTTGCACCGACAGTTTCTGGGTCACGCTTTATCACATCATCATCACCGGACTTCAAGCAAAGCTGGTTATGGTGCACCCCATCACTCATCCAATTCGACAATTCCTCAAGCTCCTCTCTTAGTTTTTCATAACGAAAGCCTCTAGAGTCGTACACGCAAAACCCGCAGTTCATCGACCTCAACACGTTATGCTCTTCCAGACACATCGTCGTGTAACTGGAAGCATCCCCTTTAGGAAAAAAAAAAAAGAAAAAACAGAGAAGAGATTTTGACAAAAAAAGCTAACAACTATATCACTCTCAGGGTTTGTAAATATATTCCTCCATGACCGACTTACCAGATGATGTTTGAGCAAAAGGTAAGGCTCCCCTCCGGCCGAGAACACTGTACATAAGGTTCACAAGCGAAGACTTGCCAGAGCCAGCGAAACCCACCAGCAGAATTGTGATTACGTGTGGAATGTCCATTTTTTCTTTTCTAATGCCTCCCGTTGGCACCCATAAATCACCCGAACCATACATCTGTAACTTATACCGTAGCTCGTTGAGTCCGCCATTTGCAAACAATGCCAATCTTTCCAACTCTCTGAGAACTTTGAGTCTAGGCGAGAAACTTGCAGTGTGGGGCAGGTCCAACTTATGTCTTTGAAGTTCATCGAACTTGGCGTCTGTTCTCCACCAGTAGCATGCCGTTCCCGATGATTGGTACTCATTGCCGTCATTGGAAGATAGATGGTTTTTCATTTCCTTGTCGGCAACTCTTGATGTTCTTCAAAATGGGGGCTAATCAAGTTACTCTGTGGCCTGCTTAAGCAGTTTAGTTTTATATAGATCTTACTGCCATTTTCGTCAGAAAGGGAGAAAATTACGACGTCTATAAGCGAACAGTGTACTTGGGGACCCTGTGAAGAAGGAACGTTCCTTCCCTTGTCAAATCAGTACTATCGCATCCAAGAAAGGAAAAAGAGCTGACAACCCTTGCAATTCCATAATGCAATCAAATTCACTTCCATCAAGAGCATCAAAGAAACTCACTCTGGTCAGAAGCAACGTATAACAACAGTAAGTCCCCGTAACTCGCAAAATTTGACGAAATCATGCACCGAAGGCATATACTGCAACTCATGCAAGCAATTTATGTTGTACTGGGTGGATTTAACAAGAGAAGAAGACTGTTGATGCAGAATTTTTACGTGAAAAAAGATGGTTGATTTCTGAAATCACCTCACAGATCAACATTTTTCCACTTCGAAACTTTAAAGAAGACTTTGACATTCACTATTTCAAATACAAAGACCTTTGAGAAGACACTGTTTACGTATCCTCCTACTGTTACAACTCCAAACTATAAAGCAAGTCTCAAGTATGAGAAATCTGAATGCATGACCCTTCTCCCAACATGGACAAAAGCAAAGGACAATTGACAGAGGGAGTGAAAAAAGAGACAACGTGTTCCGTGGTTTTGACCCATTGGTGGCGATCTTCGTTTGTTACTTCCCGTTGTTTGAAATTCCTGGTAAAGTGCCTAAAGTCAATCAACTTCAATAGTAGGAACCCCGGCTCTCAGCTTCACTCTACCATGAACTTAATTTCTCTGTGCAATGGACCATAGATGTGAAGAGTAAGTAAACAACTTCTTTACAATTTGCATTTATGAAGAAAAGAGCAGCTAATGGTACAACCCCACAGCATAGTCTTACCAATAACGATTTCATACCGTTGTCAATTAGAAAAAAATTTTCGGGAAGGGATCCATTTGGACCCACTTGCTAAAAATTTGAATTGCAACAAACAAATAAAAACCAATTGAACCAGAAATGAAAAATCCCTACCACGCTACAACAATGATGCCAGCTGCCCTAGTTTCACATAAGAGAAACAGCGTCTGACTCCAATCGGAATAAGAAAGATGAATACCTTAACTGAAATTAAATCCACCTGAAGGAGCACCATTTGTACCAAAATTAAATCCAGATTGGGCTGCATCACCTGGAGGCAATGGCTCATTTTCATCATCCTCAACCCAGTATGTCTCCAGAATCTTGACTGCTTTCTCATATATGTCATTGTTGTCATGACTCTGAAGATTCTCAATCTTTTCCAAACCCTCAGCTTCATCAATCATTTGGGCATACAGATTTACATCTCCTCCTGTATTGCCTAAATTCTTCTCTGCTTCCCCAACCTTCAGAATGTTCTCAAGTCCTTCCAGACAAACTGTGACAATTCGAGGGTCAGGACAGATCAGGAGATCACACAATGGCTTGATACCACCCTGACTCACCAGAAACCTATAAAAACATAATAAAACTATATCTTTTAAACCAATGCATAGACCAAGATTTACAAGTACCATGATCATAATATCAAGATTCTACAGTATATTTGTGGAATGGACACTATACTTGATCTGTTCATGGGTGCCTCCAGATGTTGCATTTGAAATTGCCCAAGCAGCCTCTTTCTTGATCTCAAATTCAGCACTTTGAAGCAATTGAACAAGGGGGGTGATAATACCAGCATCCATTACAGCCTGTGTAATTTTGGAAACCACAGTTCAAACATTGACTAAGCACTTTTCGAGTCTTCATTCGTTAGGATACTGTATATACATTAAAACTATTTAGGAAATAATGAAATAAGACAGAGCTTGACTACTGGATCTCTTTGAGACAAAAGGAAACTAACCTGTATCTGAGATACATTCCCAGCAGTAATATTTGAGATTGTCCAGCATGCTTCTTTCTTGATGCTCTTTTTATAATTACTTGTGAGAAGGTTCAAGAGACACGGAAGAACTTGATGGTTTATCATAAACTGAACAGGAACCAAAGGACGATACTTATCCTCAGGATTCAAAATACAAACATGCATGAGGTTTACATTCACAAATAGTTATCTGCCTCAAAATTGTTACAAGTATTTAATACAGAGTATATGTAACTTCCTAAGATGCACTAATTATATCAACTTCACATTTATAACGGTTTGCTTGCCAAAATCTTATTGCAACCTTGAAATACAAGTTATAGTCCAAAAGGACACTGTTCATAGTTTCATTTTCTAGCTATTTGTAAGGCAAGCATCAGTTCTTATATATATAATCAGATTAGTAGTTCTACAACTGAATTAACATCCTCCCTCCTTCCTGACCTGTTTTGTTACTCTTTCATCAGAATACACAGCACCTTCTAATGAAAAAATTGATTATAAAATTGAAAAACAAAAAACAAATAAAAAGGACCTTTTAGAAAAAAGCAAACTACTTGGGTACCTGTGTCTGCATATCATCTCCTGTCACAATATTTCCAACTGTACGTAAAGCAGGAATAAGCACTGTTGGAGATGGATGGCTGGGGAAAAAAAATGCGCACAGAGAAAATCAGCATTCGTAACAAAAAGAAAAAGTGCCTTTCTATCATCTGAAAGATAAGACTAACTCACAGTAAAAGTTCGACAAGTCTAGGGCAGACACCAGCTTCAATAACAGCTTGAATTTTGTCATTAGTTCCATCAGAGAGATATGACAGTGCCCAGCACGCATCTGTGAGGACTTCTTCATCGTTTGAGTGTAAAAGATGTTCAAGAGTTGGGAGAGCAGGCTTTGTCTGCCCATTCAATCAGTGTGTAATTAGTAACAAATAAAAACAGGGAGAGAGCACTTAACTGCATCCAAAAGTTTAAATCAAGCAGCAAACCTGATCAAACAAAGGTTGTGGTTTGCCCCTACAGAAATTGGATAATGTCCAAGTTGCATTTCTCAACATGGATAGCTTTGCATGCTCGTTAAATTGTGCAAGCAATGGCATCAAGGCACCATGGCCAAGTACAAAATCACGACATTTAGGTGAATCTCCAGCAATATTTCCCAATGCCCAAACAGCCTAAAATTTAAGAGAAATACATCAGCACAAGATGAATGTTCTTACGTATTTAACGAGTTTGAATGTTATCAGTTTTAAAGGCACACACCCCAAGCATAACTGGCCCCAGGACACAAATGTCCCAAGGCACTCTAGAAAAACACTTGGTATACATGGAAGAAAAATATAAATCAGAAAATGAGGATGCACAAACGAAAAATAAATTAAGTAAAAATGAAAATAGAGGGAAAAAAAAAAGGAAACATATACCTGTTCCCTGACATCATCAGTAGGCGACCCTAGAAGTCTAACAAATACTGGGACAGCCCCATGGTCAATAACAACTTTTGTATTCTCTGATGTCCCAGAAGCAATATTTGTTAGAGCCCAAGCTGCTTCAAACTAAGAAAATCAACCAACAAATGATGTAAGTGAAAATGGAACTCAGTTGTTAAATTTAGTTGCACATAGGACCTAACACAGTAGCATAGAAAACTAATTCAAACCTGAAGTTGCGGAAAGTCATCCCTCCCAAGAAACTCAACAAAGCGAGGAACAACACCAGATTGTACAACTTCATTAATTGGAGGGCAGCGTTCTATGTCAATGAGCAAAGGACAATTCTTAAGTACTTAGACACCTAAGCCACATCAGTACGATATATAGAAATAGAAACACAACATTGCATCAACCTATTGAGAGTAACTTCCGGAAATGAGTGGTTGACTCTAGTTGCAAATTTCTGTCCTCCGACCAAACCCCAGCAACCATTGCTGGAAGACTTTCTAACTGCAATCAAAATAAGAACAGCATCAAACCAATCCAAATCAATCAAGTGCAACAAACAAAAAATTCTGACCGCTAAGCTAAACCATAGCACCAATAGATCATGTCATGTTTTCTCCTATGTAGTCCAAATAATATATATGCGTTATCTCAAAAGTCTGCACAAAGCAAATAAATTTCTTTACTCTAATAGGAAGAAGTTCAAATATTTCAAATGATAAAATCAAAATCCAATAATCCCTTAATGCACATTAAGTACTGCATCCAAACACAATACAATCAGTAATATGAAGAATAGGTACTCCTCCCTCAGGATGTAATGAAGAAACAAACAAAATTATGATCTAACACTCAGCCAAACAAGGTAAAAACAGTGAAACTTAAAGAACAACTTCAAAACTTACGCAAACAGAACCTTTAAGAAAAATAAAAACCGCAACAAACCTTCTTATCTGGAGCGGAGTTAGTAAGAGAGGAGGCGAGTTGCTGCTGTTGCTGAGCTTGAAGCCCTTCACGACGCTTCTTCAGCAAGCTCTCTTCTCTCTTGTTCTTCCGGATCTCCACCATGTTATCCTCTCTCCGGCGCCGTCCTTCGTCGGCATCCACTGCCACCTTGTACCGGTTCCTCCGGACCTCCGTTCTGGCGTTGGGCCTCAACGACATCTTTGACTCGCCGGAATCAAGTTGAATCGAACAAGCAAATATTCAATAAAAAACCCTCAGAGAAGTCGAAGAAGGGAGATTGTAAGAGGGATAGCGTTCTCTTTCGTGTAAGCAGCGCAGCAGACAGCAAGAGGGTTGGATTTGGGATTTTGATTGAAATGATATGTTGTGCAGCCTTAAAATGATGGAGGGTTTCAACTTCAACCTTCAACTACCGAGTGCTTTGGGAACGTGGGCCTCGATTTTGGTGTTATTAACGGGAGTGCCAGTGTGCCACGGTCATTTTTGAATTTAAGTTTGGTAACCTCTCTAACGGACAGCCGCCGACGCGAATGTTTAGCCCCCGTTAGATTATTGCTATTATCATTTTAATCTGAACAACTTTGGCTCAAGTTCAAATTTAATATCTTATAGTATTAAAAAAAACTTTAAATGTTATATAAAAAAAACTTTAAATTACAAGCAATAACTATATTTAAATTGGAAATCAAGAAAAATTTAAATTATTTTCTAATTAAATAAGTTACAATGGAACAAGAAGTTGCATTTTATATTAAGGTGGATTCTTGGAATTAGCAATATATGAATTCAAGCATATAATTTTTATATATTACATTCTTATAAAAGCTTAAATTTTTTCACAATTCTTATGTATAAAATTATTAATTATGTAAAAGTACTAATATTTTATAATCTAACTTGTGAATTTATAGAATATTTGCTCATATTTGCTCATATATTTTAAGTAAAAGCAAGTATTTAAAATTATGCGTATTTTAATGACAATGTTTTCTCCACAAATTATTATGTTATTTTGTAATTTCAAATCGTTTTCTATTTAACATTTTGATAAATGCATTTTAAAATAGTTTATCAATTGAGCTTAACACTTGATAAATAATGACAGATATAGGACAAAACTCACGGAGCGCTTTTGCTTAAACACGTGTAAAAGTTATACTGAAAGCTCTTATATTCGCGGAGAAAATCATTGGCTGTTGGTTGTCATAAAATCACCACGCGTCATATACGGTGTATACTTAATAATAAGGCTAGGGCTAGCGAGGTAACTTTAGGTTCCTTTAGTATTGCGGTTAGTTGTGATTTTAGTTGTAATTTTTATATATTTATATTAATTTTTATGTATTATTTTTTATTTATGTATTATATTAGTGTGTTGTCTTTTTCGATTTTTATATTTAATAAAATAAAAAATAAAATTACAAAATTACATCGATACCAAACAAACCCTTAAGTGATACAGGCTTTAAAATGTTTACTTGTTATAAATGGTAATTATATTAATTATTATATCTATTTATTTGTCTAATTGTTAAAGAGGCTGTGCATATTTAGGTGAAACAAGTGAACAAAAGTCTTTCTAATGAACAACAATTACTATAGAAGCATATTAAGAGATTACTACATCAACTTATATTTAAAGTTTATATCACTATATGCACAAAATCGAAAAAGACTTTGCATTCAATTTTAAAGATGTACTCGTACACACATATATATCATACAATGAGAAATTTATAACTACTATTTTTTATGCGTAAATTCTTAATATATATAATAATAATAATTTAAAAATTATGTATTTTATATCAATTACTTTAGTGAGTTAATAATTTAACTTTAATTAATAAATTTGAATTAAATATTTATTTAAAATTTTAAATTCTTAAGATTTAAGAAATTTGAATATTTAATTTTGGAAAATATATACAATTCAAGTCCAAAACTTAATATTTAAAATTTTGGAATAAATATCTTCCAACTATTTCAACCACCAAATAAGAGAGTCCTCAAACTTTAGTGAAAAAAGATTTTTCAGACACGTCAAGCATGTTTAGATAGTTAAAAGTTTGATGATAGAATTCTCCACCTCAAGAAAACATCAACTTAACTTATAAATTTATTAATTATATGAATTTAGGATAGAAAACATTAACTTCACTTATAATTTTAATAATTATATGACTTTTTTTACTTTTAAAATCTTGTGTGATGCTTTTATATTTTGTAAAAAGTTGGAAAATTAATCTCTTCATTGAGTTTTACAATTAATTTTCGCTCACCTGATATTTTCGAATCACGTCATATTCTATTTGAACAATTACGTGATATCGTACTATTTGATAATTAGTAAATTATAAGAGTGAAATGTATCAAATAAATTAATTTGTGGATTTATCATATTTACAAATTAGTATTTAAGTTAAAATATAAGAATATTTAATTTATAATATTTAATTTATTCATTTAATTATTTGTAAAAACTAGTTACATTTATTGATTACTAATAATATGTTTACTAGTTTGACATAATAGTAAATTAAGACTTTCATTAGATTTTTATTTATCATGTAATAATATTAATAAATAAAATTTTTTATTTTTATTTTATAAATACTTATTATTTAATTGGATTGATTTTCTTGTTGATAAATAAAATTATCTTATTTTTATTACATCTCATTACTTATATAAAAATATAAACAAAATTTTAATATATCAATCACTTTAAATTGATGGTATATTAAGCATTTTATTCTATTTTATTATTTAATAATATTAGTAATAATCAATTTTTATTTTTATTTATGATTTATTTTTACAATTAAATAGTAATTTTTAAATTTGTTTTTATTGTTAATAAATAAACTATAAACAATATTTTTATTGTATTGACTTTTCATGTGTACATATATTATTAATATTACGTACTATAATAATATTTAAAATCTATTGTAATTGATTTTATTAATAATTAATAAATATATTTTTATCATATCTTATCAATAATTCTTCATTACTTTGTGGAAGTCCCCCTTGGAAATCACCTTGGAACTCCGATCAGGATTTCCTATTAGTGTAACTAATTAACTCTTCCAATTAAATGCTTCCAATTTTATGACCTTACATTTACTCTTTTTGACGACTAATACATCTATAAAGTTGTGTATAATTCCATTATTGACCAAAATTTGTATAGGTACTTTCTTGTGAACCCTCACGACTATCATTTGATTGAACTCCATTTTATCACCCATTCCCACTATGGCTTACAATGACGCATTAGGAATTACTTATTCTCCAATCTTTATGATCACGAAACTATTATCTCTTCATGTACTGATTCTTCTTCTCTTTTCACCATATATAATTCGAATTGTTTCTTCTTATATTTATGTCCCAAAATATATATGTGATCACACCATAAACATAACTTCTTCAATCTTTTTTCATCAATCTTCTTTAATAGATTCTATTGGTTATTTTTAGTCCTTGATGGGTCTTGTAATTGGCGACCCCTCCCGAATTCCTTACAATGTGAATATATTTACTGTCCACTTTAATTTAGCTTACATTGGACACTATCACT
>JAOXYD010000004.1:5196913-5212839 GCA_028565735.1 Pinacopodium congolense | reverse complement strand
CTTTAAGCCTTTGACTAGTTTGATTCATAAAGAAAACACCCCATTTTTAAAACCCTTAAACCCCCTTAACCTACCTAATCACAAGTTTAATAGTATGCTAAATTTGCATTAGTTTGGGATTTTGGCTATATTTTGTGTTCGAAAAAGTTTTAATTAGTTTCCAGTACTTCTACTCATAGAGCACAGTGCATTTAGTTACTGTGTTTGTTTATCATTTCTTTATTATACTTCAATAAAAAACAAAAAGAAAAAAAAACAAAAAGAAAAAAAATTCAATAACAATTAGTAGCAAAAATAAGTGCTAAGTAGTAGTTTTATCCATTTGCATGTCTCAAGACGTCATTTTGAATCCATTTTCATACTTAGTATTCTATGAATACTTGTGATGAAGCCTTTCGTACCCCTTTTGACATACCTTAACCCTAACCCCATTACAACCCTTGGCAAAGTCCTTTTGATCTATTTGTGCATGTAATCACTATAGAGAAGAATTGATGTCTTTGCAAGCCTATGGTAGTGTTCTTTCCTATAGAGAGTTTAGATTGAAACACTAACCTTTAAACACTTTAGTGAAATGAATGAATCCCGTGAGGAAGACTCATTTTGATTCTATGGCATAATAAAGGAGAAGAGGAAATTGAAGAGCGTTTTCCTAATGAAGCCTTAATGATGATAGAAAATCCTTTTCTTCCTTGGTTTACAAATATTGCCAGTTATCTCTTAGGTGGAATTATTCCCCCTGATCTCTCACATCAACAATGGAAGTGCCTCTTATTTCAATATTCCCACTATATTTAGGATGAACTTGTGTTAAATAAAATATATACTGACAATTTGATTCACAGGTGTGTCCCTAAAAATCGATTCCTTGAATTTTTAACTCAGTGCCATAGTTCAATTTATGCAAGACAATATAGAGCGAACAAAATAGTTGGTCACATTTTGGAGTGCGGATTCCTCTAGCCTACCTTATTCAAAGACACTCGAGATTTCGTATTGAAGTGTGATAGTTGTCAAATAGTGGGCAATATTTCAAAGAGAGATGAGATTCCACTTTCCAACATCATGGAGGTGGAGATATTTAATGTATGGGACTTGGATTTCATGAGACCATTCCCACCTCCCTAAGTAACACTTACATATTAGTCGGAGTTGATTATGTTTCCAGGTGGGTTGAGGCTGTAACTACTCCAACTAATGATGTCAAGGTGGTTCAAAGGTTCATTAAGAAGATCTTTACTAGATTTAGGGTGCCTAAAGCTATCATAAGTGATGGAAGAAGTCACTTTTGCAATAAACCCTTTGACGTACTTCTGCAAAGATACAATGTTCATCATAGAGTGGCAACCCCTTACCACTCCCAAACGAGTGGCCAAGTGGAGATGGTGAATAGAGAGTTGAAGAAAATTTTGGAGAAGGCAATAAGAACCTCTAAAAAATATTGGGCTTTAAATTTAGAAGACATACTCTAGGCATATAGGACGGCTTTCAAAACTCCCATAGGTACAACACTATATCGACTTGTACATGGGAACACTTGCCATTAGAAAATTAGAAAGTTAAACATAGATTAGAAGCTAGTAGGTGAAAAAAGATTGTTGCAACTTGATGAATTGGAGGAGCTAAGGTATGATGCATATGAAAATATCAAGTTGAACAAGGAAAGAGTAAAGAAGCGGCATGATGCTCACATTATGAAGAAGGAATTCAAGAGTGGGGACTTAGTGCCTTTTTGCAATTCATGACTTTGGTTATTTCCTAGAAAGCTAAAGTCAGGATGGAGCTTTGGAGATGGAAAATGATAAGAGTGAAGCATTCAAGGTTAATGGGTACAGGTTCAAGCTATACTTTGAAAGGCCATACTCACAAGAAAGGGAAGTCATATGTATCCTTTCACTTACTCTTTCATGACTGCATATGGAATGGTTAAGCTATTAACCTTAACTTAGCATTTTTCTCTTCCATTTTTGTGTCTTTGTGTTTAATGTGGTTTTTTTATTTGTTTTTTGTTTGCTTTGCTTTTGAAGTTTTTTTTAATCTTAAGTATGTTTCCCCTTTTGATCCCTTGATGTTTAAGTGAGTTGATGATTGCTTGAAGGTTTATTATGCACCATAGCTTGTTAGAGGACTAAAGGTAGAGAAGAGAAAGGTTTTATTTGCCATGGAATCAAGGAAGGATAAGCAACCTCCATCGCCCCACCATCATAAGCTCTTCTTACCCTTAATCTCTTGTGTTGTCTATTGCTTATATTTTTTGTATTTCATTGTATTATTTATTAGTTTTGGGTGTTTCCTTTTCCACATTAAGTACAATGTGTTGTTCAAGTATGGCGAGGTAGTCTTTGCGTTTATGTTTGAATTTTTTGCATTGTCATTTCCATTATTTTAGCTTTTTTAGTCATTATTTGCATTTGTTATAAAGGATGCATGTTTTAGGCATATTAGGTTGTTGCTTTGTGTTTTTTTTTTTTTTGCGTTAGCAATGGAACCACACTAGAATCGTTTTGATTTTTGATACCATGAGATTCTATCATGCTAGCTGGAATGAGAATAAATGCATGTGTCAATTCAAATTAGGCTACTTAAGTGGAAAGTGAACCATGTTGAGTGATTAAAGTAGTTGGTTGCATAAGCTTACTCAGAATTTGACGCATAAGCCTACTCTAACTTCTTAAGCATGATAGCTGAACAATCTTCATTGAGCTTCAATATCTCATACTCTTCTAGCCTTCTCTTCTTGGATAAGATTTCGTTCAAGAACTTTGCATATGACGGCATTTGGGCTATTGCTTCAGCAAATGGGATGTTAATATGAAGCTTCTTGAACATCTCTAAAAATTCCCAAATTGCTTATCCAATTGAATACTCTTTAACCTTTGAGGGTAAGGAATCCTAGGCTTATATGGTTGAACATGAGGATCAGCAAATAGCCTAGATGGCTTGTCTACCTTGTCACCTTCTTCTTCCTTATCCTCATTCCTTTCTTCTTCTAGTGCTCTTTCTCTTCTGTCATGCCCTTCTTTTGATTTATCTTTTTCATGCTCCGACATTATCTGCTTCCCCTTTTCTTCTACTTTCTTCCTTTCATTCTCAACCTCTCTCCAACACATTTGAATACATTTTTATTTGTCCATTTCCTGCCATAAACCTTGCAAGAGACTCAAGTATTCTGTGTCAGATTGATTCCCTTATTTGGTCGTTTTAATTTCATAGATTTGAACAATATCATGGATTTTGGAATATGTTTGGTTAATAAAAGCCCAAATTTCCTTGGCTACCCCAAGGAAAGCACAATTATCAATTATCTCTAAAATCATCAAATTCCATAACCAGGACTTCACCAAGGAATCTTGTTGATTTCATATCTAAAATGTAGGATCTTTTTGTGTAAGACTAGTGCGCAATAAATGGCTCATTTTTCCTCTACCCTTCAAGAAGTTTTGGACCAATTGTGACCACTTCAATTAACTTTCCATTCAATCAGTATGCTGTAAATCCCCAGTTGTAGCAACAGCAGTATTATGAGATGTGGAAGCATCAAGACATGGCCGATTTCAGTGGATTTTGATGTGATTACTTGGAAAAGATTGAGAAGAAAGAAAGCATATAATGGATAAAAGGAATCTGATGAACATAATAGAATAAAATGAAGAGAATTAGGACTGCTGGAAAGAATCAGAAGCGCCATTACCGTCACAATTTCACAATTTGTGACAGCTCAACAAAATTTCTAAAGATCAGGAATTACTCCCTAAATATTAGGGGTTGCATCAAATCTTTTAAAATTACAAGATTACCCTAATAAAAACACATTATTCTACATCCTTTAACATTGCCCTGGTTCTTTATCTAGCCTAAGTTTTGCATCAAGGTTTTACTTTATTATTTGCTTGTGCTTTGCTTCTTTAGTTTATGAGACTAATCTAAAGGATGGTGCCTGTTGGTTAGGTGGCGTGTGGAGTTAGGGGCAATCTTGAACCTACTTGTAATGCAGTTGGTTTGATTGATCGACTTTTTCTCGGTGAACATCATCTTTATCAACATCCTGTTTACAAAAGAACCAAGGTGGCACATTAGATTTTTCTATAACAACTAGTGACTTCCCTAACCAGGATCAGTTAACTAATGTGTAAGGTTTCTCACCCTTCATTTCACAGCAATGTAGTGTGAATTCTCCTGATTATGGGCCTCTGCCAGCAGATGCTCCTCAGTGGTGCCTTGCTCCATTTGACCCTGAGGGCATCTTAAGGTTAGATAATCATTTAGTTTTGGCTAGCTTCTTTTCCTCGCATATTTCTGTGTTTGATGTGTTCCATTGCAAGAGGACTAGATAACAAAGTGTTTTCATAATTGAATAGGAACCTGAAACACAAATGCTTAGACAATAATAAAAGTGATATTCAATATTGACAGCAATTCCCTCGGATTTACCTAGCAAGTCAAGAGAGGGAAGAGGGGATAAAAAGAAAATGGAAAGGAGCTATTTTAAAAATTAAAATTGAGTTCATCAAGCAACGTTTTGGGTATTTATGGATGATAAGAAATGTGAGATTAGTTGATTAAGAAACAATGAAAAAATTAAAGGTTCAATAATAGTTGCCTTATTTATTGTGTGAACATCCAATGGTTAAAAGAAGTTTAGGTTATCATGTGTCTGCTGGAAGACACTAAATGAAACTTTTCTGGGCCTTTACCATCCTGCAATATTATTTTGGGGGTGGGCATCTGAGTTTGCGTTGCTGTAAACATTTTACAAGGGTTTGCACTCTAATATTCTTTGACGCTTTACATTTGTGCATTGAAATGCTAATTTCACTAAATAAACATTTCAGTTCCTTGATGGCTGCTGTTACATGCTTTATAGGGTTGCATTTTGGCCATGTACTTATCCATTATAAGGTAAATTACTTGCTTTTGAAATTGTGTGTGTTTATAAGATATAAACTTCTGATGTTTCATTGATTGGGCGAGCTGCTCATGGATCTATTTTGATGATTCGATTCCTTATTCCTGCAGGACCACATGCAGAGGTTGCTTTTCTGGTCTCTGTCTTCTTTTCCTCTTTTAATAATTGGATATATCATGAAATTGCTTGGTAAATTTTCCATCAGCATAATCTAGTTCACATCCATTCTTATCAACCAGTCTCTTTCTTTGTTGACATGGTGAACTGTTGCAGGGATTCCATTATGTAAACCACTTTACACATTGAGCTACACGTGCATCACAGCAGGAGCATCGGGCATGCTTCTAACCATTATCTTTTATGTGGTAAGTTTATCATTCCACTAAGTCCATGGAAAACTTCTGGTTGAACTTGAAAGTTCAAAGAGCTCTTTGACAAGTCATATGCTAATATGTACAAGTAGTTTGAAGAGTTCTTTGATTAGTGAGCGATGATTATAATTATATTAGAAAGGAACTGACAAATAAATTATCAATAGATTAGGCTAAGTAACTAGAGATGGGAACTACAATACCAACAAGGTGAACTTAAAGGTGGAGAATAAGTATGTTTCATATGGTTGTTAAAACCATTGCTCAATTTCCTATTTCTTTTTGAGAGGATGAAATGGTAGAATTGGACAGCTGTGAAAAATATGTTTGCACCTTACCATAATTGATACAGGTTGATGTGAAGACTTTTAGAAGGTTTACAGTGTTATTCCAGTGGATGGGGATGAATGCACTCATTATTTTTGCATTGGCTGCTTCTGAACTCTTCCCAATAGTTTTGCAAGGCTTCTATTGGCGTTCTCCCAAAAACAACTTGGTACATCTTTCTTCTTTTGCTACTAGTTATATGTGGCGTTTTCCCTTGCAATAAAAAACTCTTTCTTTTGTTTTAGTAAGTAAATATATTTTATTATCAACAAAAAAGCTACGGTAAGAGTAGAACTTCCACAGCTTGCAATAGAGACTGCTATGTAACACTTGGATCAGTTTTTGACCAACAACTAAAAAGTTTATGCGGAAGTTGTGTGTTCTGAACTATACTTGTTTAGTTTTAAGCTGGAAGTGGGCCATTATGATCTTTTTTCAGGAAAAAAAAAACAAAAGAAAAAAAATTGACAAAAATCACTCCATCACCTATCAGTTGTGTGAAGGAGTGCGTTGAATTTCTTTTGCTTACCGTCTTTGTAATCCTGAGCCATAAAACGAAGTTTCAAGCTCGTTATTCCATAGATCCTCAGACGTTTGAAGTTAATACAAAGTGGACAAACTGATTGGAGGACAATCTTATTTACAGGTTGATGGCACAAAATTGCTGTTGCAGGCAATGCTTCATTCCGAGAAGTGGGGCACCCTAGCTTTTGTAATTTTAGAGATTTTATTTTGGGGCCTTATCGCCGGTTTATTGCATGTTAAAGGCATTTATGTAAAATTATGAAATTTTGTACAGCTTGTGTACTTATTAGAAATGGATAATAAATAACTTTTACCCTCAAGATTTTGTATGCTATGCGCAACTTTTGACTACTTATGGAGGGTTAAACATTCATTTCGGTACCATACTGCTACTTTTGTTTAGTTTCCTCGGTAATTAGGAAATCGTAACTTGAAAAAATGACCCACTTATTCGATGAATTGAAATAGGAGATCGACGGGCACCACTATAGTCTTGGCCATCATATATAGATAAAGGGTTCGACTGCTTTCTGAGCTAAAAGCTCAACGCTTGTGGCTGCAAGTTCCTCAATTTTAGCTGAACAAATTCCAAAATCATTTCCCATGCTCTCTCTCTGTTTGTTCTATAGACAATGGTGAGATTGTTTCAAACTAACGCCATTTCAACTCTGCTTCAAAGGCTCAAAAAACACCAAATAGAAAAAAAAAAAAAGAAGGGACAATGACTCGCGGAAAAGCTTCAGTTATTGGCTTTTATAATACAGAGCGGAGAAGAGAAGATACAGTAATCAGCCGTAAAGTTGACAACAGTTCACATGCAAAGCTGGAAATCCAGATTCTTCAATTCTTATTACAATAACTTTTGTCAAGAAAGAAAAATGGAAAAAGGTAAAGGAGGCAAAGATGTCGTAGTCCCCCCGACAATTCCTTATCTCGACTGATAGAACTTCTGAATTTGCGGTCCCTTCACATTTTCTTTACCAATTTCTGTACTTTTATTTCAGGTTTCTCCAGAACTCAAATCAATCCACGATTACGTACAATGGACTCTTTTTCCGCACATTGGATACTTACCAGAAAAAATGCGGAGTGGTGATTTATTGCAAAATTTAGATGGAAATTTAGGCTCCGAACAAAATGAGAAGATGAGCCTCGGGAATCTAGGGGCTCTGTTACCTTTTCTGCCAAAAGTTCACTGAACTGAGCACGCATCATTGTTATCAAAAGATCCCAGAAACAAAAGAAAAGGGGGAGTGTAGGGTAAATTATAAGAAATGACTAAAGGGTGAGAATTGTATTACCTCTCCCAGCAGTTTTCTAATTAGAAGGAAAATTAAACTGTTGGTAAAATTTCTGAGAATAAAACAGAAGCCACCAAGATATATCTTCGTGCAAAATCGACTCAAATATCGTGAGCTATGCAAAAGCCCTCGCGAGGGAAGGGGAATCTGAAGGACATCTAAAGGTCGTCCTTGTCTTTTCCAAGTTAAGTTGCCAGTAGAAATAAATAAAAGACTATAAAATGGCTATGCTTGAAGATTAAAAGGTATATCTGGTTTCTTCCAACCGAAGACGCATTTTACTTGTTTGTTGGTAAAAGAGTTTCAGGAACAGGTTCCTTTCGGCTTGGTCTTAAACAACTTTGCCAGCTTCTTCAGACATATTCCACTTCTACATCCTAGGGCAACCTCAGAAAAGATAGATGTCAGTTAAATCTTCTTCTCTGCTAAACTATATACATACATTATGTACGTATATGCACATAACTCGTCATTTGTAGTGTGTGCCAGTGCATCTTGCACGCTGCATTCATTGTCAGTACTCTTGTAACACAATTCTGTAGCAAGAATACAAAAATGGCAACTGACAAAGCAAATGCTGAGGTATCAAATAACATTCAGAGTAATAGTTTGTTTGAGAATTCCACTCAGAACTCGTCCAGTCAAAGTTCAGGTGGTCCAAGTACTACCAATTTTGGAAAAGCCCTTGCTCACAGAGCAGTGTATGGTTCAAGCAGCCGACGCGGTGGTAGCAGGAAGGTGAAAACAAGTGATGTGACAACGTTGCCTAGTAGGCTAAGCAGAGTTTCATTAGCTGATGCTGATGACTCCGATAAGTAGGTAAACACAGCTTTGTATAATGTTTGGTGTTAGTTGTTGCAAGAGTTTGTTATTGTAAACCACTCTGTTCATTTTTCTTCCTCTAATTATCCCAAATTGTTTGCGTAGAATGTTTACCAATTGCCTTTTAGAAGATAACCCAAATCCATCACAGCCACACCAAGTTGGTCACTATGTCTTAAGCCTTCTTGTCATTACTTTAGTGCAGTAACAATGGAATAACAAATCAGAACTGTAGGATATAAGCGCTAAAAACCTGTGAAATTTTTCTTACAAACAAATATCTAAAGTTAAAAACATCCCTATAGGAAAACGAGAAAGTAGAACATAAATGATTTGGTCCATACTAGATTTAATGCAGAATTGGATCACATTGAAGCTGGGAATTCAACATGTGATATCTCCCTCAGCAACAGTAATTGCACATCTTTTGGCAAAGGATGCTAAGATTAATGAGTAAAAATATGCATTCTCCTTTACATCTTGCTTAAATATACCAGTAATAAAGACAAACCTGTACCTATCTATCTCCATCTCCGTAATCATGCAAGTAACGATGAGATGTATTCCTACATCATAACTGTTAGCATGGTTGAGATTTGCCATTTCATTCATTCTATAGTTGTTTTTTACTGTGATTAGAGTTGTTTTAATTGTAATTATTAGTTAGGATTATTGATTATTAGTTCACTATTTTCATATATAAATACAGGTTGTAACCTTGTGTAAAAATACAGAGGTGCAAAATACAAGTTTATAGTATTTTGTGTGCAATACAGTCTTTTTCCTATTTACATGATATTAGAGCCCACAAGGTTCATTGGCTGACAGACTTGACTAGCATCTTCCTCTGCCTAATCTGCTACTCAACCCAACCTGCATTGCGACCCTTTGCTCCACTCAACCTGTGACTTGTGTCCCTAGCCCATTGCTCTACCCAATCCTAGCCACTGTCATACCTCCCTCTTTCTCCGTCATAAGTTGCACTAGACACAACCCCAATTCACCATTAAGAGTATTAATATCAAAATGAAAGTATGAATATTGTGCTGTTATAATAGTAGCAGATCAAACAAAAATTTGATGAGCAAAATTTTCTAATGAAGTGCTTTTTTTAAAATTCCGAAGCCTAACATCTCTTGTAACGCTCTATCACTTTAATTCATTGGACTATCACTTTAGCCTTTGACCCTCTATTTACATAGCAAAAAAAGATAAGGGCTCTTACTTGAATGCGTGACTGTGGTGCACCTAGAGCTAACACATGTCTTATCCAGTAGGAGCTTGGAGCGCAAACTAATGTGAGTTGCTATACCGAATCCCTCATTAGCTATCGGGGACAGAGTGATAAGGCCATGATCCACAAGGGAACGAATCACTCATTCTTCCATTGGGTGCAAGTGCACGAACGACATCTCCAAATGTCATATATCTGCTGCCTACCTACTGTTTAGGTGGTACCAACAATATCTACTTAAGAAAAAAAAGTGTCGTGGCTGTAGATCGGGATAGAAATTATTGATGTACAGTGTTACTACTATTGTTAATAACTGTGATTTTGGGACCTCTTCCCTTCTTTAAACGCCTATGTAGTTGACTATCGCTAATGACTTGTATTGTATATCGCAATCAGACATCGTGCCCTTTATAAAGAGGTAGAGACTAAGAAAAAAAGGATTTTGAGACTAAAGCACCCTACCTTTCTAACTGGTCATCTTAAGAACTCAACGTTTTCTTAGGGCATTTGTACACCAATGGTTTAGTCGAAAAAGCAAGATGGTCAAACAGATGGAGAGAGGGCTCAGCCCAAGTCCCAACCTCCTCTGTCTGTGTGTCTCCCAACAGGACTTCCTGTTACCATCATTCACTTTGTTTTTTGCCTCAGGTCATTAGCCCTAGCCACCTTCATACCTCCATCTTTCTCCACTGTCAGTTGTGTTAAACCCTTCTCCTCTATCTGTGAGTCTCTCAGCAAGTCTCCTAATTTTGGGCCTCCTTCTATTATGCCAGACCCTCCTCCTTTGCCTATATGTCTCCTAGTGAGTCTCGCTATTTCTTGTTTCCCTCCACCGCCACTAGATTCTCATCCTTAATTGATTGGCTTATTGAATCTCTGCCTAGATTAGGTTACTTAAGCTCACTTATGTCTCATGCCTCAAAGACACTAACAAAACCAAAATCCAAATCTCACGCGTCCTCTTGCTACAGTATTTTTATCTTGTGTCATCGTCATCTTCAGTCCTTATTTTCCAGCCATATTTATTTTCCAGCAGTCTCCACAGCTCTTCTTCTGTCCGTTAGTTTCTCTTCCTCTATCAGTTAACGTTTGGTTTGATATACCACTTATTTATAACTTTAGCATCTTAGCTTATTGCAACTTCAATTTTTTTCCTTATTAAGAAATGAGATGTTTTAACACTTATTACAATTATTTTAACTAGTTCAAATTACAATCTTTAACTACGAGGTATGAAAAACATTTTGAATTATAGCAAATTTTAGCATATTGCTACTAAAGATATTACTAAGTCAATTTAGGAACGAGATGAAATTGATATAATCTTTGTAGACTGTCTTGAAAAATGGGATAGTAAAAATTCATCAGATTATCACATGGTTTCATAATACCTCAACCTCATCCACTTACAGCCAATTTGTTGATTACAACTCTGTACAACAAATATGAGACTTCTTGGCTAATCGATATCAAATTATTTGATTTTCTTACTGTTATTAGTTTTGAACCACTTTTCATACTCTTAAATAAGAATCGCGTCAATTTGTAAATGATATTTTTATGTAGGTCCATTTGATTTGGAATCAAATTCTTAGGCCAAAATTAGTGAAGATCATCTTCATCTCATTCAAGTTCTCAGGGCACTTCGACTTGAATATTAAGTTGTTTGAGCCTCGTTACTTGTCACAGGCTTGGTCTTTTTTCACTAACGATCTGTGCAGTATTAGCAAACTCATGAATTTGGAATACCTTTCTTGATTAAAATGCTAGTTCAACCTTCCCACAAGTACTTCTCAAGAGTACTTCGATCGAACACCTTGCAAATGTTAAACAAATAAGAGAGAGAAGTTAAAGAACTCACAAGAGTTTTAGAGAACTTGGAGAGAGCTTCTTTTGCTCAAAGAATGCTTTAAAAAGGAGAAAAATGCTACAAGTAAGGGATGATTTACAATTGAGAAAGCTAACCTATTTATAGCACTTCACCTTCTCAAGGGACGATGGTGATTGTTTTGATCTAACAATGTACATTTATTCTCTAGAAAGATCTCCCACTACCTCCACTTACTTCATTAATTACTTCACCATTCAAGGAGTCAATCAAGGAGCTAATTATGGAGTCTAAAGTCTTCCACCTAACTCTTTTCAAATGGAGAAAATTCTAGAGAAATTTGGTTAGAGCTATCCTCTTCGATAGGAAAATAAACACTGCGTGACATTCTCCTCCACTTGACTTGATGATGCCCTCATCACTTCCTCCTTAGAAGCTTTGATCTTCCGTTTATAATTCCATAAGGTGAGCTTATGATCTCAACTTACCTCACTATCGGGTGCTCCCTTCCATTTGACAAAATACCCCATATAGATCGGATGGAAACCTCTCCTCGGAATGACCCAGTGTGCTAGAATTTCTTCGACTTCACGATCGGGCAATGTGGTAATGGCAATTGGAGCCCTTTTTAACTTGTCCCTACTTGGATCCTCCTTGTCCTCCTTGAAGGGCTTCAAAAGGCTCATATGAAACATCGAATGTATCTCAAGGTGCAATGGCAACTTCAAACGGTAGGCTATCTTATCCACTAATTTTTTCACAAAAGGGCCTTTGTAACGTCAAACTAGCCCTTTATGCACCTTTGTAAACCTCGACTTTGATGGGAAAAGATCTTCACAAATACTATGTCTCCTTCCTTAAACTCCAAGTGTCCCCTCCTAACATTGGCCCATTTATTTATCTTCTTGGTCGCCTTGGCTAAGTAGGCTTGTGTCATATCGGATTTGTCATGTCACCCATTGGAAAATTTGAATGTGGTAAGACTTGGGCCCTTGTAACCCACGACAAGGGTGTGCAGAGTATTCGGTTGTTGGCCTGTTTCAATCTTGAATGAGTTTGTTCCCGTCAACTCACTCCTTTGTAAATTGTAGGAGAATTGGATAATATCAAGCAGTTTAGTCCAATCATGCTAGTTGGCACTCACATAATGCCTTAAATATAGCTCCAACAAGGCATTCACTCTCTTGATTTTTCCATCGGTTTGTGGATGAAAACTTGTTGAAAAATTGAGCTCGGACCATATAATTTTAAACAACTCCATCCAAAATCTTCTAGTGAAGCGTGTGTCTCTATCGCTCATAATGGATTTAGGTATATCCTAATACTTCACCATATGCTTGAAGAATAGATGTGCGGCATCTTCGACTATGAACTTGGTAGGCACCGGAATGAATACTCTATAGTTGCTGAATCAGTCGACCACTACCATAATGTTATCGCATCTTTCAGACTTTGATAAACATGTGATGAAATCCATAGAGATACTTTCCCATGACTTCTCCAGAATGGGCAATGGTTCAAGTAAACCTGTTGACCGATGGTTCTCCACCTTGTCTTGTTGACACACTAGACAAGTCTTCACAAAAATCTCCATATCATTCCGCATCTGAGGCCAATAATAATCATATTCTAGAAGTGCCAACGTGTGATGAACTCCGGGATATTCCGTCCATTTTGAGTCATGGAACTACTTAACGATTTCCCTCCTTAACCCTTAATACTTTGGCACATAAGTTCTCTCTCCATTGGTAATGAGCACCTCATCTCGAAGCCAAAATTGACGTGTCTTCCCTTAACTTGCCAACTCCATCAAATTCTTAGCTTGAGGGTAGTACTTCATGTCTTCCTTGATGCTATCAACCAAAAGGAAATTCGGGTTCGTAATGGCTGCTAACTCCGCCTTCCTACTAAAAGCATCTGCCACAAGATTTGCTTGTCTCAACTTTTATTATATCATAAAGTCAAACTCTGCTAAGAAATCTTGTCACCTTACTTGCTTCAGTGTGAGCTTCTTTTGATTGAGGAAGTAGCTGGTTGCTACATTATTAGTCTTGACCACGAACTTAGACCCTAACAGGTAATGCCTCTAAGTTCTTAAGTAATGCACCATTGCAGTCAAAGGCAACTGGATGTCCTTCCTGCATCAAGACAAAACCAAGTGGAAAATCTGAAGCATCAGTGTGTACCTCATATGCCTTGGTGTGATTTAGAAGGGCTAACATAGGCTCTTTTTTCATTGCTTGCTTCAATGCCTCAAATGCATTTTGGCACTTCTCGTCTTACTCTCATGATCGACTTTTCTTCAAAGATCAGTTTTCGGTGCGATTATGGAAGAGTAGCCTTTCATGAACCTTCGGTAGTAATTAGCGAGGCCAAGGAATGATCGTAGCTTGGTCACTTTCCTTGGTGGCTTCTAATCATTGATTGTTTGCACCTTAGATTTGTCCATTTGTATTTTGCCTCCACCAATAATGTGCCCAAGAACATTACTTCAAGTTAGGCAAATGAGCACTTCTCCTTGTTCATAGATAACTCATTCTTCTGTAAGACTTGAAAAGCTTGTTGTAGATGTTCCATATGATCCTCTTAAGTGCAGTTGTATATGACTATATCTTCCAAATACACTACGATAAACTTATCCAAGAATGGGTGAAACACAAAGTTTATAAGGGTGTAAAATGTTGTAAGAGCATTTGTTAGTCCAAGGGGTATGACTAAAAACTCATATGAGCCATACCTTATCACACATACGGTTTTTGGTTCATCTCCCTCGGCAATCCTTACTTGATAATACCCCGATCTCAAGTCTAGCTTAGTGAACCATCTTGCATCTTCATGCTTATCAATAAGTCAGCTATAAATAGAATGGGATACTTGTTCTTGATCGTTACCTTATTCAATGCCCAATAATCGATACACAGTCGGAGCAATCTATCATGCTTCTTTTAGAATAGTATAAGTGTACCATATGGAGCCTTCGACGGTTGGATATATCCTGTATCTAATAGCTCCTTCAACTGTCTCCTTAATTCTTCAAACTTGGGAGACACCATTCGGTATAGAACAGCTGATGGTGGTGCAACACCGAGTACCAACTCAACCTTATAATCCTCCTCTCTCTTGGGTAGAAGTTTCTTTGGTAGCTCAGACAACATCACATCCTTGAACCCTTTGAGGACTCGAGCTATCCCGCTTGGTATCTCCTTTGATAGGGAAGAATCTCCTTTTTCCTTCAAAGCTGTTAGGAACGTTGGTTGTGTTCTTTTCATTCCCTTAAAAAGTTGTATAGCCAAGAGTGACTTACATTTAATGCTTGCCTCTCGTGCTAACGACATCATAGAAGTGTTTCCCTCCTTCAAGATGCACATTGTGTTGACAAATGGAATGGGCACTGCCTTAACGCTATCCATGAATTCCATGCCAAGTACTATAGGATAATCATCCATAGAAACAACAGAAAGGTTAATATGTCCATGTCACTTACCTAGGCTTGCTAGGACATCCTTGGCACAATCGAAGATGAATAAAGGCTTTAAGTTCACATCTTTAAGCCACCTTTGCTCCTCAATATATTGAACACCCAACTGTTTAGCTTCTATATGCGGATAAAGTATTAAAAGCACCGGTGTCAACCAAGGCCTTCACTTCCTGACCACCAATCTTTACTTCCACAAATAATTGTCCCTTCTTCTTGAACTTGGGTATCTCCACTTTGGCTTTGATGGCATTGAGGAGCTATAAGGATCTCATCCTCGTCTCCTCATGGTGTTCCTCCCTTTCTTCTTCTTAAAGCCGAAAGCTTGGCTTTCCTTAGGCAATCTTTTTCTTTATGGGGACCTTCACAAAAGTAACATTTAAGAGTGAATTTAGACTCACCTTGGTCTCTTTTTGCAATGCTCTTACCCTTTTATTTTGATGCCCTTGTCTTTGTTGAACTTGGGCTTATTAGTATTCTTGAACTCGAAAAGTGATTAGGCCACAGAGATAACGGTAGCAAAATCTTGGACTCAATGGCGTTAAAGTTCCATCTTCACCCAATTTTGGAGTCCATCCTTGAAGGCAAACAAAGCTTCTTTGTCGAGATAGTCAGACATTTCCAAGAGTACCTCAAAGGAGTCCTTCACATACTCCTTTATGCTCCCATTTTATTAAAGGCATCTAATCTTGGCTCTTGCCTCATCTTCGGCATTCTCTGGGTAGAATTGCTTCTTGAGTTCCCTCTTAAATTCATCCCACGTGTCAATGGTGCAAATGTCCCTTTCAATGTCACCATACCTTCTTCTCCACCATACCATTGTGGTATCATCAAGGTAGAGTGTGTCATTGTTGATTTTCTTAGAGTCTACATTGTACCCATGTGCCTTGAAATATTGCTCCAAGCTTTATAAAAAGTTTTTCACCTCCTTGAGATTTGGAGCTTCGATCCTCAGAGGAGTGGTAACTACAGTTGGGATAGTAACGCTTACTCCTTGAACAACTGCCTTCTTACAGATGACAAGCTCATCATTGGTCTCCTTCAACTCACTAGAGACCTTCTCGAGCTCATCCTTCAAAGTAGCAATCTCGGACTTGAGACTCTCTTCAAGGCCTCCACGTGGTAAAGACACTTTGA
>JAOXYD010000004.1:5164272-5196813 GCA_028565735.1 Pinacopodium congolense | reverse complement strand
CCTCCCATTCCTTTGGCAAAGATCGCAAAATTTTTCTAATAATTTCAACATTTGCATATGATCTTCCTAAACCTTTCTAGATTATTTATTAAATTTGTTTAAACTTCCACATAATTTTTAGAGAGAATTTTCAATTAAGTATAAAAATTTTAAATTAGTGTTATCTAATTCATCTCCCCCTCCCCAAGATTAACTTGAATCTAAAAAATGAGTCTTAGTTATGTATGTATTAGTATTTATGTAATATGGTTAGGAGTCTCATTTATGTAATATCGCATTATTAGTATTTTGATACCCTAAACTATACATTATTTGATTTGATTGGCTATTTCATGTATTTTATGTTCGTAGTTTTTTTAGATAGGAAGCACATATTTGGAGAGCACTATTTTACTTTATTGTAGCAAGAGTCGCGCCTCTTTTATTTATTTGTTTTTTTTATATATATTCATTTTTTCTTGTTGATATTGCTAAAAAAGGAGGAGATAGGTATGGATATTGATGTTTATTTTTTTTCATGATAATTTTGCAGTATACATGTTTATGGGGAGTTGAATGTTGCTCTGTAAGACCTTGTTTAGGATTTCTGTTAAATGAATTTATATTATTAGCGCTCCTTTGTTGACATTGTATATGTTTAATTATTTCATACATGAGCACTTCTACATATCGCTTGTTTATATTTATCTCTTGTTTATTCAAATCATTATTGAGAATTGGCTAAACTTTATGCATTGATTATGATGTCACTAATTCCTAATCTTTGCAAGAGGTAAGTTCGATAAAATTAATGATGGCGATTTGTGAAATGGCTCAAAGCCTTGAAATTTTTAGAGAAACTTCACTTTTCAAAACTTTGGACATTCAGTCCACCTGTATTAACAATTTTTAGAGTTTCTTCAATGGCACATGGACTTATAATTTGATTAGTTTGTTCTAATAATTTTGATACAACAATTGTTTTAATTTTTCAAAATAATCCGATACTTTCAATTTAACATTTTATGCAAATGATAATGATCAAGTTTCAATTCATTAAAATTTTAAGCCAAATAATTTTAAATACATATTGTATAAAATGAGGGCATAATAATTAAGTTAAAAGTATTATATGCTATTTCTACTATATATCAATCAATAGATTGAGATTTATTTATTTGATTTAATTTATATTCATTTGAAATTCTTTGATGACATAATTCTTACCTAATTTTAATTATTTTTAAAAATATATCATAACGTTCCATGAGCCTCTGACAATATTTAATAAATTGCTAATTATGTTCAATGGTCGTACAATTTGTATAACACCAACCGTAAATTTTAGTGAACAATTTAACGTACACAAATTCTAAATTGCGTCCTCTTGAAATCAAACTTTTGAGGCTATTACACTCACCCACATATTTATTAGTATAGTTATATCCATATTCACATTTTCAGGGTATATTTAATTCATTTTTATTAAATTTCCCTATTATTTCTAATGATAAAGTATTGATACTAACAACTTCTTTTTTTTTTAAAAAAAAAGAAAAGAATCAGACATCTGTCTTATCGATTTTACATATAATAAGTACTAACTATTCTTTATTTAATATTTTGATAGAATAATCGCCTATAATGGTAAATAATGTATCTTTAAGATATTATGCTAATGGATATATTGAGGTTGGCGATTAAAAAAAAGATTTGACTAGTTGAATTGGATTCAACCAATTTAAACTAATTTGATATTATAAATAAAATATAAACTAAAAATATTTTAAAATCCGTAACTTAATGTAGTAAACGTATATGATTTAGTAACATGTAAGCATCTTTAAGAAAATTTAATGCAATATTACGAAGAAAAGTATGTATATAAAATTTTCAAGTCTAAGGGATCAATAAAATACTTTAAATTAAAATATAAGTTTTCTTATATAAAAATGCATTAAAAGCAAATTTGTAATATTTGATGCACCAATTATTTTAACACATGTCGTCTCAAAATATTTTAAAAATTTTAGAGAATCTTATATATATCAATGGCTGTTTTCTTATGGCTGTAGCCAGCTTGGGTGGTTGCAGTAACGCTTTTCTATCTTTTGGGATAGATGTTAGACTCCCACTGTTGGCTCTTTAAAGCGCAAAAGTTTTTCTTCCTAGAGGTCTTTGATACGCCTGGAGCAGGACATCTACTGTTAGTTCTTTCAGAATTTGTTTGGTTTAATTTTTATTTTTATTTTCTTAAATATAAAGATTAATTTAAGTTATGTTTATTAATTTATTATATTATTTTCATTTATTATTGCATTTAAAAATAAAATTAAAAAAAGTTTGAAACCTTACCAAACAACCTCTAAATTAGTAAATTTCTATCTTGGGTTCCTTATTCAAATTAAATTGAGCCGCCAATTGATTTGCAGTTTGAACAAAGAAAAACTACAAAAATTGATCCATTCGTGTTGATCGGTTCCTTTTTATATCTAAATCGATGCAATTCGGATCGTCATGCAATTAAGGTCCCATCTGATCCATCACTCTAATTCAGTCCAGTTTTCTAAACTTTGAAATAATATTCAAATTTCTCATTATCAATAAAATAATTACATATACAAATGTACTATATTCCATCTATTTATACCAAATTGAAATAAGAAATCCTACTGACTATAAGCTAAGTTCAAATCTTTTTAAAATATCAAAAAATGTCTATTGCAAACAATCTTAAATCCTATTGAAATTTAAGAGAAATTAATCAGTCTATTTTTCTACAATTTTTTATTGAACTTTTGAACTTATTAAGATTTTTTTGTGACTTTAAAATTTGAAGGCTTGGTTTCTTTAATTCAAGAAATGTATGGATTATATTTTTTTTTGTTGTAATTTTAACTTTTTAAGAAAAAATTATCAATCTTATTTGTGGCTCATAGATTATTTTGTAAGAATTTGCATATATTTTCTTCCTTAAGAGCCAATTTGATCATGATTCCGTCACTACTTGCATTTCAAGGAAAGAAGGTGCAAACTTTTTGCTGGTGTTTAATAAGTGATGATTTCACCTTCTTAAGGCTTAAATGTCATTGTGTTTTTTGTAATTTATTTGTCATTTTTGGTTGGATGGTTTCATTCAAATTTTATCCAAATTAATTATCAACTAATTCAAGCACAATTTCTCTTAAGGTTGCATTACAAAAAAACGATAGAATATTTTAATATTCAAATATTAGAAAGATTAACTAATCTACAACAAAGAATACAAGATTTACAATTACAATTAGATAATACAAAAAAGCATAAACAGATATTCCCTTTTGATAATGCTATTATAAGTCATATGTTAAAAATAAAGTTTTAACTATGGAATATTTTAACCCAGCTTCTTTCTCAGATATAGAAGATTTAAATGAACAAATGGATAATATTAATCTTTCTAATATAGTCAATTTAAAAACTGAACCAAAATTAGATTAGGAGGATGTTCTAATAGACCAAATCCTACTATAATTGATATTCCTAGTAAAAGCAAAAATCCTCCCAGATTTCAACAAACAACTTCTTTTAATAAAAATCCTAAAGGATATGCTGCTACTTCAACTTAAAAAGATAGTATCCCTTAGAAAAAATGAGATATGAATCTATTAGTCCTTTTGGTATATATTTAGATCTAGACTGTGTCCAAAATATAGAAGAAGCAATAAATAAACTGGAAATAGCTTTAAGATTAACAATTCAAATAAATAAAATGGATCTTGCCACTACTCTTGGTTTTTTAGAAAAAACTTTGCTTAATAATGCCCTTTTATTTTGGAAACAATTAACTCCTGCTACAAAAGGAATGATTTTATCCAGTGAAGATATTATTCAAACAATTACACGAGTTACTAAACCATTTAGAATAGAATTTTATGGAGAAGCAACTATTTAAAAGAACCTGATATTATTCAAAGATATTTAAGAGCTTTAGAAATATTACAATTATGTGATATGTGTAAAATTAATTTATACATATGTATATTTCAAGATTACTGGTGAACTCGTTGTAAGCTACCAAATAATAAAATACCTAACTAGCCTAACTAAGTAGCTATGGCAAGTCAGGGTCGATCCTATAGAAAGCTAGAGTGTATCGCTATTTTTAATGTTGTCAAAAAGAAAATAAAACCCTTGGAAGCAAAGACATTAGAACTAAATACTAAAGACAAATAAAGAAGAAACAAATACGAAATACAAAAGATGGGTGGAAGACATATCAAGAATTCTAGACTTATATAACACAAATTAAATATTTAAATAATAAAATAAGATTGAAATGACATAAAAAAGCATATGAAAATTTAATAAATTTCAATCTTATCAATTACTATTATCATATTTCTAATCAGGTTCATGATTCCTCTAACTATTTACATATGTTTTACTTAAAGATACCATACCTTTGGGGAACTAAACTAAAAAGTCATTACTTAATATCATATAATCAAGTTACTTAGGGAAAAGGATATCCTTTCAAAGGCATAAAATAAGTGAATGGGGTGCTGACGCTATACTACTTAAACAAAGTAAAATTTTAAAGAAAAAGCTAGTTTATGATGTTATGATTTTAAAATGTGAACCATGATAGGATGTGATAGTCCTTGTAAGTCTTATGGCACCTAAAAGGGGGGTGAATTGGGTGTTTAATTTTTTTTATGGAATTAAAACACTTTAAACACCTTAAGCTAATTTTAATAATATGAATTTTCTAATCAAAATTCAACTTAAATGGAATGCTAAATTTTATGCCAATATTAAACAAATTCAAGCAATGATAAAACAAATACAATGAGTACAAATATAAAAAGATTAGGCAAGTGATAAACACCAAGATTTATAGAGGTTTGCCTACCCCAAAGATAGACTACGTCCTCTCTCCAACTACTTGTTGGAAATTTACTAACAATGATCTTGGTTAAAGTCCAAGAGGAACCTTTACAACAATCTTGATTCAAGGCCAAGAGGAACCTTTATAACAATCTTGATTCAAAGATCAAGAGGAACCTCTACAACAATCTTATTCTGAGGTCAAGAGGAACCTATCACAATCTCCCTTAAATGGGTGAAGAGTAACCCGTATAACACAATCAAGTTACACAATCTTTGTCTCACACAGACAGTCCCTAAACTAAGCTCTCTTGAGCTTTAACAAGAGCTTATATAGTTCTTGAACCTTGATCAAATTCAATACAAGATAAGGGATTACATGCAACAAATGCAATATAAAATGTTCAATGCACAATTAAGGCCTAAACCAATCCAATTAACAAACAAGGATTCACACAGTCTAAATCTTCTTTATCCTAGGTGAAGAGCAACCTAAACAAATCTATTTTAAAGGCAAAAAGCATCCTATACCACAATTAACTAATTCCCCCAAATTATGTAACCAAATACACCTTCAATGATGTTTCTCTAATGCTCAAGTAATAAAAGTAATTCTGAATATTCTAGAGGCAAACCAGGATTATAACAAGCCTCCTAGCACTTCAATATATCATTAACAATCAGATTTAATAATAAAAAATGTGATTATTGCATACAACTTTCAAGTTGAACACTTAGACACAAAATTTGTCAAAATATGCAGTCTTAAAGTTTCAGTCTATAGACATACGAATTTAATCATTAAAATGATGCCAATTCAATACAATAAACCTATTGCAATATCAATCTATATGTTAACAATAAGTCGCAATAGCAAACACAATTTTATTACATCAATTGAATAATCAAAATCAAGCACAAAGCTAGAATGCTCAAACTTAGATAGCTTTGAGAAACCTACCAAGATTAAGCTAAAAAAATAATATAATCACTTAAAAATTGAAAACAAAAATAATAGAACACTTCTAGGACATTAAGAAAACTCAAAATAATAAATTTGTGCACCCAGAAACTGATTAAAACTCAAAATCAAAATGTTCAAAGGTGCTGTATAGAAAACTTGATAGTTTTGAGCAATCTGTCTTTGAAGGCTTGAAACAAACGATTTAATGAATCAAAAAATCAATTGAAAGCTTTATGAGTTTCTTTTATAGTTAAAAAAACTAGAAACACAAAATTTACAACACAAGAAACTGATTTAAAACACAAAAATATAGATTGAATAAAAACTATACAGAAAATAAAGAAAGCTTTGAGAGTGTGAGGATTTGATCTTTGTAATGTTGTTTTCAAAGCATCTAAACTTGTTAAATCTATTTAGGAAGCATATATACAGTGTTGGGAGAGATTTGGAGTTGTTAGAAACAAAAACTAGCCATTTTGGAGGTTAAAAAGTTGTTAAGTCCAAAATAGGAAACTAGCCATTAGAGTCTGACTCTTCAACGGCACCTTCTGGGCTAATCAACGGTGCCGTTGTTCTAAGAATAGTCTGTCGTTAATGCTTCTGGAAAATAGGGTATAATGGCACCCTGGAAGCCCATCATTTAATGATAAAAAGCCCGCCATTTTACGTCTAGAAAGCATGAAAAATACTCTAAACTAACTCAAAAAATTTCCAAACAAATTCCTAACATTAAACAAGTCTTTACATAAGTTTTAAACCATAATTCAAGGCTGATTGAATCAACAAAACATTTTAATTAATTAAAAACATAAGAATTTCCTTGATTATGAAAACTTTTCATTTTAACCAACTTATAAACCTTTTCAATCAATTTATAAACCATAGATAAACCTAAATTCATTCCACAAGGATGCTCAAACAAATTCAGACATACACAAATCACTTCAAGCAACAATTCGATTAACTTAAACACATCAAACACATTAAACCAATTCATGTTGCATAAACACATTAATGATTAGCCTATATGTCACCTAATTCAATTCCTAATATACCAAGGCTATCATTAAATCAAATTAATGATTAAAACCACAATTCAACTCCTATATGCCTATATGCCTATATGCAAATGATCATGCAAATGTGAGAGCCCTTTTCAAGCATTGATTAAGATCAAGAAGACTTACAACTTAAGACCTTTCCTAAGCCTAACTAAAGCTTGATCTTCTTTCTCTTAATCTTCAAGCTTGATCATCACTTGGTCTTTAACATTTGATCTTTGTTCTTCAAGTTCTTGATCATCTAATGCTTGAACTCTTCTACCTTAGCTCCACATATATAAGCTCTTACACTTTACATATCAACCTATCTTGTAAGCACCAAATACTTAAACATTAGTAAGAATAATGTTTTATCATCATCAAAACACATTATTAGAACTACCTTGGTTCAACACCAATGTTTGTAGCAAAGTTTATGTTAGACCCTAAAGTTTCTCAGTTTTCATAATAAACCTTAACGTTTCAGAAAAAATTTAAAATAAACCCTAACGTTTAAAAAATGTTAAAAAAACCCTACATAACTTTTTTGTTAACTATGACATGGCATGCCATGTGGCAGCCTTTAATTGGTTCAATTTTTTTAAGACCCACCTCTGCCATATAAACATGCCCAAATGGACGTTAGTTCCCTCCTTTGAACTCAAAACAACATCGTTTCATAACTGTTTTTCACCCTATTTGAAATGACGTCATTTTATGTAGCATAAGCCCCCCTTCCTCACAACTCAAAATGTTGCCGTTTCAAAGTTGTTTTTCAACTCATTTAAAATGGTGCCATTTTTTCTAATATCTGTGTGTTGCATGCATTGCCACCAACATTCTCTTGTCTAATGCCTTTCTCCTACTTGCTCCTTTTCCACCTGGTCTAGTGTCACACTTCTTTTCTATCCTCAACACTTTGTCTTTTCTTTTCGATTGCTGCTCCATCCTTTTATTAAAATTTTTGCATTTCACTTTAATCTTTCATTTGATGGTCTCTATAGATAGAAGAAGATCGAAACCTATTTTAGGTATCCTGTGTTTTAGTTAGGTTCTGATGTAATCATAGTTTTAGTTGAAAATGAAAAGGATTTTTGTCTTTGTTGTAGGAGACAGAATACTGTAAAACATAGGCAATTGTTGGGTCTTGTTTATACTTTTACACTGGTCCCAATTTGTTTTTGTCTAGTTTTGACCATGTTGTTTATCGTGTGATCCCTTTTTTATTGGTCTCTAGAATACCTATTGTCATCTCCATTTTTTTATGTATGTCTCTATTATGGTCCCTATTCTACCAGCGAGTATTACCCTTGTCTATCAATAACTATACTGGAAATGAGTATGCTGATACATTAAGTAAAAGCTTAAAGTTCCGAGATATATAGAAGTTTAAGGTTCCAGATCGATTGCTAATCCATTAACAACATTAGTAGAAGCCTAAGGTTCTAAGACATGTAGAAGTTTAAGTTTAACAGAAATTAGAAGAAGTAATGAAAAAAAATTTGTAACTATTTTTTAATGTGATCAAGTCACATATTTTGATGCTTATAATTGATTTTTCCTTTAGTGAATGTTATATGCAGTAAAGGTAACTAATTTCAATTTTTTTCAAGTTTATCTAAAGGTGAGCGTAATGTAAAGCTAGCAAGAAAGTGAGTTCTTGTTGTAAAGTTCGATTGGTGATGTTAGGTTCAAGTTCATTGATAGCTAAAAACTTAATATTAACAGCTGAGAAAGAAGATGTTGCAAAGTCCTAATACTATGAGTAGCATGGTGATATTTCTATAAGTAGCAACAGTTCTTTAGATTTACTATGGTGACTCATCATTGCTTGGCCTTCTTCGGATTTTACCTATCAGGTTTGGTGTTCTTTAGCTAAGAAAATTATTGAATTATGGTAGCTTAGGACCATTTTAATTCTGCTTAAGTCCAAGTTAATTTGAATTAGGTCCATGTGTTTCAATACTTTTCTCTAAGTTTGGCTAGTTCCTATACAAGCTATAAGGATGGATTTGAGAAGAATAACACCAAGTTGTCCACTATTCGACCTTAGCACTTCAATTTATATTTTTCTTTGGCTTCTCTCATTGTGCAATTCACTGAATATTTTACTGTTGTTAAGTGCAGAGAATTAGAGGTGTGATTGATGGCATAACTAACTCTAGTTGCTTATTCTTTTTTTTTTTTTTTGGTTATTCTAATGAATTTTTTAGAACATCCAAATGATATATATGACATAAGTTAAACAAGTTCAAGCATAAATGGAAATTGATTTGTATTTGTATAAATTAATATGATGTACATTTGATGTTTTGTAATTAATTTATGTAGGTTTGTAATGGATGGTTTTGACATGTTAACTCTGGACCTAGCGACACTTTGTATGACATCCTAAGTACAGAAAATGAAACACCTCATAATAACATGGTTGAGAAGCTATGATTGAATATTATGTTAAGAATCTTCATAAAGTTACGAGTAGGGTGGATTCTACTGATAGAATTAGTGATGTAGCTTCCGATGATGCTAGAATGGATTCTGAACATCAATTCCTAGAATTGGAAGTAAGTGTCCCAAATGACCATGAAATAGTAGAACTTAATAGTACAGATCGTGGGAGTTCTATGAGCAGTGATGAATATCTTAGTAGAGAGGAGCCTGGTGAGAAACTGCAAAGACCAAGTAGAAGTATCAAACATCAATTAAGTGATGTTGCACCACAATGGACACTGGGCATGGAATTTGCAAATGAAAAGGAATTTAAAAACGTTATTGTTAATTATACAATGAATACAAGATTCAACGTAATGTGGAAGAAGTCTAAGAGTAACAAGATTAAGGTTGGATGTATTGATGGATTCCAATGGGAGTTATATGCTGCATTTGACAAGAATGAAAAATGTTTTAAGATAAAGACATGTAATCCTGATAATAATTGTTATACAAAAAACAAACCTAAGATGGTGCTAGTTTTTTTATGAAGTATTTCAATGATAGAATACTTGGGACGTTCAATATTTCCATAACTAAAATGATTGAAGAGTCCAAAGAGAAATTGAACATATTTGTTATACAGAGTATGTGTAGAGCAATGAAAAGGAGATTGAGGAGAGAGAGGGCTAAATAATTTGTCAATGAATATGCTAAGTTATAAGGACATATACATGAATTTAGTGGAGATGCAGTTATCAAGGAATGCAGAAACTTCCTTGTTACAGGTAACTAACAAAAAATCTTATACTATTAGGTTACTAGTGAATTCAAAGTATAAACAAAATTTTGTATGTTTGATGCAGTTTAAGAGATTATGTATTTGTTTTGAGGCCATGAAAAAAAGATGCATTCAATTAAGGCCAATCTTTGGATTGGACGGATGCTTTTTAAAGATATAATTTCAAGGTCAATTACTGAGTGCTGTTAGAAGGGATGATGATGAAGGGATGTATTCTTTTGTTATGGGCAGTTGTTGAAGTTGAAAACAAAGACCTTTGGAGATAGTTTTTTAGGCTACTAATGTCAGATTTTGAGTTAAATGAATGAGATGTAATAACAATGATATCAGACATGCAAAAGGTATAATATATATCTTATTCAATTTGCTTATGATAATTGTTTTCTTATGCTAATCCATGATGCATTTCATTTATTATAGGGAATGATAAGAGCTGTTGAAGGAACTATTCCATATGTAACACATCAAATGTGTGCAAGACATACTTTCCATAGTTGGCATGGAAGTTAGAGTGGAAAGGACTTACGAAGACAATTTTGGAACTGTGCATGGTCGACATTTGTAGAATATTTCAATGAGCAGTTAAAGATACTGGATAGAATTAAACCTAGATGTGTTGTGGCATTACTAAAATATTCAAAAGAACAATGGGCTAGGTGTTATCAATATTTTGAATCAAAGTATCTAGTTATTGAAAAAAAAATGAGTGAGACATTTAATGATTGGATATTACCTGCTCGAGACAGACTAATAATTAACATGTTAAAGATAATAACAATGATGGTTATATGTAGACATGCAAATAGAAAGCTATTTACACAAAATTGGAAGATAGATATTGCACCCTATATTGTGAAAAAATTGGAGAAACATAAAAAGAGGCAATGAAATGGAGGATAACTTAGAATGGAGACGGGGCATATGAAGTTTTAAAAGGCGATACAAAACATATTGTTAGGATTGGTTGGGAGCATACTTGCAGCTTCAGGGCATGGAATATGTATGGATATCTATATAAGCATGCCATAAGTGTTATCAACCATTCCAAGCAAAAGGTGGAGGCAATTGTTGATGATTATTTTCAAAAACTCGAATTCTTGAATTTGTATCATCATATGATAGAGCGTGTATAAGGTGCCATATTCTGGCTTGAATTTGTATAGGAAATAATACATCAACCTACAAAGATAATTATACCTAGAAGACCTAAAACTGTAAGAAGGAAAGCAAAAAACAAGCCAAAGAAAATTGCCAACTCCACAAAGTTGTCTCAGAAAGGGCAAGTACAGAAATGTAGCAAATATGGTAATATTAGACACATTGCCAGGAAATGCATAAAAGAAGATTCGTCACTTCCTCCTATAAATTTAAATCTCGATTTCTTTACTACTAATATGATTTGGATTCTCTTGTAAATTTCTTTAATATTTATTTGAGTGTTTTTATCCATTTGAACTAATTATATTGAAATTGTTTCATAGGTACACAACAAGGTATCCACTACAGCATCTAAAGTTGTACCTAAGGCATGTTCATAGCTACTTTCATCTTATACATTATTAAATTATGACTGAATTTCATAAGAGTTATGTATTAACTAATTTCATCGTCAATATAGGTAACTGTACAACATAGAGCTGGAAATAGTATCAAACATATTCAAGAGAGCAATTGAGTGAGTGTCGTAAATGTATCATTTAAGTTCATAATAATTATGTATTCTTATTGAACATGATTAGCTTTTTTCTTTTTTGTTCAGGTTGATATCTCAGCATCTAGAAGTAAAAGAATAAATGGCGAAGAAGATCCTTACACATTCAAATTGGCCTTTGAACCAAGGGGACTTAGATTCAAGGGACAGCTAAGCATAACTTTATAATAATTACAAGCTTAAGTTAAGAAGAAAAGGGCATTTTTGACAAAGACTAATGAAATATCCACAAATGTAATTTTCCAATTTAGTGTACATGAAGTAAGCAATGTGGCTCTAGATCATACATTGTAAACATTGAAAATATACCTGTGTCATTTAGGATATATACCTATGTCAACGTTTATATTTTTGGCTATGTAAATGACATCTTGGATATATATTTTGGCCATGAATGACACGTTGGATATATTCATACAATGTGACATATACACAATTAATTGATTATGTGCATGAATAACGATATAACATAGAAGTCTAATAATGTGAATACAAAAGTCATTAGAAGTCATGTAATTAAATACAAATGTCATTAGAGGTTATAGAACTATTTTCTAATAGAAAAGTTGTAAATTACAGCCAACAAAACCATAGTATATGCATATATGACATACACTAGAATAAGCTTCAACTCCTTATTTTCTTTCACTAGCTTTTTATTCTCTTCCACCACCAACCTCAATCTCTCATCCATCTTATTTACTTCTTGTGACTGAAACATAAGGTGCTAAGCATTTGTCCTTGATTCTGCCTCACTCTTTAATGTAGCATTTTTTGTCTTCAACCTATTAATGTACTCAACAACTCTCACACTGAACTTGTCATCGTACCATCTGAAGAAGCCATAAGTCCTTTCCTATAACAATAAAAATAGTAAGTGTATCATTCCATATTGGATATAGCATTGTTCAATTGTTATATAAGTTGGAAATCACTTACTAGAAAATTAACACGGCCATAAAATCTCTTCCCTGGATTTTGTGTAAACTATGAAGTTCTTAATGATGTTATCAATCCACAAAAGCAACATACATTCTAGCCATCTGTATCGAATGATGTGCAAGTTGATGGTGATGATTATATAACTAACCTGTGTCATAGCTAAAGGTGAAAACTTAAACATTTATAGATAAATAAATAATAAGAAGAAATATAATAATGAAAAAAATAAACAACAATCAAAAGTCCATTGAATAAATAGAAAGTCAATGCCCAAACCATATAACATGACTAAACAACTAACAAAGTGAAATTCCTTCACAATAAGACAGGGAGGTGGTGCCTTCTTGACTCCCTTTTTAAATTACTATTGACTACCACTACTCTTTAAAACTAAAAATTTCTCATAAACTAAAAATTCCCTGTAGATGATAACATAAAAAGAAAAAAGCGCTGGAAAAAAATGAAAAAAAAACTCTCACTAGTATTAGCTCTAAATATTGGAATTTCCCCCACCATAAGGCTTTGAATTCCTCTTATTTCTATATTTAAAGATGTTAGAGAAGAAAAGTAGTTATAATGTTGTCGCAGAACCAGATAATCACTAGGAATTATGACAATTCATAGCAGCTAGTTGATACTAGTTGATGCACTAGAGTTATATGTAATTAATCATCAGGAACAGTTGTATAAATAATCTTCATGAACTAAAAATCATTAAGAACAATTGTAATCCTTATGCAATGAAGCCAACATGATCAAGGCATTCAACTATACATGCACTAACAAATCAAAATATCTTCCATATGGAGAACAGAATATCACAATGGAGAACTAGATATTGCCCCATCAACCCTTAATGTCATTGTCGTATTCATAATCTAAAACATTTACATCACAATGTTGTAATCTTTGTCCACTAAAGCTAGTTTATGCTACTATAAACATACTATAATAAACCCTTAATTTCAATTTTTCTACCTAACCTCATTTGTCTTCTAAATACTTGATCCTAAATTAAACATAAAATTGACATTCAATTACCAATGCCCCATCTTATGGATTCTAGAAAGACATAAGAACTGAGAAGCATTACCTCAAACAATGGATAGAAAATGAATCAATAAGAGGGAAGAAACGATAGCGCCTACTATAGAACAAAATGAGATATCGCCGACCACGGAGATGAAAGGATAGCGATGTAGTGAAGGTCACAAGACAACGATGCAATGAAGACCACAAGACAATGATAATGACGACAACAATGTAGAGATGATGACAGTGACAAGGAAAAACAGCGACCTAAGGATGATGGAGACAAAGCAGGGTTTTGTTTACAAAATGACATAAAAGAATGTCGTAGCTGGTGGAAGAAAACCGAAAACAAATGATAGCATATGCAGGGGGACTTACACTGCATAAAACGACATTGTTTCAAATGGTCTAAAACGTCGTTGTTTTAAGTTCAGAGGAGGGGACTAACTGCCACATGGTCATGCCATGTGGCAATTAACAGAAAAGTTATACATGGTTCTTTTAAAACATTTTCTAAACTTTAAGATTCATTTTGAATATTGTATGAAACGTTAAGACTTATTTTGAACACTGCGGAACCTTAGGGTCTTACATAAACTTTGCTACAAATATTAGGGTCTATTTTGTACTTTTTGCCTGCTTTTGTTTACTTTTTAGCTTATTGTCTTTTCTTCAGTTGGACACATGCTATCCTAAATTGGATAATGCTTAGGAATTATACTTAGGAATCCTTAACTGAACCATTCATAATCTTATAGGAATATTTCTAACTACTTCCAAGTGATAACCAGCAATAGTTTGCTCCATGACAAAAGTCCTAATTTCTCTAATTATTTTTTCATAGCTCCTAACCTTATTTTGGAAAATCGTTGAGTTCTTTCTTTCTACAACCAATAACCAATTTCTCTAAAATATAAACTAATTTAAACAAAAATTAGTTTGATTTGCATGCCCATCAAGATTAATTTTGTGCTTTTCTTTATTTTGTTCGAGTTTAGACCTTTAAGTCCATATTAGTTTGGTCAAAATGTTTTGACCTTTAAAATTAATCAAACTTATTAGACTGGAATGTGTAGGTTTCCCATTTTCGTTTAATTAGCTCTTAATTTCAATCTCACATGTGTAGTTAATCTAATAAATCCTTCTTCTTTTTTTCTAGAATCCATTATGCTCCTTTAAGTTGGATTTTCTTATCTAAATTATTTAATACTTTCTTTAATGCACGATCGATTCTTTTTCAAAGTCCAAAAATCTTTGTTTTCATTTAATATCCCTTTTCATTTAAAATGTATATTCCCAATTCCTTCTTAAATAGCCCAATTTACACTTGTCTTTCTAAACTTCAGTCTTTTTTAAAATTTCTTTTATTATTGATGTTCAAATTGCATTATCATACAAATCAAACAATTATTTTAAACCAAATTTCAAAACCCTTTAATATAGTTTAGGTGTCTTTAAGTATGTTTTTTCAAAAACCTTAGGTTAAACCATAAGTTCCTAGACATTCATTTGCATACCTTAAATTTCCTTTCAATCTTTTAAATATTGATTAAATCATTTTTTTAACCCTAGGACAAATCAGCATTTAACCGTAGACTTAATTTTATTTGTTTAACCTACCTTTATTTTACTTCATACCAAAGTTAATTCTTTTTTTTCCTTTAAAAAATTTCCAAATTTACAAAATTTATTTCAAAATTGATTAATCGCTTAAGTGGGTGTGTTTAATACTTCCCTATTTTACAATATGATCCCAAACTCATTATTCTGATTAAAACATTTTAAATATCTTTTCCTTAAGTTTTTCTTTGCCTTTTTCTAATAAAGTCGACCAAACTTTTTCAGTTCTATCTCTATTTGAAAACTCCTGGAAAATGTCATCAATAAATTGTATATAAAAAGTGACCAAAGACTAATCTAGGTAAGCCTTGTGAGGCCATTATTTTGGAAGGTTTATTAATAAGATGTTTATAGACAAGCGTGATAAATAATATCAATTAACAAATATTAGACAAAGATATTCTTTAATAACGGAAAATTTTGCAATCAGTAATTCTTGAGTAAATTTTCAATTGCATGTAATAACTTATTAATAATATATTTTAGATAAATCATTAGTCACCAAATAATAAATTCTGTCAACAAGATATTATAAACCTTGGATCTATTAGTTGAAAGTCTTTAATAAGTTTGTGAACTCGATCTGAAGACTTAGAGCACTAGAGACATCTGGAAAGCGAAAAGATATTAACTTTTAATGTACATTATCAGGTAGGATGCTTACTTTATGGTACATCAGGTAGGGTGTTGGTGATTGCCATTATTATAAAACTCAATGTTTGGTCCAATCACATCTATGCAGGCAAAAGAATAAGATTTAAGTCCTTGGCTAATACAGAATGGCATTATCATGGATGGAAGTGTGTTAAAGTCAGTTCCCACGATTCTTCGCTCGCATGCTAAAAAATATGGGGACCCAAACTGTTAGCCTTTCTTCTACACGTAATCTGAGAGAGAGAGAGAATGTGTGTAGTACCATTATCCAAAAGCTGGGAGAGATGGACCCTAATGCAACAGGTTGTACCCATAAGTGGTTGTAAATCACGTGATTTACGGGGTTCGAGGGCTCCACTTCAATACGACGCAAGTTAAGGCACACATGTACCTTCTCCACCTGAAGATTTGGCATTGACAACCAAAACTGGCCCCCACCACTCCCAGTTAAAATAAATAGTAGTGTTATATCAAGCCGAAAAGCGTCAAATTAGTGATTGGAAACGTAACTAATATACCAATCCGCACCAAACCAATAGGGTTTGTTGTAGATGACCAGACTTGCAAAAAAGGAGATCAAATGGTGGCCATTGCTAAAGGTCCTTATGCTGCACCCATACAACTGCGTACGACGGGCTCCTGTCCTTTCCTACAAGACCTCGGGGAGCTTTAATGGGGCCTTTTAGGATTCTACGATCTTGGGTATGTGGTATGCTAAGAATGTGCAGCTTCTTTACCAAGCAAAAGTGTTATTTCGCAGAGACTTTTCATGATCCGGAGAATCTAAGCTAGAAGTCAGCAATCTATATGCGATTGTGCAGCGTGACATAGTCCCCAGTTCGTAAACTTTTTCTTTTTTTCCTTAATGGCCCCTATGTCTCTCAGTTTTTTTGAAATTTTAATGATATTTGAGCTTTTACTAAAGAGATTTGACATGTTTATTCAAAGTTGTGTCATATTATTACTGAATTTAGTTTTGATATAATATTATACGATAACAGTTAATACCGGTATCGATATCAAATTTTTTTTTAAAATTATGAAATATTCTCTTAATTTTATAAAATTTATAAAGTAGTTTTTATATATATTATGCAACTCCATATTAATTTTACTTCAACTTATCTCAAGCATTTAATTAGTACAATAAATATAATATAACTATTTTTTCATCCTCATTAATATTAGTTTTTATATATTTCTCAAAGAAATAACAATATGAATTAATATAATAAAAAGAACAATATATCAAACTATTATAACTTAAGATTGTCACATTAAAATATCATGAAACAATAACAATATACAATAACAACTTTTTTTTATTTATGTTAATATTAATTTTCATATAATTTTTAAATGAATAATAACCTGAACTAATATAATAAAAAGAATAGAACATCAAATCACACAATTAAAGATTAATACATCAAAGTATTATAAAATAATAATAATTCATGAAACTATAATCAATTATATCCAAATATTATAAAATAAGAATAATACATAAAACAATAAACATTACAACTAATATAGTAACCATGCAAAAGAACTCCATAAAGTATAATTGAATCTTAAAACAAAAATATTTATAGTTAACATATATAAAATTTAACATATATATCATATATAAATAAAAAAGAGGAAAAATATGAAAACTTGAATCTTCATTCTTCATAACCAAACCTATTAAAATTATACTGAATCCAGTTTTTATTTAGTACAAATTCCCCATCAATCTCATCATCACCATCATCGAACCACATTGCATCAAATGGCATGTCAATACTCTCTCAATTAACATTATCATTTAACTTACCCTCATCCAAAAGACTTGGATCGTTAGAAATTTAATATACAAATATATTAATATGATTTAAGAAAATAGGATCTGGCTATACTAAGAATCAAGTAAACAATATTAAATTAAATTATTAATGTAATTTGAGAAATTATATTGAATTTAATAATGTCAATAATAATATAACATACCCCTCTCGAAGTTTCAGATTGTATCTAATAAAGACTAAATCATTCAACCTCTTATATTCTAATATGTTCCTCTTCTTGAAATGGATGAACTTAAACGTATTCCAATTTCTTTCACATCCACTAGTATTCACATTTTGACTCAGAATTCGAATTGCAAATCTTTGCGATTCTAAGACACTACTTTCAAATTAGTCCCACTAAGTAATTCCAAGATAACAAAAATAATCTTATAAACAAAATGAAGTAATAATTAATTTTTAAAAAGTAACAAAAGTGAAAAAAAATGATACCTAGATCCTTATATGCAATTCGAAATCACCACAAGTATCCTTATATGCCTTCATCTGGGAGTTGATAATGTTTTGCATCACCTCATACCCAGAAATTATATAGTAATAGTTATCAATATCCCTCTATTAACTTAAGCATTTTTGTTAAAATTAGGGCTAAAATAATCATTTGGATTGAGGAATATCCCAGCAACAAATAAGGGATAGGAAAGCAGCCTTTCTCATTTGTCATTAATAACAAAAAATAAAAGAACTTAAAGAGAAGATTTATTCTTTAAGTTGGCTTGTTGAACCAAGAAAAGTTTTAATAATGTATTTTAATAATGAAAAAAAATATCTTTATTATTAATGCATTAATTTTGATGCATTTGGAAAGCTAAGTTGACACAAATTGTACAAGTACATGTGTTAAAACCTAAAGAAGAAAATAATTCATAAAGAAAATGAAAATTGAAGTAAGTATTAAAGGGTTGAAGTGAAAATCAAGAAAGAAGATAAAGTTTGATTAGGTTTAAAAAAAATTTTAATATGCAAGTCTTATTGATCTTATTTGATTAGGTTTACGAATTTTTTTGATATGCAAGTCTTCTTGATCTTAATCAATGTTTGAAAAAGGCAAACTTTTACATGTCACGTTTGTATAAGAATTTGCATATAGGTTTTTGGATTTATGTTTTAATGATTGATTAAATCTGATTATAATATTGACATGTAAGAAATTGTTTTAAAATGTTACATTGGTATGAAATAACATAATTAAGAGGTAATATAATTAATTATGTTAAAGTATGCCTCTTGATGAGTCTAAGTGTTTTGGAATGCTTTCCTAGTGTATTTGAATGTGTTTGAGTCAAGTTTGCATGCAAATTTTAGTTTGTGAAAGTTGTTGAATTTCAAAACAAATAGATTAGTAATTTAGTATGAAAAAATTTCATATGATCGATTAAATTTTGTGTTTTATATGAAGCATTTTTTGAGCAAAAGAAACAACTTTGAATTGTTTATGTTTTGGTTTGTTTTGGTTTTAAACTAAAGTTTTAAAGCTTAGTTTAATTTTTCATAATACAAGATATTTTATGTTTTTAATCTTAAATTATATGACTTGGTCTCAAATATCACTTATAGAATGATTTAAAACTCATTTGATTTGTTTTGGAGTTAAAAAAAACTTGATTTGAATTGATTTTGTTATGTTTTATGTATATCTACAGAATTTGAAAAAAAAATTTATAATTAATCGATCAACTTATTAAAGCTTAGATTGACCAATCTCTTGCAAAAATTAGATACATCAGTCGACCTATTGATATTCGATCGGCCAATACATAAGACAGGCTACCTGATGCATCGAAAATGCAGACTCCAAAAGTTATTTTTGTTCTCAGGTTTTAACGAATTTTTATATTCTTATTCTCAAGTTTTAACTAATTTTTATATCCTTAACGCTTCTTTCTTATAAACAACGACTCCATTATCTTCTCATAACTCTGTGTGTGTGTGTGTGTGTGTGTGTGTGTGTGTGTGTGTTATAAAGCATTTGTTTAGTTTCTAATGCCATTTTGAGAGGGATATAAGTGTTGAAAGCCATCATACTCAAGTTTTATGAGTTTTTATGTTTATATTATTCAATCTTATTCTTTTAAGACTTAAATCTATTTTTGTTAATTCAATTAGATTTTTTATTTTTTTAATCTCCCAAAAGGTTGACTAAATTTTTTCATGGTTTTTAAAGGCATATAAACGTTTGTTTATAGGCTAAAATAGGAATGCCATCATTTTGACAATTCTTGAGTTATGATTAAATAAATCCTTCTGTTTTATACTCTAGTTTCATCTTTATTGCTTTAATCTATTATTAACTGATTTGCTTGTTTCAAAGAGGTTGGATGTGTTGATTTTGCATTATTAGAAGGTAAGAATTATTTATTATGAATTGAAACTTTGTTATTTTGACAGCTTGTGTGCTTCTTATATTTAATCTAATTATTTGTTGTCTTAATCTCATTTTTGTTGCATTAATCAACTAGTTTATAGTCTATTACAGTTTCAAAAGGCTTTTTTATAATTTTTATTCATCTTTAAAAGTTTCAAAATTGTTTGGAATTTATTAATGTCATGAAATGTAATAAATGAGTATTAAGGAATGCATTAAGTTTTGATATAACATAAGTTGCATAAAGAGCCCCTTCTTGCATTATTTGTTTTTAACAAGCTATTGTATCAATTGTGTGAGCTTGAATTAAGTTTGAAAGATTGATTTTTTGGGGACTATTATTGAGAGTTAAAATTGTTATATTTCGATTATGATTGAAAGGGTTACTCTTAACCAATTTAAAGTAAAACTTGTAAGGATTCCTCTTCATATATTTGAAAAAAATATTGGTTAGATTACCTTTCTCCCTTAAGTAAGATTTATAAGATTTTTCTCAACCTCCTTTATGAAAAGAAGTTGTAAGGATTACTCTTAACCCTAAGGATGATTGATATAATTGAAACTTCTAACAAGTAGTTGAAAAATATATTAGACAATTATTAAAGATTGTTGAACCGCTATCAATCTTTGTGTATCCTTCTCTTATACCTTATCTCTTTAAATTTATACACTTGTGACTATTATTTATAATTGATTAAATTTGTTTCATATTGGCATATGCATAACATTCCATTTAGGATAAATTTTGATTTAGTAATTGCATATAGTTAAAATTAAATTATGTAGGTTATGTTTTTTGGTTTAGAAGAAAACATTTTAATACTCAATTTACCCCCTCTCTTGAATGCTTTAAGGCTTTATGGCCTTTGTTGCTTCATTTGATCTCTCGTATCATAAAGATATTCTATTATAGGCTTATTATCATTATCTACCAGTCAAAATACTTTACTTAAAGGCTCACAAACTGACATTTAGACCAAAACTCGTAGTTTTCAAGTATAAACCTTGTAACCTTCAATTTGATATTAGACCTAACATGTTGAGAACCAACTTATTTATCACTAGTAAACAACTTTCTCAACTCTTTCTTCATAATTACAAAACTTTAAACTGATGAGAAATTAATTGCAAATTTTGTAACCTTATGGAGACATAAATTCTTAACATTTATAAAATCCCTCATTAAATTCAACACATATGCATGATTATAAATAAACTTGCCTTTTATACAATCTCCTCTATCATAAGAAAGTATCTACTATCTTCAATATTTTTCAACATCAAATCAAGATAATGTGCAACATATAGAGTTTAAAAGAAAGAATTTTACGTACTCTGTAACTTCCTTCCAACTAATCTATAAGCATCATCATTGTTTGTGATAAACTAAACAATATTTTCATATTCAACTTCATTCGTAACTTCATCAAATATCTAAAATAGAATATCAGTATTCCTTACAAGATTAAATGAATTACTTGATTTTTTTTAAAATGGTCCCTTTAACAGAATAAATAAAGAAATTTATATCAGGCTTTTATCTTCTATTAGTCTAACCATCACACATAATTGAACTCATAAGTAATTCATGTCATTTGTTTTTCAAATAATTTTTCATCTCAATAACAAAAATTGTTTAGAATTTTATTTCTATAATTGTCTATCAAAGAAGTTTTATATTCTAAATCATATGAGGTAATAACATCTATTATAGATTGATAATAGTGTAACTGAGCAGTATTAAATGACATACGTATATCATATCATAATTTAGTTATTATTATATCTATATTGTGGTCTACTTGCCTTGTTTTCTTGACACTACAAATAGAAAGTTGAACTCTTAAAATTGTTCTTGGAGTAAAAAAAACTAGAAAATAACTTTTTTTCTTTTTTTGCCTTACCTTATTACTACCTAAATCACTTTCTTCTTGTTGTGTAGAAAGGAAAGAAGGTCTATCAATATCAGTTGCATCATCACTAGGTTCACCGTTGTAAAATGAACTCCTACTACTAATTGAGAAATTTAATCTAACTCTTCTATTTTTCTCAACTTAACATTCTTTAATTAAAGTTTTTATCTATCACTTTATATCATGAGAAGCTTTTTGCATGGCTCTATGTTACCCTTAATTCCAGCTAAATGCCTCTTCAATATAATGATCCGTCAATCAGTGTTAGATTGGTCAACCAGTATAATATTTTAAACGACACATTGATCTACCAATGCTAGATTGGTCGATCATTAATGCATTGGTTGATTAATCTAACACTAGTTGATTGATAATGTTGAAATTTTCAACTTATTTATTTTTAGTTCTTGAAAATTTTAATATTTATAAAATGACCTTAATTTTAATTTGATATATGGATGTTAGGTCAAAATTAGCTAACCTGTATAAATCGATAGATCGATTCGATATGATATTGTAGACAACTATGGTGGAAACTTGTTCATATTGGCTTATTTCTATGTAGTTGTATTTATTGACAATTAAGAGGGTGCTCGGTATAAGTTTTGATTTTAATTTTTTATTTTAATTTTTTAAATATAAAAATTCAATATATATATATATAATTAAAAAATAGTACAATAATTATATATATATTTAAAAAATAAAAATAAAAATAAAAATAAAAACATAACCAAATGACTTGAACGGCTACAAAAATTTGAAATGCATAGCTAAAAGTTGGAAACCGAGTGATCTATATAATAGAATGAGAAGTACAATTATTAGGTATGCCAATGAAGCGACGCATTGTGTAATCAATGGAGCAATTGACTACTTATTAACCCCCTATATTATGTTTCATTGAACAGGAATTTTTTGGACGCGAAAAGGACAAATGAAGATAGAAGTGATGTCCTGTTGTTCCTAGAACAGGTGGTACATCGGGATTGGTAGAAAAAGTACATATTTTTGTTTTGTTTTTAGTCCAAAGCATGCCTAGCTAGCCACTACAGTAGGTCTCATTGGCTATATATCGACTGGACCACTCTTTCATTTGATTGAGTTTGTCGTATTGGAGGCAACAATATCTTGTAGTTGGATTATGCTTTGCTGGGAAAGCAATCTGAACTCAGACTAGACACCCGCGTGCAAAGGCACACAAGCTCCAAGCGAGCTTTCGGCAATTTGATACATAAAGTTCAAGTCTGAAGTTGTTTTAGGAATTTTAATCGATCCCTGAGGTTGAAGCTAAGCGTCTGAGGTTGTTGTTTCCTGAAACATTTACTTTGATTCGGAGTTTATTGCGAGAAAAAAAACCTTGGCAATACATGGACTAACAACTTATCGTACAATCTATGCATCCTAGCTATTTAAAATTGATCATGCATTGTCCTTGGCCGGCCATTTCCGAAATAGAATACATGAGAAATCTGCGATTGCATGCCAAGTTCCAAGTGAAAAAATAAATGGCAAAAGGTGTCCATGATCAAGGAGAGATTAGCATTCAAAAGCTATCATACAGAAAAGCAACAGTTCAACGTGATGTGAGCCAAGCTATTATGGAAGGCCGAGTATGGAACTTATTGGTCATTTGAACTTATATGAAAAAATAAATTGTCATAAAGTTAAAGATTAAAATTATGGGTAGTCTCTATAATTTTTTAAACTATCATTTTAGTTCTTATAGTTTAAAAACTATCATTTAGCATTTCTGTTTTTTTGTTTTTGTTTTTTATTTTTATTTCTTATTTTTGTGTTTCTGTTTTTTTTATGAAGAAAAATAAAAATATGTTTGGTTGATATTTATAATAAAAAAATAAAAAACAAAAACAAAAACGTGTTTGGTTGAGATTTATAAATATATATATAATTTAATAATGATAGTCTAATATGACATAAATTTAAATTATTGACCAAAAAACTCTTATACACCTTAAAAATATATTATTAGTCAATAGATTGTATTCATTATTCAATGTAAAAAAAACCTGTTTATAAAATCTGTTTTCAAAATGCAGAAAAACATCATTTTATTGTTTCTCTATTTCTGTTTGTATTTCTCTGATTTGAAAATAAAAAAAAATAGAATACAAGCAAACACATTTTTTTCCTCCGTTTCTCTATTTTTTTTGCAAAAAACAGAAAACATAAATACAAACAAACATGCCCTAAATTTTCTTTTTTTCCTAATCATTACTCATCTATCAGATTTTACTTATTTGGACCAATAAATTTTTTACATATGTTCATACCACATTAACAAAATTTAAAAGAGGATTAATTGTTGAAAAAATAAAAATTTAAGGATTAAAATGATAATTTTCAAATTATAAAAACTAAAATAATAGTTTAAAAATTTATAAAGACTACCCATAATTTTAACCCTAAAATTAATCTCCCCATGGCATATAATAGAACTTCTATAGAATGCTAGGATACTATTACATTTGACAAAATTAGCTTTTTAATTAATATTTTATGTAGATCGACGACCTTTTAGTTATGAGTTAGATTGGTGATACTGTAACAGTGTAGAGCATGTTGGTATTCATTCTTGTTTTAATTTTTTATCTTTGTTTTTTTTACATAAAAAATAACCCATTAATACAATATATAATTCTTACAAATAACATAAATTTTTTTAAATATATATATAAATTAAAAATAAAATTAACAACAACACCAAACCAATAACTTTTGTCAAATTTGTCGTAGGCAGAACTAAGAAGACATCTCTACCATGTTTAATTCTTCAAAGAAACTCAAGTCTACTGTGAAACTGGTGCGCCAAGACAAATTCTATCGACGATTATTCTGTAAGCGTGAACTCTTAATAGTTAGTGAAAGGGAATCAGGAAACAGGGGGTCCAGCCTTCGCTAGCAATCGATATCTATACACACACACACACCATAAAGCCATAACGGGACCGGTTTTAGCTAGCACTCGATGATTCACTTGGATTGCCGGATTCTAAGAACATCGTAGAAAAATGATGATTTGACACCATACGAGAGATGGTGGGGGACTAAGGTAGCCAGCCTTAGCCCCGCTTAGGTAAGTGTTTGTTATGTAACATTTTAACTGTTCAACGTGAACTGTCTCTGGTTAGAAAGAAAAGAGCGCACATGGGTGTAGATAATGTACTCTCAACCAACTTAAGAAAGGACGACATAATGTTACAAACTAAAAACACTTGACGAGGATGTTTCAATGAATCAGATAAGCCCCTAGTTCTACCTAACAGTAGTGAAAAAGAAGAAGTTAACCACAATTAAAGCTGACTTAACTATCAGTATTAATTTACATGAAAAGGTCAGACAGCATACTATGCAAGGACAACTTGTAATTCATGGCTCTTACATGGTTTGGTTTTACTTTTGGCTCCTCTAGGCTTCCCTACCAGGGTCATGAGAGAGAGTTGTAGTTCTTATAAGAAATTGACAAAGAATACGTGTTAAACTAGCAAAACAATCAACATCTTGCTTATTCGAATGAGATATAAACCAAACATTTGAAAAGGCGTGTTAATGAAGATAGGAGATATACAGAAAGCTAGAAAATGTCAATCAAAGAATGGACTATGGGAAACATGGTGCTCCTAGAGAGAGAGAGAGAGAGAGACACGGCATTGCTCATGAGGAGTTAGGTGGCCAACAAGTCCTCTCATCAACTAGCAATATAGAAGCCAACACGTGTCTGACATTCCAACAGTGACAAGGATAGTCCTCAAAGTACAACTAGATGATTTAGCTGCTTTGTTGGCAAGTAAAAGTTGAAGTCTTTTGTCCTACGCCTCGCTGAGCTTTTCCTCCTTTCTTGCTTTTCGAATATTTCAGTTCCCATCAACTCTGTAGTTGGCAGTAAAATAAAAAAATAAAAAATGAAAAACGATCCGTTCCATTTAAGATCGGGCATTTCGCAACAAAGAATTGAATGGTTTCCAAGTTCCTAGCATGCTATTATACGGGATCAGATTTATAGTCTTGCAAATCGTATAGCATTAGTAATCTTCTTAATTTAGGAATATTTCCTACAATTAGAATACTAATTTAACTTTCTCATAAAAAACTATTTTAAAGTATTTTAATTAAACACTTAACGAAAATTATATAAAATAAAAAAGACAAACATAATACAAAATATTGGAAAACTTGAAAATTTCTCTTATTACTTCAGAAAATTATATAATTAAGGATATAAAAAATAATTTACAAATGAAGAATACTAATCTATTTATAATCCTCCGTCTAATTCTTATAATGTTATATTATCTATTACTATTAATTACTCCATCGATTAAAAAATTAATTATAGATCTATAATATACTACCTTATTTTAGATACGTGAAGAATTTTTTAAAAAGTTTTGAGATTTTCTTACAAAATTTTCTAACAACTATAAAAAAATTTAAAGATGTTTTACTACTTATTCTCACTTTATCAATTAGGAGATTAATTATGAGTCTAAAGTCTCTGAGTTAGTTCTAAATATATGAAAAATCGTTTAAAATTTTCAAAAATTTTCCACAAAACTTCGTAGTTTGGTATGGCAAACAGTCACTCGGTGACGATTCACACCAACCAGATTAGCCTCTTGAAGTTTTGATTGTCGTCCACCACGTAAAATTTGAGTAGAAGGGTAAGAAAAGCCAGTATTGACGCAAGGGTCTGTACATGCGTCCAAGAATCTACGTCTTCTTCCTCAAGAAGACGGCCGTAGGATAGCGATAGCCACCTCTCACTCTATCCTAGGCATGTTTTAGTCCTTTGTGCCCACGCCTACATGACATGTTCACATTATTTTGAGACAACAGACAACCTTAGAAGGACGAATAACGTCAAGAAAGAAATACGGATCACTGCCAAAAGATTCACATGACTTATAACTTGGGTTCAGATAGAATCAGTCATTGTCAACATGTCGATGCATTACGTACTTTGGCAAGTAGGAGATAGAAAGTAGGTTTCAAATTCTTCGGTGAAAATTAAGGTCTTATTTAATTGATTTTTATTTTTTATTTTTAAAGTATAAAAATAAAAAAATAGTTTAAAAAATCATAAAAATAACACATAAATACAATAAAAAATTTAAAAATACATCCAATAACCCAATTGAATATAACTTAAAGAAACTTTCATGAGTTGTCTTGAGTTCAATAACATAATTAATCCCGACTAATTTTTGTAAATATCAAATTAATTCAATAACTGCATGTTGGAAATATTATAACTGTAGTATATCTGGCATAAGTTAATAAGGGGTCGTTTGGTATTGCTGTAGGTTGTGATTTTTAATTGTAATTTTGATATATTTATATTCGTTTTTATATTTTATTCTTAATTTTTGTATTGTATTAAGGTATTGTCTTTTTTTATTTCTATGTTAAAACTAAAACCTAAAGTACTAATCATACCAAACACGCCCTTACTAATCATATTAAACTTATTTTCTTCATTTAAGTAGACAACTGAAGCCCAAGTCTCCAACTTAGGAAAGGGGGTCATTTTCAATATAGTTAAACTTTTGGAAAAGCTACTTCACATTTTATAAAATAAAATGGGTACGAAGAAAGGTTACCATGATCTGCTGGAAATCTTAAGCCTTTCGTCGCTATGCGACCTTTTAACTTTATTAATGCAGTTACTCTTTTCTCAAGGAACCGATGACTCCCTATAAATACAGGGCATTAGCAGTATTGTATTGAACAAGGGATTTAGTCCTCTTTTCTGACACATATGGCAGAGAACTCAAATCCAGCCCAATTATCAGAGCATAGGACAACCTCACCAGTGAAGCTATTCGGTTTTCCGTTAACTAAGCACGATGAAGTCCTGACTAGAGCAGGAAACTTCGAAGAAAGCAGGAAATTCGAGTGCGATTTTTGTCGCAGAGCTTTTGTTAATTCACAAGCACTAGGAGGCCACCAAAATGCACACAAGAGAGAGCGCCAAAGAGCAAGACGTGCACAGTACAACTGCGATAGGCGGTTCGTGGCTGCAGCGCCGGTGATCAGCTCACATGCGGTGAAAGCAACTCCCTTTAATCATCCAAGAGGATCTATTGATAATACTGCAACTGCTGCTAAACTTACCCCACGAGCAAATTGTTATCCATCGCGGCCTTTGTTCATTAATCCCTCGTGGCCTTCTCAGCGAATTTATATTGCACAGCCATTACACTTTTCTTCCGCTACGATGACATCTTTTCCGGGATTACCAGACAATATTTTGTCGAAGGAGGATGCAGGTGTTGATCTCCGACTTAAACTTACTCCATCTGGCTAGGTTTAGCTGATTATGGCATGTGAAAGTTTTGGTTTTCTGTTTGAAACAATTGACTCTTTTATGTTTTCTCGTGAGTTCCGCACCCTGATCGAATGCGTAATCCCTTTGTCAATGTACACCTTTCACGCCTGATTCTGTAATAATGGTTAGGTTCTTATTCTCAGTTGCTGGTTTATGCGTAAACTAACAAGACAAACTGCAAGATAGCAGGTGTTAAAGATGCTGCAGTAACAGTTTCGGATTAGATTAATTGAGAGCTAATATTGATAGATATGTGGCATGTATAATTGTAGCGAAGCTAAAAATTACGAAGTAGGAAAGTTTTGCTTGGTCAAATTTCCATTAGATGAAATTCTTTTGCTTAAACTTGCATGTACAAAAATCAGCGGTCTGGTTCCCGACAGAACAACCGGTTTCATCCAAATCCACAGTTTGTTTTCTGTTAATGTCTAGGAGGATCTGATACAACGTTCGACAGCAAAATAAACATGGAAGGAAAGAAATCTTTACAAGTTGAGGATTGAAAATGCAGGCTTTGTGAATCAAAGGTAATACCGTAGTCACTGGTTTGTTCATTTCTGCTATTTCAATCCGCTATAAAATTGGAATGTGAGACTCAAAATGGAAATTCCAAACTATAGCCCAAGAAATTCACATACCTGTCAGATATTTTTTTTATAAAAAAAATTGCAAAAAAAGAAAATGAATTAATCGAATAATGGTAACAAGCTCCAAAGCTTTATACATACAAACCAAAATAAGAAAGGACACTCCATGCAGGTATTCCTGCACAAACAATATGCAGGAAAGATGAGCCGAATAAAAACAATAAGCTAGAACACAATACTCTAATGAAAGCCTTAACATAGTTCAACGTAAGGCTGAAAACTGCACACAGCATCCTAAATATCTTCATATTGTATCCTGCTGAAGCTCTGTTTCCAACCTGTATAATTCCTGATTTATATTTGAGCACCTGAGCATCCTGCTCCTGCATCCAAGAAACTCATATACCAGATTCATATGTTTTGCCACTACGGCTGGAAATTAGTGTGTGATTATAGATAATATTAATTTTCTTTTAGACCAGAACTGGTGTACTATGGAAAATAGAACTGTAAATGCATTTAGAATTCATGAGCGAAGTAATATTAAAAAAATAATTAAAAAACACTTCCTCTTTTTTTTTATTTAATTCATTTTTAAAAAATCATTGAATATCCCTTGTATTTGGTCAATTACTTTTTTCTGTCAATTTTTTAACGTATTTAATAAATATGATAATGTTAAATGTGAAGTAATTTGGTAGGTTGAGTGGTTGACAGAGAACCGCAATGAAATGACACAAGCAAAGTGCTTGTTTCCCCGATGACTTCACACTCCACAGCACGTCCTCTCATAGTGGCAAGCATCTCCCAAACAACACGCCTGAGTCACAATAATCGACAGAATGAGCTTGCCAAATTACTTCATTATGTTTGTTTTCCTCGTGAATATTAGATGCCTCTCGTCAGGTTTTGCTTTCCAATGATTTCTTTTTTATATAAAAAAGAAATAAAATTTTTAGTAAAGTAAAGAACCATAAATCAGAGGAATACAGAAGGCTACGTCTGACCAAGAATGACGGGCAAGCCATCAGCACCGAGGTTGTCCACTGCCCGAAAAGACATTTCCTTCCGGTTCCAGCTAAGCCAATCTCAGTGCTGGAAAAGGCAATTACTTTTAGTGAAATGTAATTTTTTTCAAAAGAAAACTTTTCCTCCAGAACGGGGTTTATTCGCGTCATTCTATAAATTCCAGATACTTCTCACATAACGTTCCTTCGGTCTCCCTCAGTAAATCGGGTATTCCGTAACTGAACATGGAGGTTGGTTACCCGTCTGGTCAAAGGTCGTACGGGGGTGACCGAAGGCTTGAGCTCGTGAGCGGGAGGAGTTTTGGGGGCAATAACCAGATCTACGAGTCGCGGCAGCGATCGCCGGATATGGGCGCGGTTGCGGGTCGTGTGAATCGGACGAGTCGGGGCGGGTCAAAACCTTGGGGTTTTAGCGATCCGGAGATGCAGAGGAAGAAGAGGGTTGCTAAGTATAACGTTTACGGTGTGGAAGGTAGGATCAAGGCCTCTTTGAGGAATGGCATCCGTTGGATCAAGAACAAGTGCTCCCAGATCATCCACGGTTACTAAGACACAGATTTTTTACGGCTTGGATTTTGTTACATCTCTCTTTTTGTTGGATTAAGTTTAGTGTGTTTTCATCAATTTTATGTTGGATGGATACTGCAATTGTTTGCAGGGAACCTTGCGTCTGTAAAAACTATTGCTCCTAAAAAAGGGCTTGCATGTCTAAAATTTTTGTTCAAGACACAAGGAGAGGAAGTTCAGTCCCAGTGTAGTCTGAGGTTGATTTTTGGTTGGACTTGGAGTACATACGAAAACAACCAATTCGATTGAGATTGGGCTTAAAGTTATATTTGTCACACTCAGCTGTCATGGTCTCGTGAGCCAGAAGTCTGTTTGTTTGTTGTTTAGGCCCTCTGGTTGTAGATTTTCCGCTGTTCACCATGAAGTAGGGCAAAAATTGCAAGTTATAAAAAATCCGAATACGAAGTTCTGGTGCAAAAATCAGCAACACATGTAATTTCAGGTGAAGAATAATAACATAAGATGTTTACTAAATAAAAATCATTCATACAAATTCTCTGAAGATGCCGTGTATTAAAAGTTGGAGCTTGTTTTAATTAGTAGACTCCATAAAAGTGTGACCTTTAGAAGAAATAATAATTTTTTTAATTTTAAAAGTTAAAATTACGTTCATTTATAATATAATTAAATCAAAACATAATAAAATATAAATCTAATTTTTACCTATTTGATATTATCCTTCATTTTCTTTGCTAACGATATCAATAGATAAATTTTATGGAGAAATTAATATTTGAAAGGAAGAACAGAATAACTATTAATTTCTCCAATGTTTCATTTCTTTATATAGAAGAAAAATAAGATTTTTAATATTAAAATTTAACATAATTAATTGAATCAAAGTTTAACTTTAATTATAATTATAATTTAATCTTAATAAAATCAAATATCATATATTTGGTCATTGAAGTTTCTTAAAATTCAAAATTAAGTCCAACTTAATTATTCTTTTGACTGTTATTTGTAATCCATTAAATTTCTAATATGTTAATAATGATTATAAATTATAATTAAAATTAGATAAATTAAAACTTTATCTAATTTATTTTTAATTTTTTAATTAAATCATTTATAATTATAGATCAAGACTAATATCTATTAATACATCATAACTATTCAAATATTAAGAATATCAAAGCAGTTTTGCTTTATCCTATCCATATGCAAATTTTTTGGTATAGTTCAATATTTTCATCATACAATATTCAAATTAAATATAGAATATAAAATTAGTGTATACTATATTTATGTTTAATTATGTTAGTTCTTTGTTATTAGTAATTGATTTACTAATAATATTTAAAAAATATTTTCAAATTATCTTTCCACTTCGGCTAAAAATTCCTTTAATCAATACTAATTAAGAATAATGAAATATTTTCTCTAATCACTTTGAATAATGAATCTTATAATGATTATTCAACTATCTCTATTAGTTCATATTATATCTGGTGACTATCGAATGAGATAAAATAGATCATGACTAGTATCAAAGTATAATAATTCTTATAAGAGATACTTTGAAAATATCGAGTCTAACGATTATTTATATAATCATCACAATTAACTTTTTTTTATTGATACATATATAATATTCCATACAAAAATTTCATATCAGATTAGTTGCATAAACTTGTTTTGTAATAAGAATCTATATGTTTATTAAGTATTTGCATATTTTAATTTATGGGATCAACTGTTTCCTTTATAAAACCGAAACATACATATGCTAGTTTTTCTCTTTTGTCTCAATAAAATAACCGCTAAAATTAATTTAAAGATACTACTTAATTATAATATAAATCTTATAGTTATAGTCTCTTCTTAATTTTAATTACA
>JAOXYD010000004.1:5143823-5155599 GCA_028565735.1 Pinacopodium congolense | reverse complement strand
TTCTAAATTTTAAAGCCTCTCTCCAAGGTACCAAAAGTGATCCATTATATTTTCCTGCTTATGCTAATCTAACAAGTCTCACCAATAAAAAGGGCTGCAATTTTTCAAACTCTGGCACCATCATAGGACACATCAACAACAAATGGCCTTAATAATATGGGTTGGCACCCATCGCCCATTTCTCCTACTCACTTTGTTGCATCAATTGATCCTAACACCCTATGGACAGAGCGTCATTCTTCGTGGCCTTATCTTGCCTACTTCCAATTTTGTCGAATTCAAGGACACACTACTAAGCGCTGTCCTTCTTTCCGTTTGGTTCTAGTTGAGTCATCTAACAACTCCAGTGCTCAAAAGTCAACCTCTCCATGGCAACCAAGAGCTAATTTCACTACCAACACTTCTGCCACACCGACATGGCTGACAACGGTGCTTCTCACCATGTCACTTTTGACCTGAGCAATCTATCACTTCATTCACCTAGGCTCCAATGTTATAATGATTAAAGATAGCACTACTCTTTAAATAACTTATACTGGTTCCACATCTCTCCAAACTCCCGATGCTCATTTTACCTTAAATAATGTTCTTTGTGTTCCACACATGAAAAAGAACTTGATTTCAATTTCCTAGTTTTGCATCTCTAAAAGTGATTCCATTGAATTTTTACCTCATTCTTTTCTGATGAAGGAACTTCGCATGGGGGCAATGCTTTTGACAGGTCAAACTAAGGATAGTGTATATGAGTGGCCAACCTCTTCCCTATCTTTTTCAAGTTTCAAGACCACTTCGTATGAGTGGCATCACCGATTAGGACACCATGCATTTCCTATCTTAAAACATGTTGTTTCTAGGATCAATTTAGATTTATCATCCTCCTTGAACTCATCTTTTTCATGTAATGCATGTCATTTTCATTGCAACAAGAGTCATAAGCTTTCATTATCTACATCTACTTTAGTTTCTAATCGACCACTTTAAATAGTTTTTTTAAGTATGGACCTCACTGATTATTTCCCATGATAGCTTTAAATATTATGTTATTCTTATGATCATTTTACCAAGTATATTTGGTTTTACCCCCTCAAACAAAAATCGGAAGTAAAAGAGATTTTCATAAGATTTATAGCAATTGTGGAAATTTTTTTTTATCAAAACATCAAAATAGTGCATTTAGACAATGGTAGTGAATATACTGCTCTTGCTAATTTTCTTACTGTCAATGACATATCTCCTTTTACTACTCCACCACACACACCTGAGCACAATGGCTTCTCCGAGCGGCATCATCTCCATATTATGGAAACAGGTCTCACTTTAATCTCTCATGCATCCATCCCATTAACCTTTTGGCCTAATTCTTTTGGCATTGCTGTATATTTGATCAACTGAATTCCAACCCTGACACTGCAATATTTTTCTCCTTATGAAATTTGGTGCGTCTCCCAATTATTCTAAACTCAAAGTCTTTGATTGTTTGAGCTATCCTTGGCTTCACCCATATACAACACATAAACTTAAATCATGTTCTAAACCATGCATTTTCCTTGGGTACTCTCTCACTCAAAGTGCCTATTTTTGTTATGATCCATTGATAACCAAAATCTATGTTTCTCGACATGTGAAATTTATTGAGTCCATCTTTCCTTTGCATCTTACTTTCTCAAATTCCACATCCAGATTCTACTGTTATTTCCACTTGGATTCCACCATTAATACAGGTCAACATTCCACCATCATGCATATCACCATCCGAAGTTGGTACCCAATAGCTCCAATGTGAAGCTCTAGCACAATCTCCACCTATGACAAACCAAACAACCGCTTCCCACCATTCCATAAATGATTCCCAAATCTAATCTATCCCACTGACCTCCACTACAAAACCCTCACCACCCATCACTTAGCCTACCCAAAACACACCATAACCAACCCATCCAATGCAAACCCGAGTAAAAAACAACATTTATAAACCTATTCCAAAATTAAACCTTCAAACCCAATTATCCAAATCTCCTGACCTTGAATCCACAACCATAACTTAAGCTTTTTAAGAACCAAAATGGCATGGTGCAATGTCAGAAGAATATAATGCTCTTGTTCGGAATGGAACTTAGGAGCTAATGCCACCTAATCCTAGTCAAAATGTTGTGGGTTATAAGTGGATTTTCCAAATTAAACATAACTCTAATGGTTCCATTGACAGGTACAATGCATGATTGGTTACAAAAGGTTTTTATCAACGTCCAGGAGTTGATTATCATGACACTTTTAGTCCAGTAATCAAACCAACCACCATTCGTCTTATTCTTAGTCTTACAGTAAGTCATGGTTGGTCCCTTCATCAGTTTGATGTCAAAAACGCCCTTTTACAATGCCATCTCAGTGAGAATGTGTATATGACTCAACCACTAGAGTTCATTGATCGAGATTTTCCATCATATGTATGTAAGCTCCGGGAAGCTATTTATGGCCTAAAACAAGCACCTCGAGCTTGATATCAAGAACTTTGCACTTTCCTACTTCATTATGGCTTCAAAAATTCACATGTTGATGCATCTCTATTCGTCTTCAAATCTAATGGCCATTCCTTATATCTACTTGTTTATGTTGACGACTTAATTGTCACTGGGGATATGTTGCAATGATAAATTGGTTTGTTCATTTATTAGCAAGTCGATTTTCACTTAAGGACCTCGACTTGCTTTCTTACTTATTGGGTGTTGAAGTTCTTCCTAATAAGCATGGTCTTTTGCTCTCTCAACAGTGTTACTTGTTGAACATTCTTGCTCATGCACAAATGTTGGATGCTAAACTGTTCAAACACCACTACCAACAAGCTAATCACTATCGCTACACTCAGGGACTGCCTTATCTGATCCTTTAGAATTTTGAGTAATAGTGGGTAGTCTACAATATCTCTTATTTACTCGTCTTGGCATTGCCTTTGTTGTTAATAAGTTGTCTCAATTTATGCACAAGCAAACCATTGAACATTAGGCTCTTATCAAACGATTACTAAGATATCTGTGTGGCACTCCTCTATCGTGACTCTCCAGCTCTATCGTGACTCTCTTACTTCCTTGCATGCATTATCCGATGTTGACTGGGTTGGAAATGTCAATGACTTCTCATCAACTAGTGCTTACATCATATATTTAGGTCGCAATCCCATCTCTTAAAGCTCCAAAAAGCAACAAATCGTTGCTCACTCGTCTACCGAGGTTGAATATCAATCTGTCGCTAATACTACTGCTGAAATAAATTAGGTTTGCTCTATGTTAAATGATATTGGTCTTAAACCTTCTATATGTCCGGTGATATACTGTGATAATATTGGGGCAAATAAATTGTGCTTTAACCCAGTTTTTCATTCATGAATGAAACATGCGGCTATCGACTATCATTTGATTCGTGATCAAGTGCAAAATGGTACTTTGCAGGTTGCACATATATCCTTTGTTGATCAGCTCGTTGATATTTTAACAAAGCCATGTCCTCGGACTCAGTTCCTCTTTCTTAAGGACAATATTGGACTCTCTTGTCGAGTTCCATCTTGAGGGGGCCTAACAGAAGACTTCCACCAAGTTTTCACCATAAGATTGATTCCTATGGCATCCCGTTAGATTTGTTTTGTATTTTAAATTTCTTTGACCGTGTATTTTGATTTGATGTATTCCTTATATATAGGAGTTAGCTTCAGACTCTAGTTTACATCTTCAAGAATCATATGTGTATATATGTCATTGCAATGAGAAACAGAGGAAGTCGAAATCCTATTCATTTATCACTTTCATCACTCCGACACGTTTCCTCCTTTAGAAATTATTGTGAAAGTCCTTGGAATTGTTGGAACAGAAGCTAGTAGTATTAATATAGTCAAAAAGAGTTTTTAGGTGTTAAGGGAGAACAAGACAATTACATATATTTTTGTAAGAATGTTGTACTGAAGTTGACCATAATTTCTCTATTTCTTGTTAATAAAATATAAGGTTGCTTTAACATTAGAAATCCTTGTTCGTTAAAGTCATAAAGGATTTGAAAAATATGCTTTGGAAATCACGGTACTAGACAGAATTTTTAGGTGTCTAATAGAGATAGGGGACTCGTTTTGAAAACAAAAACACAGTAAGTATCCAAATTAAACATCTAATGAATTATTATAGTGGGTTAACTACTAGAAGCTATGTAAAGTTCCACAGTGAAAGGTTATATAGCACACGCATCAAGATTAAAGAGTTAAGTTTTCTAATATTACATGTTTAAAATTTTGGAATAATTTTATTGGACCATAGTCCATTTAATTGTTTCAACATTTAGTTTAGACAATATTAATTGGATTAAGTAAAAATAATTTATTGGATTAATGATCCAGAAGAGATAAATATTTGTCTAGAAGAAAATGTGACCCTATCAGTGTGGGCAGATAGGTTATCAGACTGCAATGGGGTTGTCTAATAAAAGACTGTCCATAAGGACCAGTAATAGATCTCCTACTCTTGCTATATATAGTTTTGACTATTCAGTCACTTGACCCATTACAATAACCAAGCATTAGAAAAGAGCAGAAAGACAACACAAAAATTCTCTGACTTCTCTCCTCTCTCTCTCTCTCTCTCTCTCTCTCTATTTCTGCAAAATTTGTAGAACTTTCTCCCTCTTTGCATTTGTTTTATGTGTTTTTCAGGTGATTTGAGATAGCTCCGGTAACTGGATTCCGTAATTTTCAGACAAATGGGCCGAAAATCAGGTTTGATTTCTACATAAAATTACATTTATATGATTAGATCTATAATTTTTTTCATGTTTTAAACCTAAAGAATATAACATGTGGCATCAAAGTCAGCCATATAAGTGTTTTTTGTGTTGAAATTGCTACGTTCTTCATCTGGAAAAATGAAGAACATTGTTTGTGTTCACAGATCTATGTTTTTATTGTGTTATTTTCAGAATGCATGCTAGAATGTAGAAAATAATATCTAGATAGTAAAAAAATGAACATTCGGAGTTGTTTGAGCCAAATATGACTCGGATCTGTGAAAAATAGACTCAGAAAATACCCAGAAATCGTGCAAGAGATGATTTAGAGAAGAGAACTATAGTGTGTGTCCCACACGCAGGGACAAAGGTGAGTGGGGGGTCAATGGACCATGGTTATTTGATAATGACGTCATCATGACATCAGCAACTATTGTGCATAGTTACTGTTCATTGGTATTGTGTAGCTACTGTATAGTTACAATTCATTAGTACTGTGCAGTGATGTCATTGTGACGTCTCAAACTACTGTGCATTATGCTACTGTATAGATACTGTGCGTGCTGTTTGAACTGCTGACTGGGTAGAATCTACTAACGTGGTACTGACTTGACTGCTGACGTGGCACCCACTAAAGAACAAAAAAACTTAAAATTTCCAAATTTATAGAATGGTCCCTAAGGTGGTTTTGGACCATATTTTGGTTTTTCTCAATTTTTAAAATGCATTTTTCTATTTTTTTCTAGATTTTTACATTAGTAAATATAAAGATTTAACTTCAAAAAAGTTTAAATGCATTTACAAAAGTTATTTAAAGTGATTTTTCTTGCAATTTGGTATAGTATAAAGAAGATAAATACAGTAATATTATCTCATATGATTTTTTTTGTTAATTTCATGATTAATCAAATTTTAATTATTTTATTGCTGAATAATATTCAACATAAAGGCTTAGATAATGCATTCAGCACTTATTTTGTGACATAATTAGTTGCCTACGGTTATTTGCAATGCATGATAGTACAGTGTCTCATATTTTTATATGCCCATATAGTTATTATATGAGGATAACATACAGAAGTATCTCTAGTACTTGAGGAAATGATTTAAATACTGATAAGAATGTAGTCACCACAGTGGCCTTTCGAGTTGGTATGAGAATCATGTTTGCTTGCATGTTGGGCGATGTCTCTTGTTTTGTATTTGGTCATTCAGCCCACATGTGTTTACCTTATATGAAACTTGAGATGTACATAAAGGCATGTTATGAGGGAAAGCCGATGCTTGAGTGATTTATACACTCACATATGGTAGACTCATGAGAGTTGATGACATGTACTCTGACCGCTTTTATGTGGGGGTCTTATTCATATGCTATGTATTCTGCTCACAAGTGTTTCATGATTTATGAATAGGATGCTCGGTTCACCTTTTATGGCTTTGGGTATAAATGTTGTCCTACATTTGTGATGATCATACATTATCTAATTTTGCAGTCACCTTTTCGATGAATGGATGCATACTCACGATTTAATTGCTAAGTAATAATAATCTCGCAAAATGGAAGGAAGACATAATCTTTGTGTTAAGGGTGGCTCATCTACATTCAGCTTTAACAGCTGACGAACCACCTCTGATAGATCATTCCAGCAGCTCTGAGATGGAGAAAGTCAACTATGCAAACTGGGAAAGGATTAACAGGCTTGCTTATCTGAAAATTGAGATGTCCATTCCAAGCAACATCTTCAACGAACTTCAGAGTACAACCTCAACAAAGAAGCTCATGAAAATTATATTACAGACATACAGTGCCTCTTCTAGTGGTAAGATAATGTCTCTGATCAGAAGATTATTTTCCATGAGATATACAGAAACTAGGGGAGTACGACCGTATTTGCTGAGCATGGTAGACCTATAAAAGAGGCTTGAGACGATGAGTTTTCCTTTCTCAGAGAAGTTTATAGTGCATTATGCACTTACAACTTTTCCAGAGGAATTCACGTACTTAGTTATAGCTTTCATGACTTAGCATGAATCTTAGGATATCAATACTCTGATATTTTACTGTGGACCTAAGGAAGAGAAGCTAAGTACCATGCTACAAGTAGTGCTGATCACGACTCAGCCAAAAGGTAAGGCAAAGGCTTTCAAACCCAAAGGCAAAGCTCCTTAAGATCCTACAGTAAAAGGTCCTAGTCATACTAGTGGGACCAAGGGATAAGAAAAAGCATGTGTATTCAAATGCTTCTGGTGCAAAAAGAAGAGTCACAGGAAGAAGAACTATTTCAAGTATAAGACTTAGAAAGAACAGCAAAAGAAATCAGGCAACTCTTTAGCCCTTGTTATTCATGAATCCAATGTTACTTTAGCCATATCTGGTTCTTGGTGGTTAGATAGTGGAGCTTCTACTCATGTTACTTCCACATTATAGGGGTTCAAAATAAGGAGGAAGCCAAATCAGGATGAATTAAGCTTATGGTTGGCAACAATGAAGAAGTAGTTGTAGAATTTGTTGGAGTGGTGTGTTTAATTTTAGATTCAAGCTTTGAGTTTGTATTGCAAAACACATTTTATGTACCGTCTTTTAGACGGAATTTGATTTCTGTATCTATTTTAGATAAAGAAGGTTACAGTTTGGTGATCAATGATTCTATGGTTAAATTATAATATGATGCAAAACATATTGATACAGCTTTCTTATCCTATGGATTATACATAATGTATTTCACTCTGGACAATTTCTATTCTACTTCTTACATAACTGAAAAGACTGTTGTAAACAGGCCTCTCATAAAAGATAAATCATACATGCTGTGGCATAGGTCACATCTCTAAAGAAAAATTTGAGAGATTGATGAAGGATAACATTATTCCAACACTTAATTTTTCAGATTTAGAGACATGTGTTGATTTTTGTAGAGGTAAAATGACCAAAATAAAGAATAAAAATTCTAGGAGTAGTTCTGAGGTATTGAAAATAATCTATACAGATATTTCTGGTCCCTACTCACCTATAATTTATGGATCTAGGTATTTTGTGACTTTCATTGATGACATTTCTCGCTACAGTTATGTATTCTTAATTAAAGAAAAGTCTGAAGAACTTGATAACTTTAAAGTGTTTAGGACTAAAGTTGTGGAACAATTGGGAAAATTCATCAAGATAGTTAGATTTAACCGAAGAGGAGAATATTATGGCAGACATAGAGTTACAGGATAAGAAAAAGATCTGTTTGCCAGATATTTGGAAAATTATAGTATAGTTGCTCAGTTTACTATGCTAAGTAGTCCTGAACAAAATGGTGTGGTCGAAAGGCACAATCGCACCTTAAATGATATGATGAGAAGCATGTAAAGCAGGACTAACCTTCCAGAATATCTTTGGGGCAAAGCCATAAATATATCCTTGTACATTTTGAACAGATTCCCCAGTAAATCAGTACCAAAGACTCTATTTGAGTTATGGAAGGGATGGAAACCATCCTTGACCCATATCCGAGTTTGGAGTTGCCCAGTTGAAGTATGACTGTATAATCCGAATGAGAGTAAATTGCATTCTCGTTCTACTCATTGCTATTTTATAAGATACCCTGACCACTCTAAGGGCTACAGATTTTACTGTAGAGAAGGAGGTTCCAGAATTGTGGAATCACAAATAACAAAGTTTTTGAAATTTGATGTGACTGATGAAAATGCTCATCCCAGTAGTTCTGATTTAGGTAGCATTCAGACGACCATAGTGTCGTATCCTACGGCTATTCAGATAGGATCAATGGATCCTAGACCTAGTGTCATACTAGTACAGAACTAGGAACCAATATAGACTATGGATAATACTGATACAGTTCCTGAGGCATAAGCTCCAGTTGACTAGGCTCTAGTAAGAAGATCTGATAGGATAGGGAGACATGCTATCTCATCAAACTATATGGTTTAACTAGGGGAGAGTGATTATGACATTGGTCGGATCATAGATCCAGTGACCTTTACATAAGCTATTTTTGGTCCTCATGCAGATTTGTAGTAGGATGCAATAATTAAAACAGAATCAAGTATGAGAACTTGTTGACTTACCTCAAGGTTATAAAGTCGTAAACTGTAAGTAGATATATAAGACCAAGAAGGATCCTCAAGGTAAATTTAAGCGGTTTAAAGCCAGATTGGTCACTAAAGGATTTACTTAGAGAGAAGGAGTTGATTTTAATCTCACCTTCTCTCCAGTATCCTCTAAGGATGCTTTTAGAGTGATTATGGCATTAGTAGCTCATTATGATCTAGAGTTACATCAGATGGATGTCAAGACCGCTTTCTTGAATAGAGATCTTTATGAAGAGGTCTATATGGTGCAGCCTGAAGGTTTTTAACAAGATGATACAAGTCATCAAGTCTGCAGATTGAGGAAGTCGCTATATGGTTTAAAGCAAGCTTCCCGATAATGGTATCTAAAGTTTGATGAAGTAATTATCACCTTTGATTTTGTAGAAAATAGAGCTGAAATATGTTTTTATTCCAAGATTAAAGATGGTAAGATGATCTTTCTACTGTTGTATGTGGATAACATCTTACTAGCATCAAATAATTTGGGCATGTTGCATGAAGTTAAACAACTTTTGTCCAAACAATTTGATATGAGGGATCTTGGTGAAGCATCATATGTCTTGAGTATTCAAATTCAACGGGACAGATCTCAAAACTTGTTGGGTTTCTCACAAAAGGCATACATATAGCATTTGTTACGAAGGTTTCATATGAAAAACTGTAAACCTTGCGCAGTACTGATCTCTCATGGAGAGAGATTATCTTTGGTACAGTGTCCAATAAATGAAGTTGAAAAGGAGGCCATGAAGAATATACTGTATTCTATTAAAGTAGGTAGTATGATGTATGCACAGGTATATACTAGACTGGATATTACATTTGTTGTAGGTCTGTTGGATAGGTATTTATCTAACCCAGATATGGACCACTAGAACGAAGTAAAATGAATTTTGGGATACCTTCAAGGTAGTAAGGATTATATACTCGTATAAAAAAAAGTTAAAAGTTTGGATCTGATAGGATATACTGATTCATATTTTACTATGTGTTCAGATGACAGAAAGTCCACTTCATGTTACATCTTCATGCTAGTAGATGGTGCAATCTCGTGAAAGAATGTCAAACAGACACTCGTAACATCATTTACTATGCATGTAAAGTTTGTTGCGTGCTATGGAGATGCTACATAGGCAGTGTGGTTAAGAAATTTAATTTCTGAATTATCTATGATACAGACAATTGTTCAACCAATACAGTTATACTGTGACAATCTTTCTACGGTATTGTTTAATAACAATAATAAGAACATCATAGGGTTGAAGTATTTTGAGATCAAGTATTTGACTATAAAGAAATTGGTGCAGAAAGGTGACATTACAGTAGAGCATATTTCAACAAAAAATATGCTCGCAAACCCACTAACTAAAGAACTATGACCCATCAATTTTCAAAGATATGTCGACAATATGAGTGTACAGAAGTCCTTTGACAGTGTTAGTTAGGGGTATACAGATTCAAAGTCTTAAGATTTGCGTCAATCTTAAGCATTTCGAGGTCATTAAGTATTATTACAGTATGACTTGTACTATGTCTTCAGACACATATAGTTATTTCGAAATGCCATAAGTATATTGAGACATAGTGAAATAAAGTACTCATCCTATATGGATATCTCTAAATGCAGTTTAGCATAAAGTAGAGATACTGAGATTGAAAAACGAAGCGTGATACCTACACAGTGGTATCATGTAGTTTGCCACACTATATTTTCTCACTCATGTTAGTAAGGTGATTCAATATGCGTGATTATATTGGAGCTGTGTCCCTATATGATGCATATTTCTAGTATCTTTCGGTATTGATAACCTTATAAGACGGAGTGAATGACTTTATTTATTTATGGATCTTAAAGTATATCCAGTCTTTGTTTTTACTTGGTCATTCTTATTGAGACAATTAATGTTTGTCCATGAAAGAGAATGTTAGAATAATTTTGTTGGACCACAGTCCACTTAATTGTTTCAGCATTTAATTTGGACAACATTAATTGGATTAAATAAAAAAATAATTTATTAGATTAATGGTCCATATGGATAAATATGTGTTTAAAAGAAAATGTGACCCTATTAATGTGGACGGATAGGTTATTAGATTGTGATGTGGTTGTCTAATAAAAGACTGTCTATAAAGACTAGTGCTAGATCTCTTATCCTTGCTATATATAGTCTTGACTGTTCAGTCACTTGATCCATAACAAGAACTAAACATTAGAAAAGAGAAGAAAGACATCACAAATTTTCTTTGACTTCTCTCCTCTCTATCTCTAGTTCTGCAGAACTCTCTCCCTCCCTGTATTTGTTTTTTTTATGTTTTTTAGATGTTCGGGACAACTCCGGGTGACAGATTCTGTAATTTACAGACAAATGGATACAAAAGCAGGTTTGATTTCTACATAAAATCAAGTTTATATGGTTAGATTTTGGTTTATTCATATTTTTAAACCTAAAATTTATAACACGATTGTGTCAAACTTGAACCTCCAATGATCGTATCTCATTTTACATACAATAAATGCTTAATTATATTAGTTAAAATACCCTCCAATTCAATGAAATGTAAATGTCAATGATAAAGCACTCTATAGTCAAACCAACATAAAAACTATTGGAGCCTATCTCCACCATAATTACTTCATTTCTAATGCTTGCTTAAGATTTAATTCACTTGTAATTTAATCGTGATAGGGAAGTGGATACCAATTAATGAGGAGAAAACACTTGGAATTCCAACCAGAAATTAAAGAAGAAATTTGAAATAATTCTATGGCAATTAAGTAATGTAATTGCCATAGAATTATGTTTTTATCTATAATTAGTTAATATCAAGATTATTTTTCGCATGAAATTTTTATTTATATATGTTGCTAAATGGTCATTAATTTATATAAGATTATAGATGAAATCAAAATTTATGAATTATC
>JAOXYD010000004.1:5115324-5137843 GCA_028565735.1 Pinacopodium congolense | reverse complement strand
CGGATAACATGAAAACTTTTTAAGTCAGTCCCAATATAACAACATATCGGAAGTCTAGTGAGCCGCGTCTTCTTCCTTGTAATCCAAGAATTATGCTATTAAGTGGATTTTCATAAGGCTTGTTGAACCAAGGGTGGTTTTACCCTGGTTTTAATGATGAAATTTTTTTGTACTAATGTATTTTTTAATTTTTATGTGTTTTAAAGAAAGGTTTAACAGATGCATAATTGGAGCCTTATAGTTGAATAACATGTTTAAAGTTTACTGTGAAGTATTAAAGAGCGTGGTGAGATGGTCGAATACTGAGATGAAAGAGAAGCATTAGAGTTAAAGATGGATGATGGAAGATCAAATTCAAGATAGTATTTTTTCTAAGTTTTAGTGAAAGTATTCTCTTTGGTCTTATCATAATGTTGAAAGGGCTCATATCATACATATTGCATTCATTGTTAGAATTTTTCATATACGATGCATAACCAAAAGACGTTATATGAGATTATTGTGTGTGAAAATCCTCTTAATGTATGTATGGTTGATCGTATGTGTTGCATGAGATATGAGTGTGCATGAATTCATGAATTGGTTAAATTATGAGTAAATGAATGTATATGAATTGGGCATGACTTATGTGGTAAGTCTGTCTTATATGTTAAATTTTGCGAATTGGTTAAGCAAATGTGTGAATTTAAGTTGTATGAATTGGAAAATTAGTAAATTATGTGATTGTATATGATAAGATGAAAATGAATGGGTTGGGATTAATGAAATTTGGTAAGTTAGATGAATATGATTGTGTGATTGTGTTAAGCTAAGATAAATCGAGTTAAAATATGTTCATAATTAATAAAAAAATATATGTTAAGATATATTTTAAAGAGTTTAGAATTGATTTGAGATATGTTTGAATCAGATTGGCCCTTATTGACTTAAAAGAGCCATTTCAATACATAGACTAGTCGATTGATGTTATGCATCAGTGTACTGATTGTGGCATAATTCGCGAACCAATAGGCAAATCCTACAAAGGTATTATTAATAAATTTTTTATAACCTTATGTTAAAATTCAACAAGGGTTAAGGAGGCTTAGTAAGGCTACAAATATGTGTTTTTATATAGTTTTGTACCCAAGAATTGTGTGAATCATTCTTACAAAGAAATTGAGCATTGAAAGTTTCAGTTTATAATTTCGGTTAGGATTTTGGTAGTTTCATGAACTATTTATAAGTTGCTTTAAGTACTTTCATTCATAAATTTAATATAAGCTCTTAAACACCTTGGTAAGTCAAGAATAACATAATTTTAGAGGTGTTTATATTAGAAGTGTGTTTGTGAGAAGTGAAATTTGTGAAGAAGAAAGGATTGTGAGTGAATGTGAGAGTTGGTTATCCTTAAGCCATTAAAAAGGAGAGTGTAGTGAGGTTATCCTTAAGCCTTAGAAAAAAGAGTGTGATTGGTAGGTTATTCTTTAGCCTAAAAAAGAAGACTGAATTTTTATACTTGACCCTTAAAAAAGAAATTACATTTTAAAATTGTATTTCTTTTTTCATAGTGAAAATCTCAATAAAGTTTGCTAGAGACTACCTATAGTAGAAAGTGAACATTTTTGAACCAGTATAAATCATTTGTATCTTTCTTCACTTACATTTTGATATTTCAATTATATATTTATAAGTAGTTTAATTACTTATATTTTTTAATAATTGTTGAATATATTGTTAACTAGCTCCCTCTTGTTTATTTATTTCATTTGGTGAATTGGGAGATTAGTTTAATATTTTTTGGCTTCCACTTAGTTTAAGCCCCTAACTCACCCCTATATGCAATACGGACCAATAATTAGTATTAGAATATAGGAAACACAATTGTATAATTCTAGCAAATTAGGAAGGAAAGATAGATGGAATTTTTAGGAGATGCCATAGATGTACCCATAACTACTTGAGTTGAAAATTTAGAATTAAATATTTCATATGTGGTAAAAGTGTAAAATTATGGAAAATAGTCATAAAAAGTCCCTATGTCCCTATAAAATTAATAAATGGAAAATTCCAAAGGTAGTAAAAGAATGGGATGACTAGGATATGAAACTAGTGTTTTTAAACAACAAAGCCTTAAATATTTAACACTTTGGAAACATTTTTGACAAAAAGGGGGCGAATGTGAGATGTGTGATGTTAGAAAGGGGTAGCAAAATATTTACATATGTTATTTGCATATGATGTTATGATATTTGCATATGTTTGTATTAAATGGGAATTTTTCTTGATGTTTATTCCTAATATTACATGGTTTTTTCTTCATTAAAAAGGGAGATTGTTGAACAAAAGGCGATTCTACCCTTATTTTGATGAGGATAAAATAGTTTTACTGATGTATTTATTAAGTTTGATGTGTTTGAAAGATAGTTTGATGGATGTGTAATCATGAAGATATATGATCAGAGCTTTAGAGTTGAATAACATGTTTGAAGTTTACCTTAAAGTATTGAAGGGTATGGGGAGATGGTTGAAGACCAAGATGAAAGAGGAGCATTAAAGTTGAACTTGAAGTTTAAGATTGAAGATGGAATATTAAATTCAAGATAACATTTCTGATAAGTTTTTTTAAAAAGTTTTAGTGTAAGTCTTGTCTTTGGTCTTAGCATAGTTATTAGGTTTGTATGGCACCTAAGAAGGAGGTGAATTAGGTTTTAAGATAATTTTTTAAAATAAAAAAGATGTGGAAGCAAATGCACTGAAATAATCAAGCAAAATACAATAATATAAATACATAAAAATAAAGAGTAAGGGAGGAGGAGGTACACCGAATTTATTTTAGTTCATAGCTGTCCACTTGCCCCTACGTCTAGTCTCCAATATCAATGTTGAGATTTTGTTTTTATTGCAACTTAATAAGAATACAACATTTCAAAATACAATCCTTTTTCAAAAACTAAAGGATAACCTTTCACTCAATTTTTTTTTCTAAGCTTAAGAATAATCTCTCTAATTCTTACAAGACTAATTTTACGAAGAAATTACTTCACTTAATTTTACATGGTGTATAAAAGAGGCTAGAAGGATGACTACAAAAAAAAAAAATAATGCTAAAACACCCCACCCAATGACACACCATAAATAAGAAAGAAATCCACAATTCTTAGACAACCTTAACACACTTAATAAAACATATGTATAGCCTTTGTAAAAGCATTGGAAAACTTGTATATCTCACATATATCACTAAAAAGGACCCTTTTCACATAACATAAATAAAACAACATATTTATACTCATTATTTAGCCATCTATCCGTTGTATAACGAACATTATATTCGTTGTCTAACGGACAAAAATAATGTTATAAAGGATTAATTATTTTACCATTGTGTAATCTATCTAAACATGATTTTTCTCTATATTTTCTCAACATTCAGTCGACTAATAGCTATGGTTTAGTTGACTGATATCCTTCGCCTTAAGTTCAGTCAACCAACCTAACTCATTCGATCGACCGATGCTTCATTAGGCCGACCTATATTAAAACCAATTAACCCATCTAAATAAACCATCACAAAAACATAAACATATTTAACTTACCTTTTAACTTAAGCATTTAATACAATACTAATTATTTTAATTAACTTATTCATTCTTAATCAATTAAAATGAACATCAAGAGTAGATAATTAAATTAAACATATAAACATTTAGATTATGTACCTATATGTATATTTTAGAATATGTATGAATGAATGATCAATTATAAGCCTTTTAAAAACACCAAAATAAAATCAAGTAAAGTTTACACTAAACAAAATATAAGTAAACTTATTCTAGACTGCATTCCTTCTTCAAACTTTGATTTTCCACTTCAAAGCTCTTTGAGTGAATCTTGATCTTTATCTAATCTATCTTTCAACGTACTTAAAAGCAAAAACATTAGTAGTAGAGATTGTTTTGTCATTATTAAAATAAGTTGGAACCTCCCTTAGTTCAACATTCTCCACTTTTTTAGTGATGACAAAATCAAGTGATATTATAAATAATAAAAATAATTAATTTAATAAACTCCCACTGAATATTTCAAAATTAAGAAGTAACAATTCATCATCATATTTTCAATTTTAAATAAAACAATCAATTAACATCATATAAGAAACAGGATTTTAAAAAGTTGGAATAGGTAAAACATTACTGATCCCCTTCAACTTATGCAATAGACACTCCCCTTAAATAAAACATAATTTTACACACTCTGCCATTACATAATTTTATACACTTTGCCATTGCATAATTTTACATAATTTGCCACAACAAAATATCACATCATCTCCCTCTTGTTTGAATCACCAAAAGGGTAAGAATAATTACACATCCAAACAATTAAAGCCACCGTGCAATATATTAAAATAAAAGAGGGAAACTATACGATAAAGATATATATACCAAAAACCTTCATGAGAAGGAATCATTGATAAAGATAAAAAGGTCAAAATGTAACACAAACATCCAAATACAACAAGTCGTAAGAAAAGAAATGATCACTAAGAAGGATATATTAGAGACGGGGGCGGAAGCCGAGAGAGAAGCTCGCAAAATAAAGAATTTTGCTCAAAACATAGAGTAGTATACTCGTGAAGCAAGGTCCAATACTTGTCAAACTAACCCCTCATATGAGTAAGCTCACAATGAATGGATGTAGTCTTAAACGTTGAAGAAATTTATGGAGATCCAATGTAGGTTCCAAGAACAGGTGCAACAGAAGTTAGTCTAGTAGAAGTACCTCCAGCATCAAGGTGTGGAGAGACAGGATGACTCACAGGTGCAGGAATATCATCATCAAGAGGATGAATAGGAGTGGTGGAGTGTTACCATCTCTGGAGAGGTCGAGTCATATGGCCTTTAACAATTTGAAAACCCATGCGCTTTAGGTAATTTTGATCAAAGAAAGAAAGAAACTCAAAATCATCTTCCATAAAAGGGATGTGGAAATGTTGAAAGATGAGACTAAGAATCAAAGGATAGGGAATGTGTTGGCCCCTTTTCTTGCCTTAAGCAAAATGGATCATACTATGCAAGATGAAATAACCTAGTTGGATTTTCTCACCAAGCATTAGAGTAGGAAAAAAACCAAAGTTCATCATATCTTAGGTCATTATAATGACCACTAGAAGAGAGAAAGTTATATTTAATGAATAAGTGATGGAATTTAGGTATAGCACTCATATCTCTCACATCCTTTGAATTTTCAGTGATACCTTCCTCACTCTCTAACTCAAAAATGGTTTAGACTCTCTTAGCTAAGGAGTGCGTGGTAGCAAATTTTGACATACAGTCATAGTAGGAGAACAATGGGGATAGGGATTCCAAGAATGTTATTGATAATATCTATAGATAGATGGATAGGGACATTCTCTACTTTGGATAAGATGATATACTCATCATTTTCCTTTACCTCTCTAAGGTTACAATAAAAAAGCTTTATAGCCATAGGGCGGGTTTCAGTTAAAAGAGTAAAAAGAGGCTCCCACCCTTGATCGATGAAAACCTAAACAAGGCCATTTTCCCTAAAGAAGCCTACCTGGGTAAGAGAGATAACACATTTTTTTTAGACTTTCCTAGAAGCATAATTTTGAAACTAATTATAATCAACATCAAAGTAATCACTTTCTTGTTTAGCTTGAGGTCTCCTATCCCTAGAGGTACACCACCTCAAGTTGTAACCATATCCATATTAGAGGCAAGCTAAGAATACAAGAAATGAAAAGAGCTCTATAAAAAGCAAGGAACATCTAAAGGAGCTATAGGAATGGAAAAAGCGCATAGATATAAAAAAATTGTAAACTTTGAAAATTCTAAAAGAACTTATTAAAACATTAATTTAAGGTTTCTAAAACGTATTTCCTTAAGGAAAAAAAATTAGGAAATCTTGTCAGAATAGATCAAATTAATTAAACTAATTAGACAATTGAATTTATGAAATTTTAATTTAATAAAAAATGGAAAGCTTTTAAAGAAAAAAACTGAAAATTTGGAAAATTCATAGATGACTTAGAAATATCATATTATTTAATCAAAAATCCTAATTAAACTTCTAATTGAGATGTAGAGGAAAACTTAATGAAAGTCAATTATCTTGACTACAAGTTTGCATAAACCCAAGACATAACTCCTAAAATTAGGGGGGAAATAGGAATTTAGGGCAATTAAGTGGAATTGATTAAACAAATGTCTTAATATAATGTTTAATTGAATTTCTAACATGATAATTTCACTAAAAATTCAAAAATTTGACCAAAACTTAAAATAAACTCTAAATATCATATTTAAAATTAGGAAAATCAAAATTAAGTTAAACCAAAAGCAATTGTCTGAATAATAAACTTAAATAAATTAATTTTTTAAAAGACTAATTTTAAGAAAATTAGCATAATTTAGCCAGAAATTCGAATATACCCTAAGCATTCAAATTGAAATTAGGTTAAAAAATCAAATTAATCAAATGCAGATGCAATTAGATGTCCTAAACACTCAGTCATGGTTCCAATTGTAAGAAAAGACCAAAAATCAAGCTAATTTGTCAATTCTATTCAAAAATCCCAATTCTGAAACCTTAAAATGCTAGAAATCTAAAATTGATACAAAGTAAGAGTAATTAAAGCTAAATGATAGAGGGCTATGGATTTGAGTGTTACCAGGAGCACAAAGACAACCTTGGAGACACTTGAAATTTGCCAGAGATGGAGACGAGATATAGAGAAGTGTCGGTGGAGATGTAAAGGGAAGAGAGGAGGTTTTAAAGGGAGAATAAGGTTAGAGGGATGTTAAAATGGCTTTAGGAGCCAAAATAAGGCAATTTGGTGGCTTAAAAAACTCAAAGAAGGCGACGTAGAAGCTTTGAGGAATAACGATAATGGGGAAAAGGCGAGAGAGGAGAGAGAAGTAGAAATAAAACAAAAGAGGGAAGAAGGAATATAAGTCACGATGTTTTTAAACTTTGGTCAACCAAATTACTTATATCAGTTGACCAATCATTGGTTGACCGAAGGAATAATTTGGTCAACCAAATGATCATAGACGCACAAACATAAACAATTTCCATCCAAAATTTTCAATAATAACAAACTATATCATTTAAGAAAATTTTATCAAGTTCTTCACATACTCATAATAATTAGGTACCTTTATTATTCTCCATATATCCTTTTTATTTGGTTTAACAATGGTGGTTTGTTTCTTTTTATTTATTGAAGGTACCTAAAAAATAGAGATTTACCAAAGTTTTGGTACCCATATCATCTTAGATTCATGAGTGTTAGTCGTATATCTTTCACGACCATTTGATAACACATCCACGTTCCTCAGTAAATCATATCAAAAATATTTTGCATGTTAATATCTTTCACAACACGGGCAAAATCAAGGAGTCGATATTTTGCATGTATTTTTAGGCCTATAATCGTGATAAAACCTTTGATGAAATTTTTTCTTAGGTTGAATGAAGGTTCTTATATGATTAAAACAATGTTAAGGAAATTTCTTAGGTCTTGATGCATATATGAATGCATGATGCCTAGGTTGAGTTCTAATTGATGATGCATTTTGAACAAACTTTGGACATTCATCTTCTAAATTCTTTCCCTTTACAAAAATAGTTTTACTAGATGATGCTTCATTAATATATCCTAAGCCATGTTTCTCATCCCATCTTTTGAATGCTTAGCATGGTTTCTATTTTTTTTTTTCCTTTTGTAAATTTCAACAGTGATTCTTTAAGTGATTCCACTTCTTTTTTTAAGGTTATATTTTCATTTACCAATTCATCATTATCTTTGTTCATTGAATCTAAATCTTTTCTAAGGCTATCATTTTCCAATCTATATTCATCAATCATTTTTATTGATTCCTTATTTTTGTCTTACAGTTTCTTCTTAGTCTTATATGAATTCTAACAATTCCTCATAAGTTTATTCAACTTCACATTCATCGTTTGAGTGGGTAATGCTTACCTTATTTTGAGCCATGAAGAATATATTTGCTATCTCTTCTTTTTCTGATTCATTTGACTCGAACCATCCCGCTTTTAGTTCTTTCTTCTTGAAGTCCTTCCTTTCTTTTCTTTCCATCTTTTCTTTGTTTTCATCTTCTTGAAGATGTGGACAATTGGATCTAACATGCCCTTTTTTGCCACATTTAAAACATATTAGGTTAGAAAATTCACTTTTAGAAGGGTACTTACCTTTGCATATAGGAGCCTTTCTCTGGATGTAAACCTTTCTTTGGATAAGCTTTCTTAGCTCCTTTGTGATGAGTTTGACGAATTCTTCTTCCTTGCTTCCATAGGATGATTCTTTGTTTTCCATGTAGCTTTGAAGGTGATGTTCCTCTTTTTTGGTGCGGTTTCTTCTTGATCTTTCAATATCATCTTGTGTTTCAAAAGTGAACCGATGAGCTCATCTATAGGTAAAACGCTTAAATCCTTTACTTCTTGAATTGCAATCATCTTTGGTTTCCATGATTTTGGTAGAGACCTTAAGATTTTCCTAGTAAGTCCAACATTTATATAGATCTTACCAAGACCTTTTAGTCCACTAACTATATTGTTAAATCGAGCATACATAGTAGATATACTTTCATCATGTGAAATTTTAAATAATTAAAATTGATAAGTAAGCATGCTAATTTTGGTCTTTGTAACTTGATTAGTACCTTCATGAGTAACTTCCAAGCTACGCCAAATATCATAAGTAGATTCGCACATGGATATTCTTTTAAACTCTTCTATGTTTAGAGCACAAAATAACACATACATAGCTCTACTGTTTAAAGATACTAATTTCTTTTCTTCAAGGTTTAACTCATAGTTCTCTTTAAGCACAACTTCATTTCTTATGATTTTTTATGCACAACTCATGGTGCACAATCTAACCTTCTAATTCAAATAATTACTACCATTAAAATAGGGTGCTCTATGTGTGTTTTGACCTTCTAAATTAGAAGGATGGTTGCACAAAAATAATGATCAAACACCTTACCCAAAGTTACACCATAAATAAGAAAGAAATGCATAATTCTCGAACAACTTTAACACACTTAATAAAACACTTGTATAGCGTTTGTAAAAGCATTGAAAAACTTGTATGTCTCACTTATATCACTAAAAAAGAATCTTTTCATATAACACAAATAAAATAACATATTTACACTAGTTATTTAGCCATCTATCTATTGTACAACGATCATTAGATCCATTGTCCCATAAACAAAAAAAAGTTATAAAGAATTAATTATTTTACCATTGTGTAATCTGTCTAACCCAAAATTTTCTCTATATTTTCTCAAGGTTTTTGGTAGACCAATAGTCCTTCTCTTTGAGATTGGTTGATCGACCTAACTCATTTGGTCGATACTTTATTAGGCTGATCTATGTTAAAACCAATTAACCCATTCGAATAAACCTTGACAAAATCATAAACACATTTATCTTACCTTTTAACTTAAGCATTTCATATAATACTAATTATCTTAATTAACTTATTCATTCCTAATCAATTAAAAAAACATCAAGAGTAGATAATCAAATGAAACATATAAACCTCTTGATTATGTACCTATATGCATATTTTAAAATATATATGAATGAATGATCAATTATAAGCCTCTTAAAAATCCAAAATAAAATCAATCAAAGTTTTCACTAACAAAATATAAGTAAACTTATTCTAAATTACATTTCTTCTTCAAACTTTAATTTTCCACTTCAAAGAACTTTGAGTGATCAATCTTGAGCTTTATCCAACCTATCTTTCAACATACTTAAAAGCAAAAAAATTCGAAGTAGAGTTTATTTTGTCATTACCAAAATAAGGTGGAACCTTCCTTGGTTCAACAATAGTATTGAAGGAGTTAATATTCTGCACATTGCATTCATGATTAAAATTTTTCATAGAGGATGGATAATCAAGAGGTATTTTATGTGAATGTTGTGTGTGAAAATTCTCCTGATGTTATATGGATGATAGTATGTGTTGTATGCAATATGAGTGTAAATGAATTGATAAATTGGTTAAGTTATTAATGAATGATTGTATATGAATTGGGAATCACTTGTGTAGTATGTTATGTATGTTGAATTGTGTGATATAGTTAAAGAACTTTGTGAATTGAAGTTGTATAAATTGGAAAAAATTTTAAGTATGTGGTTTTATGTGATAAGATTAAAATGAAAGTGTTGGGATTGATGAAATTTGGTAAGTTAAATGAATATGATTGTGTGATTGTGTTAATTCATGACAAATTAATTTAAGATATGTTTAGAATTAAATGGAATGTGTTAAATGTGTTTGGATCAGTTTACAATTGATCTGAGTTGAGTTTGGATCAGATTGGGACTTGTTTGACTGAAAGAACTAGTTTTGTACATAAACTGGTTAACCAATCTAGCGTCAATTGATCGACTATAGTTTAATTTGCGTACCAATAGAAAAACTCTACAATGGTATTGTTAATAAATTTTTTATAACATTATGTTAATGTTATACAACAGTCAAAGAGGATTGGGTTGTGTAGTTTTTTTTTTTAAGAAGTGTACAAATCATTCTTGCAAAGAGAATAAGAATTGAAAGTTTGAGTTTGTGATTTTGGTTGAGTCTTTTAGTGGTTTTGTGAACTATTTTCTGGGTTACTTTGCGCGTATGCATTCATAAGTTTAGGATGAACTCTTAAACACCTTGATGAGTCAAAAGTAACATATTTTAGGATATGTTTTATGATAAGAGTGTTTGTGAGAAGTGAAATTTTGGAAAAAGAAAATATCATGAGTGAATTTGTAAGTTGGTTATCTTTAAGCCAATAAAAAGGAAAATAAAATATCATGAGTGAATTTGTAAGTTGGTTATCTTTAAGCCAATAAAAAGGAGTGTGTAATGAGGTTATCCTTAAGTTTTATAAATAGGAGTGCGAGTCATAGGTTATTCTTTAACCTAAAAAAAGAAGAGTGAAAGATTATCCTTGAGCCTAAAAAAGGAATTATATTATAGTGTTGTACAACTTTGATTACAGTGAAAATCTGAAAAAGGTTTCTCTAGTAAGAGAAAGTGGATATCTCTAAATCATTTGTATCTTTCTTCCCTCACTCTTTTCTTTTTTAAGTATTTATTTATAAGTATTTTAATTTTTATATTGTTTGAATAATTTTTAATTAAATTATTAATTAACTTTTTTTGTTTATGCATTTAATTTGGTAAATTAGGAGATAAGTTTAATATGGTTTAGCTTCTACTTAATAAAGATTAATCTGTGAATTTATATTGAATAAATTATAAGAAAATTTTTAAATCCCTAATTTACCCCTACCCATAATTCAACCATTTAATGTCAAAGTATTAATGTCATTTCTATTTGAGTCTAATTATTGGCTTAATTAGCAATTAATGCTACATTGGAAGTCTTTTAACTCAAATAATATCATTCTAAGTAAATATATTTTAAGTATGACTTACATTTGTTCTTATGAATCTAAAATTAAACATCCATGTAATTATAAACTCAAATATTAACTCATACATAGAATAATAAATATCATTAATACTTATAAAGTATTATATATCTTAAATGGTAAACGTCTTTAAAGCAACTTTTACATTTATCTCTATAGATTTTTATTTTTATAAATTAAGTTATTACCTTTTCATATTCAGTTAAGAGTTTTTCTTAGATTATCATATTTTAAACAATTGAAAATATGAATTTTTGTTTTTAATAAACATATTGTCATTGCATACTTCCACTAAAAAGTACAATTTTTCTTCCACTAAACTTTTTAAAGACATCACAAATTCACAATTATCTTTAAAATAGATTATTTGAATTGAAAATATATCTTTCAACGTCTCTTAACTTTTCACATATACATCACATATATCAAATAAAGCTATGAGTTCTATTCAAATATATTATTATAAGACTTAAACTAATTCAAACTTCATCTTTCTTTCACCTCTCATCTTGAGAACTACTCTTTTCATAACTATTTATTGAATCAATTTTTTTTTTCTTCAATGTGATTGATAAGATTATATTGAACTTTTGGATATCTCATAACATTATCTAATTTAATTCTAAACTTATATAATATATGTTTCCATTGTATATAACTTCACAAACGCATTAATTTAAACTCTTGTAGAAATCTTACCATTCCATATATTATATTGAATCACATTAATCAATTTCAATAAAACTATGGAAGATAAATTCTATAATGCATAGTTATGATAAAGTAAACATAGCATAATACAATATCCCATATTATAATTTTTCCTCTAAAAAATCAATATTATTATATGATTTAAATGTAGAGTCAATTACTAGAAGATTTCATTTCCTGTAGATAATAATGAAAATCTAAGTATTATCAAAGTGATTCAACATTCTCAATGCCAATTTCTACTTAGATTTAATTACTTTAAACTTTTCAAAATTTTAAACCAATATTTTATTAAATAAACATTAATATATCACATAAAGTCATTATTATATTTGATGAAATAAAATTATTCATTTTTTATGAGTTGTTATTATATCTTATATATCGTATTATAATTTTTAACAATTCAATACTATAATCGCTCTTTCACTAACAATTGATCTGGTCATTCTTTAATATAACAAGTTTAACAAATTTCATATGATTCATAATTATTTTATCAATATCAATCATATAATAATTTAATCTAGTTACAAAAGTAAAGATATCTTTAATACCACTATTAGAAGTCAGGATGTGATCACATTACACACAGTAAAAGAATAAACAACGAATTATGATTTCCAAAAGCCAAAATCACTTTTATCTATAATATGATTAAATAAAAATATAATAAAATATGAATCTAATTATTTTTTTTATATATTTGATCCTTATATTTGATTCTCCTTGAATCCACAGATATTAGTTCATCACTTTAATCGCATGCATGTCGAGCCTTTAATGCTATTCATAGATCAATTATAAGAAGAGCTTATCATTTGATATAAAGAAGATAAGAAGTGCTAGTTTCTTTAATGCTTTCATCCTTTATATAAAGATATTATTCTTAATATTAAAATTAAACATAAATTATAATGAAAGTATCACTTTAACTATAATTATAATTTAATTTTAATAAAATTAAATATAATATATTTGATCATTGAAGTTTTTGAAACTTTATAATGAAGTCTAGCTTAATTATTTTTCTCTCCTTAGTTAATTTTTATGTGGGACTCATTAGATTTTTAATGTGTTGGTAATAATTGTAAATTATAAATTCTAATTCTAATTCTAATTCTAATTCATAATTAGAATTAGATAAATTAAAACACTTTTTAAATTTATCTTTATTTATCTAATTAAATAATTTAAAAAAATATAACAAGAACGACATCTAATAAAATATTATGACCATTCAAATATTAGAAATGTTAAAGTAGTTTAACTAACTTTTTCGTGCATGATTTTTTCATATAATTTTATCATTTTCGTTATACAATGTTCTTATTATATATCAAATATGAGATTAATATATATTCTATTTGAATTTAATCATATTAATTTTCTATTATTAGTCATGAATTTTGTTAACAAAATTTAAAAACTATTTTCAAAGTGTCATTTCACTTCAATTAAGAATTTCTTCAATTAATACTAATTGAGAACAAGTTACTTTAAGGTAATAAATCCTATATTGATAATTTAGTTATTTCCATATATTTCATACTATATCCAATAACTGTTAAGTGATCTACTATAAACTCCCTATATGAGATATCTTGTAGATTTCAAGTTTAAGAATTATTTATACAATCATTACAAAGAGTATTTTTGTAGATACATAAATAATGCTATAAATGGAACTTGTGTTAGGTTAGTTCAGCAATTGTGTTCTCTAATAAGAACTCACATATTTGTTTAAACATCTCCATATATTAACTTATGGGATCAACTACTCTCTCATAAAAAAATAAAGATTAAAATCACTCAAGCTCTTGATAATTTGATAAACTATAAATTAAGTTCTTATAGTTTCAAAACTATTAAATGGTTCCCCTAAGATTTCAAATTACTTTCATCAGTTAATTCTCAATTACTTTTATCCTACATGGACTAACAACATGCCCACTTGGCACATTTGAAAACACGTGATAATGTCACGTGATGTTGGATTAATAGATGAAAGTAATTTGAAACCTTATAGATCTATTTGATAGTTTATCAAACTATAAGACCTAATTAATAGTTTACTAAACTATAAGGGCCTAAATAATTTTAAACATAATTAATGATTTATTTTAATAATTAAAGATGTGTGCTATAAATATTTTATTTTTTAATAAAGTTTTAAATTAAATTTCTAAAAAATCAAAAAAATATCTTTTATAAATTCAATATATATGATATTACATATATATATATACGAGTGACACAAACATATTTATCATTCTAATAATATAATCATTATTATTTTAAGTTGATAAATTTTTTAGGTTGATAATAGTTTGGTTTAAATATGATTTCATATAGCCTAAAAAACATTTTTTATATTGAGTTATGAATGAATCTAAATAAAATAATCTGAAACTTATTTAAATTAAAATACTTTTTGAATATTAAAATTAAAATTTTTAAATCCTAATTTAGGACATTTTTAGATCAAAAATTAATTTGATTAGGTTTAAAATTTGTAGTTCAATTCAATATAAAATTAATGATTTAAATTAGATTTAAATAAAATTTGATTTTTCACTTCTTGTTATAAAGCCTTTTTTTTATATTATGTACAATATTTTGAATGTAGTTTTAAAAAGTCTATATACCCAATTCTACAAGTGCCTTATATTATTTTAAGTGAAATTTTAAATATGAATAAGTTCTAACCTATTTTATTTATATATAAACAGAATTGAATATAAGAAATCCTTTTAAGTTTTTTATACTGCCTAAACTTAACAAAGGATTTTTATATTCAATTCCAGTCAGATTTAAATAAAATAGATTATAACTTATTCATATTTAAAATTCCATTCAAAATCATGCGTGACACTTGTAAAATTAAGTATATATTGTTAACTACATTCAGAATATTAAAAGGAATACATAAAAAGGGCTTTTATAAGAGAAAGTGAAAAAGTAAATTTTATTTAAATATAATTTAATTCATTGATTTTATATCGAATTGTAAAATTAATGACTAAAATTGAGTTTAAATAAATTTAAGATTTAAGATTTAAATCATATTTAAATTCAAATAAGTTTCAAACTATTTTATAAAAAAAGTATTTTAAGCCATATAAAATCATACTTAACCCAAACTATTATCAACATAGAAAAATTTATCAATTTAAAGTAATTATTTCTATATTATTTATATAATAAATATATTTATGTTATTCTCACATATATATGAAATCACAAATATTCAATTTGTAAAAGATAAAATATTTTGTGATATATTTGATTTTTTAAAATGTAATTGAATACTTTGTTAAAAGAACAATATTTGCAACTTATATTTCTTTAATTATTGATAATTTTATTTTAATTATTAAATAAATTCATTAATAGGGTTTTAAATCATTTAGATCATTATAGTTTGGTAAACTATCAATTAGGTCTTTATAATTTAGTAAACTATTAAATAGGTCTCTAAAGTTTTAAATTACTTTCATCTATTAGTTTCGTGTCATATGGCATTATTATGTATATTCAAATATACTATGTAGACATGTCAAATAGGTATGTCGTTAGTCTACGTAAGATAATATTATAAAAGACTAATAGATGAAAGTAAGTTGAAATTTTAGGAACTTATATGATAATTTTAAAATTGTAATGAACTAATTGATGATTTATCAAAATATACGAGTTTTGAGTGATTTAAACTCAAAAAATATTGTGCACTAGTCTTTTACTTTATTAATATTCAATTTTAATAAAGCAATAATTAGAAGTAATTTAGGAATAATACTTAGTTATAATATAAATATTATAATTATGATCTTTATCATAATTTTATTTACAAAATATATTTATTCCATAAAATTTCTTATATATATAAATTATATAAACAAATAATATTTTTAATTAATTATGTCACATTTATATCTAATTAATGGCTGTAGAGTATAAAAAAACGTAATATTATTCCATCAAAAACAAAGAGTTCATGACATGAGCATAACCTCTTCGATCGGTTCTTCCCCAATACTTTGATGACTAAAATTTCAAAAAATTTATTGATTAAACACCATATCCCAATACCTCGATGACCAAATTTCAAAAAACTTATTGATTAAACACGGTATTCTTTCCTTTTGTTTTTTTAGAGTTAAGACAGGCATCAACACTATGGCAATGATTAACACCTCCCTGTCACGTCTGTTTTTATTGATGTCTAATTCATAAATACTCTCACAGAAATTTTCCCATTCCTTAATTCTCCACCCCACAACACCCTAGCTCCCATGCGTGCAACTTTGAACATACAGACAACAAAGATCAAATCCCAAGACACGAACACGACAATAAACAACAACCACACGAGGACGTTGCATTAGATGCATGAAATTCTACCTTGGAAGTTACACCCATCACTGACTCTAGAATCGGGGCTTGTGGCGATTTCTATAAGCCTGATCCTGAAGCCTCATCTGTTCATAAAAACGGGCTATGAATTCCTCCGCTTTCTCGTCTATCTTTTCATCGTCACAATTCTCTGCATGGCAATTTTCTTCATATTCTTCAATGTCAGTCTCATCGCAACGATCTAGGTCTTGAAGACTAAGCGCCGATGCGTATTGGGTAGAGCTATATGAAACCACGCTTTCGTGAGCCGGTGACATGCACGTAGTAAAACCATCGTGATTTTCTAAATCTGGATGGTTTACTGTCTCCGGAACGAGAGGACCGGCAAACCCGCCCTCGATGAACCTGGATGGGGATTGGTTTGTCTGAATGTGAAGAGGACGCATCGAACCCACAAAACTTTTCAGTTTTGATGCAGCATCAACTTGGACTGATTTGGATTTGGACTTTGCACGAATCAGGTATAATGCAGCCCTCACGATGCCCATAACACCGCCTCTTGTCTTTCTCTTCGAGCTGCGATCGTCAGAAGAACCCATCGGGGTCTTGTTACTAAGGATAATGGCGTCCATTAAACTTAAAGAGCAGAGAACAGATCCCTTTGCGACGATAGGCCAATGGGTCTAGGGTGTCGTGAGGTGTTTCAAGGACCCCACCCTGCGCGAGCAGGGCCGAGAAACGGAGAACTTAGGAAAATGGAAACTCCAAATCGAATATATAAGGGAAATGCTTTAGCCTATATTTAGTTTACCAAGAATATAGGAAGAATTCAACCCCAGAATATTCGGACAGCTACCTTCATGTTAATTGTCATGTGCCCAACTATGCATTAATATGAGCCCAAAGAAAAATACAAATTAAATGGTTTATAGGAATTTTTATTAACTTATTTTAGGAGGGTATCTAACAACTTAATAGTAGTATAGGGCTAGGGTTTTAACACATTTTTAGTTTTTTTATTCCATTTGTTATTAGTGTTTCACTGCAGTAACAAAGAGGAAAGACTCTTAAAAAGGCGGGATTTGAACTTAGTGATCTAATTAATAGCTTGGTGAAAACTGAAAAGTTTACCAATATTTTCTGGCTGTCTATAACGATTTAAATCCCTGCCGTTCAGTTTCCTTTTTTTTAGGTGAGTCATTACAACTGGAGTAGGTTCTCAGTTTATGGCATTGGTATTAGTCTCATACAACAACATCTTAACAAATTTCTTTTTTGGGGCAAGCACTTACAACATAAATTAAGGACATGCTTAATTAGGTTATTGGTTATAATTTTTATGTATTTGTATTAATGTGTTTACTATCGTATCGGTATTGGCTAAAAATTGATATGGTATTAAATAATTTTGTACCAAAATCAAATACCGGTTGGTATCGGTTAATACTGACTGATACCACCAATATTGGTCAGTACTGTTGGTACCAAATTTTTTTTTTAATTTTTTAATTTTAGTCTTTTTAAATTTAAAGTTAAGTTAAAAATTACGCAATATATTATATTTATAGACTATTTTACAAATTTTATAAAATTTAAAAATTAATTTATAATTTTAAAAAATTATTCAAAACAGTACCGATATTGAGTGATATCGGTATAGTACCATTTTAAAGATAAATTCAGTATCGGTACTAGTACAATATTTAATACATTAGTTTATATTGATTTTTATGTATTTTTTAATTTTTATACTATTTTTTATTTCTGTACTGTATTCGTAATTTTTTTATTTTTATACTATTTTTTATCAATTTTTGTATAAAAAAACGAAAATTAAAACGAAAATTAAGCTGAACATGCCCTAAACTGAAGACCAAGTGGTACTTAGGTTTTGGCTTTCCAATTAAGATCATTAGCAAAATCCAAGGAGGCTTAAAACCTTACAGTGCATTAGGTCTAACTAGAAAAATAGATATAACGATGTAAACTACTGTAACCTGTAAACATACGGGAAGTTTTCCTTGAAGATGTATGTATTCTATTCACTTTAGCATTAAATTGGTAATTTAACACTTGTTTCAAATTGAACTCGATAACTAATATTAAATAACATATTAGTGATTTTAGTGATATCATATATAAATAATACTAATATTAATCTACCTTCCAACAAAAATGTTAATATTAGTCCATATTGGACAATTTGCCCCTTCTACTAAAGACGGTATCAGTCAAACATCCGACAGCTTTATTTCGTATGATACTTCACGAAAGAAAGAGTAACGTAAGGCGTTAAATGAATTATACGCGAAGTGTTCAACCTTAAGACATGGGTCCATGAAACCGGAGTGACCAAATTGATAATACATCACTACTCCTGGCTATATGGCCAGCCATATTTTCTTCTCCCTAATTCCTGGGATTTATTCTTTAGTCGCACTTATCGTGATTCTATAATTACAACATAACGATATATGTACGTAAAACCAACAAAAAAAAAAAGACTTGCATATGGAAGATAATCATAAGCTTGATGAATTTGAACTTTATGACAAAAGTATTGTCGGTAATAAGAAATTGCCGTGCGTCTAGGCTTAAACTCCATAATGATTTGATATTGAAAAAACATATTACTTTCGTTTTTCCATAAAAAGGATCTCTTCTTTCAGTGCAACGTTTTTCGTTTTCTACATCAATATTAAATCTTTAATAATTTTAATTTAATTTTTTAATGAAAAATTTTAAATTACAAAAATATATAAATCAAAAGATGAGCAACGTGTCAAGATTTTTCCTTGGTTACAAGTTTTCAAAAGAAACGTTTACATGTGCAAAAATAAATATTTTAAAATATATATGAATTGATAAAAATTAAAGAATGTTAATGTTAAATGGCCCATGTTCATTTAGAGTCTACTATTCATGAGCCCAAGATGATGATTATTGAACTGTAACGTTGTTGGACTTACGGGACCATGGCCCTCTCCCTCTCCCTTTAATTAATCAAAGTGTTAAACAGAAATTAATACTTGAACACAAGATCATTATAGAATTTCTAATCATCAGAAACGATCAAAGCAAAGGCAGAGAGGGAATAAACCATCAAATAAACAATATTATGGATTCAGGTTCTTTAATAGCATCATATCATATGAATAATTGAAAATTTCACAATTAATTGTTTAAAATTCTCCAAGATAGGAGGTTACCTAAAGGTGGATCATTGCTTATGATTAATGACATTAACGGGACTTATTAATATATTTAGTTAATATGATTGTATATCCAAAGATAACATGCATATTAATTAGAATATGATTGATTGTCCATTATAGTGAATTTTATTGGCATCATTATAGGTACTAGCTATGTATTTAAATATCACCTAAAGGAGAATTTAGATACATAATTAGAGTTATTAGATAGTTTGAATCCATTTAGGTTTACTCAAAGCATTAATGCGTGAGCTATATGTTATGTTTACAACATTGACTAATTTGTTTGCTTTAGGAAATGAGCTTGTCAAGTTTACTGGTCTAAACTATGCGGATTGGTCTGAACAAATCCAATTACAACTGGGTGCAATAGATTTGGACTTGGCCATGATTTTAGATGAAAGGTCCACAGCCATAACTGAGACTAGTTCTGAAGCTGACAAGTCTTATCACGAGGCTTAAAAACGGTTTAATAGGCTGAGATTGAAACTAATGCGAATGATGCTCGTAGAAAATATTAAGCCGCCAATGCCTAAAACAGACAACGTAAAAGAGTTTATGTTGAGACTTAAAGAATATTCCCAATCAAAAGTAGCTGACAAGTCCATAGTAGGGACTTTAATGAGTGAGTTAACGAATTTTTTTTTTACTAATCTTAGCCCATTCATGATCATGTAAAACATATGTTGAATTTAGTAACTAAATTGAAAGCGATGAGTATGGATGTAAGTGAGTCATTTCTTGTACAGTTCATTATTAACTCACTTCCTTTTGAAATTGGCCAGTTCCAAGTGAATTATAACACCATTAAGGAAAAATGGAACCTTTAAGAGATTAAGGCCCTATTGGTTCAGGAGGAAAGGAGATTGAAGAAAATGAATGAGCACTCTATTCATCTTATGTTTCATCAAGGAGCTAGTAGCAGTAAGAACAAATCAGGAAAGAAAGGTAAAGGTAAGGATAAAGTTCTCGACAAAGTTAATAAGGGTTAAATCTATAAAGACAAGAGGTGTCATTTCTATAAGAAACCTGGTCACTTCAAAAAGGATTGCCCTAAAAGGAAGGCTTAGTTCGAAAAGAAAGGTACTTACTATGTTTCAGTATGTTTTGAATTAATCTTTATTGAAGTGTTTAATAATACCTGGTCATTAAATTCTGGTGCAATTACTCATATGTCACATGTTTTACAGGAATTTCTTTCAATCCAAATCATAAACGAAACTGAAAAGTTCTTGTATATGGGTAATAGAATGAAGGCACGGATAAAGGGAATTGGGATGTACAGATAGATTTTGGACACTAAGTGTTACTTAGATCTAGAAAAGTATCTCTATGTTCCTGAACCTGCTAGGAATTTTATTTCTATTGCAAAGTTGGATGATGTAGGTTTTAACTTTAAGATTGGAAATGGTGTTTTATCTTTGTATAAACACAAGTGCTATTATGGTTCAAGTATTTTAATGGATTGTTTATATCATTTCAATCTTGATGTTGATTTTTCTGAATCTCTATATCATGATGATTATATCATAGGAAGTAAATGTAGTATATATAATGAATGTTCTGCTTTTTTGTAGTATACAAGATTAAGTTATATATCCAAAGAAAGGGTACAGAGGTTGGTAAAAAATGAAATCTTACCTTAATTAGATTTAGTTAACTGGGATATATGTGTGGATTATATTTAAAGTAAGCAAATCAAACACATATCAAAGCTTCCAACCACAAGAAGAAGTGAACTACTTGAATTGATACACACTGACATCTGTGGTCCTTTCAACGTTTCTTCTTGGAGCGGTGAAAAATATTTCATTACCTTTATCGATGAATTCTCACGATATGGTTATATTTATCTGTTGTATGAAAAGTTTCAGTTTATAGACATCCTAGAGGTGTTCGTTAATGAGGTAGAAAGGAAGTTAGATAGAAAAATAAAGATCGTGAGGTCTGATAGAGGTGGTGAATATTATTGTATGTTTGATGAAAGTGGACAATGTCAAAGTCCATTTGCAAAATTTCTTGCAAGTCAAGGCATATGTGTGTAATACATAATGTTTGATACACCATAACAAAATGGTGTACCTGAAAGACGAAATCGTTCTCTTATGGATATGATTAGGAATATGTTAAGTTGTAGTACTGTACCTTTATCATTGTGGATATATGCATTAAAGACCGTTGAGTATATTCTTTATAGGATTCCTAGTAAAGCAGTTCCTAAGACACCTTATGAACTGTGGATAGGAAGCAAACCTAGTTTATGACACCTTCACATTTGGGGTTGTCCAGTAGAAATAAAGCTGTATAATCCACATGAAAAGAAAATTGATGCAAGAACCATTAGTGATTATTTTATCTGCTATCCTAAAAATTCAAAGGGGTATAGATTTTACTGTACTAACCATAGTATGAGAATAGTTGAGTCTGGTAATGCTCGGTTTATTGAGAATGTTTAAATCAGTGGGAGCGTGGTATTGCAAGAAGTGGATATTCATGAGAATCGAGTAATACTTACTCCGAGTCAAGTAGAAACTACTACATCTGTAAGTCCTATGGCACCCAAGAGGGGGGTGAATTGGGTATTAAAACTTTTTTAGCAAACTCAAACTAACAACCTAAATCAATTGGAAAACTAAATGCAATCACTAAACCAAGATTCAACTTAATATGGAATGTTAATGTAATTATCAAAGTAAATGCAATAAGTAGAGTTTAGAGAAAGACACAAGGCAATTTTTAAAGAAGTTCACCTACCCCAA
>JAOXYD010000004.1:5071553-5092822 GCA_028565735.1 Pinacopodium congolense | reverse complement strand
AAATAATCTAGGTTTGGTCATGCAAGGATTGATTTATGTTGTTTATTGATCTTTCCAACAATCTAGGTAGATTTCTCAGATCATATATTATCTTTACTCTAATCTTAGTTGATCAGGCCAAAATTAGAACTTTAAGAGCTTCAATAAACAAAACCAGACTTATAACATGCATTCAGACTCTCCTAAAACATTAAAACACAAATTCGAAGTTGGAAAATGGATTTAAGCACACATGATTATCAAAGCATACATAAAATGCATCTTAAGCCACATACTTTGATAAATTTCTAAATATAGTCTAAATAAAGTAGTTAAGAAGTTAAAAATTGTGTTAGAACCCTTCTGGACAAGTCTAGAACTCCTTAACTTGATCTGGACATCAACACGGCCTTGAATCCACAAGATCTAGCAAGAAAATCAAAGAATATGCAATGATATACACATAAGAACATGAACTTTGATTTAATCCAAAAAATAGGAGAAAATTGATAATAATATGAGTTAGAAAACCCCTTATGATGTTTTAGAAACTCAGATATATGTCTTAGCTTCAATCTCCAATAAGCAGCAACTCAAAATACACTTTAAAACTCGAATTGCAAGTGTTTGAAACCTAAACTATCTAAGAAAAGGTAAGAGAGAAGGAAGAGTTTCTCTAACTAAGGTTAGATCTAAAGTCTCCTAGTTGTGTCCGCGAATTCTGTGTTTTCTTGGCTGTATTCAGACACTGGAGGCTCCCCTCACATGCCAGGAGACAAGTGGAGTAATGCAGATCATGCCAGGTTTGAAATTCTCAAGATTTAGAGTTGAAATTGTTGACTCTAGAGTACAACAGCACCCTGCCTCCTCTACAACGGCACCCTTTCATGGTGCCATTATAGCCCGACTTCTGCACTCAATAATGACCCCATGTTCTTCAATAATGGCACCCGCTCATGGTGCCATTAATGGACAGGAACAAGAGGTGTTCTTTGATGTTGTTTCTCCAATCTTCATCATTAAGCTCCATTTTACAAATCAAACAATATAAGACATCATTTAAACATTTAAACGCTGAATTAGAGGTCATAATTCAACAAATTAATCATGAAAATCATATCAATTTGACCCTTATCACAAATCTTAATGGCTCTTACTTTATCGAAAATTTTATTTAACAATTTTCAAAACAAAATATTTTATCAGTGTTGACTCCTGAATGGAACATGAGATGAGAGATGGTAAATTATGTATGTTCACTTTTTATGTTATTTTAAAACTAAAGAATGGTTACATAAAATTCCTTCAAAACATTTCATAATAAACAAAAAAATAGCAAAAAAGAGTAATGAAAGACATACATATTCAATTTATAATATTCCATGCTCCAAACTCTACTGGGAAAATCACTATCTTCTTCTTTTAATAGGTGAAGAGGAACCCTCAATATAATTTTTTTTTCTCGGATGAAGAGTAAATCTTACATTCATCTTATTTTACTAGTGTGATGACTAGCCCCCTACATATCTTGTCTAATATAAAAATGAAACCTCACATTATGTAACACAAGTAACTTTTCCAATTGATAGGGGTATTTTGTATAGGTTTTTAACCATATTTTAATGAGTTTTTACCCTTATCTAATTTATGAATATGCCTATCTAAGAGTTATTATGGTTAATTTATAGGTTCATGTATATTCAAAGAGTTAAGTGTTGAAAAAAAGGAAATTTGACAAGTTTAGTAGAACTCAAATGGTTGTCTTAAACAAGGTCATTTATGTTTATATGTGGAGTCATTTTAATCCCTAATAAAGACAGTATATTAGCATTGCTTAGAAGCATCATGATAGGTGTATATTCTTTAGGATTTGAAGATGTAATTTGATATGGTTTCACTCCTAATTTAATGTCAAATCATCTAATTTATGTTTGTCATGAGTTGAAATGTAAATTTGGACCTAAAGAGACAAATTCTAGGTCAAAAAGGCTAACTTTGGAGAAGAATTAGGCTAGGGTTGAAATTTAGACCTTCAATGATGGGTGATCAATAATGTCGTTGATGCTTTAGAAATTGCATTAATTCTCGAGTCATAGACCTTTTAACGGTGGTCTGTTAAAGCGTCATTGATGGTTTTGATAACTATCATTGAACATCTAAAGTACATTGTTTCACCATATAATTTAAAGGAACTCGATTTATTTTACTCCCAACCTACTTAAACCTTAAAGAGAGACTATTTAAGCACAAGAAGGGAGCTAGAGTCATCCTTTTTTGGCTCCATTTTGGTAGTCACTCTTATGTTCTTATTTTTCTTTTTAGTTTAGGGTTTTTGTTTTCTTTCATTTTACATTTGAGAATAATCTAAGATTTAGTGTTCTAGCTAGAGAGATGTTTTACTTTCCTTTAGGTTTTTGCTGTTATTTCTTATTCTTTCTTTAGATGTCATATTATTACATTTGGATTTACTTTCAATAATTGTTAAACCTATAAATATCTTTAAGTAGATTTTTGAATATTTGCTTTCATTGTCTTTATTTTATGATTCTATTATGTTTTTTTATTTTTATTTTCTATTTTTGTTAATTTCATTATGTTGAGTTTTTTTACTTTTATTTTTAGTTTAAAAGATATTAAAGGCACAAATGAATTGCGATTGTGAGATATGAATTGGATTTTCAATGGGTATTGTGATTTATATTAGGATTGAGATGAAACTCCAATTAAATGTCAAGAACTGGAGGTTATGTGTAGGATTAGTTACCCTATTTTTTTTATTTCTAGTTCGAATGCTAGATATGAGTTTATGATATGTAATTATCACTAATTAATACCATAAGTATCAATAGGTTAATTTAATTTGTAATTGAGACTTAATCAATTTAGCCTAGGGTTTTGATTTGATCTGTACTTGTGAGATTATAGCTTAATTTAGTCATTCCATATTGTCTAATACTATTAAGTCTTTGAATCTAGAGAACTTCTCTTAGGTTATTGTATAGTTAGGGGTATTTTTAAAGTTAGTTAGATTTACCTATAATTGAAAGAACTTATGACACAAGATCTAGGTTATTTCTATTGATAGCACCCTAAATATACATCTTTTTGGCATTTTTTTCATAATGATTATCTTATATTTCAGGGGAACTTATAGGTAATTTGGGTGCATATTTAGTTCATTCTTGAATAAGATATTGTTTATGTTCCTTTAGATTGTTTTTGTTTTATAGGACTTGGTGAGCTTTTTAATGAACTTTTAGAGTTTGAAGAGATGTGGGATCAATTTGAGGAGTTATAACATCATGTTATGAAGTTCTATAACAAATATTGTTGTCATATGATGAGCCATGAAGAGTGTATAAAGAGAAGAGTAAGAGAAGGTTAAATAGGCACCAACTCTAGTTCAAAGGAATTTAGTAAGCATTTTTATACATTTTGGGGATTGGAAAAGATATGTAGTTGATTTGGGAAGCAAGAATATCAAGTAAGGAAGCTCTATACCAAATTTTATGGCCAAAGGAGAAGTAGAGAAAGTGTTATGGTGAAAAGACCGAAGAGTAGAAAAAGTTAAAAAATCTAGTAAGAGGCCAGGACTATAGCCCAGACAATGGCCATTCTCCAAAAAAGTGCTACGGGATGAGTAATGGCCATGGCCTACTTTGTGGGGCCACTCAAGAATCACACCTTTTAACTTAATTTTAGGTTATTTTCTCATTGTCTTTAGTTCCTTGACACCCATAGCAGCCTCTAAGACCTTAGAGATGATTGCTAAGCCATCTAAACAAGAATTGGAGCAACATTGAAGGAGAAAGTGGGATCAAAACATTCAAGAAAGTGAAGATCAAGAGTAGATTTCACAACAAAAATCATTAAGGAGCCCATATATTCAATAACCATAGTACAAACTTCTTCATTCCTTCGTTTTATATGATGGTTGTTATTGTTTTAATGATGTTTAAGATTTAGTTTTCTTATGGTATGTAGATTGTTATAAACCTTAAGATGCAGTTTTACATTATTCTTTTAATTTAATGTTGAATTTCCATGTTTATCTTGGATTTGTTTATAGATATTAATGACATTGATTGTTGAATGTATCTTGTATAGGAACTTAGAGATAGGATTATATAAGATTTCTAGATTAGGTGAGAACTTAGTTAAAACAATAGGTTCTATATATCCCATTAATGCATTCAATTGGTATCTTAAGATAGGGAGAACTTTTACTTAATTTATAAATTTAAATAGAATTATATAACTCAAGAGAGAGTGTAATTTATCTAGGGGAAACCTATAGTCTAAGATAATCTAAAGAATCCATTAAATCAAGGTTGCATAATGAATACGAATGCATCTTAAAGGGTTTAAATATGTATATCCTGATTTCATTATTGCTTGTTAATTCTTGTAAATTTGTCTTTGGATTTGCCTTTAGTTATTTAATTTATTTTTTAAAATTAATCAATTAATCAATCATTAAGTATGTTAGATAGTAAAGATAGGAGTTCTCTAGTAATCACAGTCCCCGTGGATTTGTCATATGGACTCACATTGGCTATACTACATAGCGATAAGTGCGTGTGCCTTATTATGTGAGAATATTGTTTATTTGTGATTCTTAGGTATTTTATTTAAAACTTAGGCACGTTCATTGCATTCCATCATTTATAGGTTAACATCTCAGTCATAATACAATTTTTATATTTTGAGGATTAATTAGATTTTCAGACTCTTGAGAATATCTTCTTTCCAGTTTATTGTTTTAGTTATTCACTTCTTGATTTTTTGTGTTCTTATTCTAGTTGTTTTAATTTCATTATTTTTATTTCTATCCATTTTAATTGAATCAAATCAGGGGTTTTTGTTTTGTGAAATATTAGAAATAGTGTAAACATACCAATTCTCTATGGGATCGACCCTGACTCACTCTATTATATAGTTAAGAAAGTGAGTTAGGTATTTATTATTTGGTGGCTTGCGATAGCTATACTAAATTTTTGGCGTCGTTGCCGAGGAACTAGCACTAATGTTTTACTATTTCTCTTATTGTTTTTTTTTTTATTTTGTTACCTTTATCACCTTGTTTTCTATTTGTGCATGTCCAATTGCTCTTCCATGCATAAAAGATTTTAGAAATTTGCTTTGAAAAACAAGGGCCTTTTCCTTTTCCCCTTCATTTAATTTTCACATTCTATTATGAAATATAGCATGATATGAGACAAAACGGATCGAGCTAAAGACCATAAATAAGAACTTGTTGGAAGGTAAAAAATTTCCTTATTTTTTTCTCTTTTCTTAATCAAATTTAGTTGCTTTTCACTTGATCATTTTTACTTTCTTTTACTTATTTTATTTTAGGTGAGGAAGTGAGTTGTAATCTCTCTATCAATGACTTACATGGTTTACATACTTTAAGGGAGTATTCTTGTTCCTATTGCTTCAATTGTACTTACTTTGTTTTTTAAACATTGAAGATAAGTTAGTTTAAGTATGGGGGAGATGAACTTGCTTGGGTATTGATATACCATGCACATTTGATATGTTGTGAGTCCAAGGATGATGACTTGAAAGCTTAATATAAGAATGACCTTGATTATTAGTAAATTGTTAATTGTCGAATTTTAATTTAATTGATGCTTTTGACTTGGTTGTACATTGACCATCTCTTGCGTGATTTCTAACCCTAAAATTTTCTTTTATTCTTTTTCTTTTCAGTTCTTTACATGTATTATAGTGACCATCGTGTATGGTGTAAAGTTTCTAGGGACATTTTATATGATCTATTATACAAATTAAGAATAGTATGAATAGTTGTGTCTTAAAAAATGTGTGTTTTTTAAATAAAAATGTCATATTTTCATTCCACTAGCTTCGTACTGATAAAAAAGTTGAAGTTATGAGTGGTACTAGTAGCTATTTAAGAGGGTGATCTAACCGAGTAACCAAGAGTATTCACAATAAAATGTTCACTTTTGCTTCAAAAAGTTAGATGACATCTTAAACAAGCTAAAAAGGAGTATCCTAGTTAAGTAACTGGGAGAAATCTATGAAAATTTACTTGTCCTTATGTAAAAAGATTAAGTGACCTCTAAAGTAAATAGTCCAAGTTTGATTTGATGTATTTTGTTTTATGTCTACCACCTTTGACTCAATTTGTATGATAATCTATGTGGAAAGACTTAGATGCTAGATATTATGCATTAAAGGTTACTTCTTGCTAACATTGTGTTTTACATTTGTTACCAATTTTTTATCATGATAGAGTTAAGATTTGTACACTAACTCAATGACATTGATTGGTTTCTACTTGTATTCAATTAGCTTTTGACTTTGGATTTAGAATGATTAGGCAGAGTGTTAAATCATTGCTCAAGTACGAGAAATTGTTCAAATGTAGGAATTTTTTATAGGGATATATTCTTTAGGATTTTAATATGTAATTTGATATGGTTTCACCCATATTTTAATGTCAAATCACCTATTTTATGTTTTCCATTACTTAAAATGCAAGTTTGGACCTAAAGACATAAATTTTGGGTGAAAAGGCCTAAGTCTGAAGAATAATTAAGTTGGAGCTAAAATCTGGTCCTTTAACAACAAGTGATTTGTAATTTTTACTAGTTAATACCACAAGTAGCAATAAGTTAATTGAATTTGTAATTAGAACTTAATCAATTTAGCTTAGGATTTTGATTTGATCTGCACTTGTGAGATTATGGATTGAGTTAGTTGTTCCCCTATGCTTAATGATACTACACTTTGAATTTAGAGATCTTCTCCTATGTTATTGTGTAATTAAGGGTATTTTTAGAGATTTTTAAATTTATCTATAATTAAAGAAACATAGGATGCAAGAGCTCATTTTTTGTCTATATATTAACATCTTAATCATAACATAAATTGTATATTTTGAGGATCAGTCAAGTTTCTCGAGTCCTAGAAATATCTTATACCTAATTTACTATTTTAGTTATTCACTTTTTAATATTTTGTGTTCTTGTTCTAGTTATTGTAATTTCATTAGTTTTATGCTCCATCTATTTTAATTTAATCAAATTAGGGGTTTTTGTTTTGTTCAACATTAGAAATAGTGTAAATACACTAGTTCTCGTTAGGATCGACCTCGACTCACTCTACTACATAGTTAGGAGAGGAAATTAGGTATTTATTATTTAATAGCCTGCAATAGCCATATCACAACATTATTTTTCTCATCATCAAGCACCATTATTCTACACATTACAATTAGAGTATCAACGTTAATTTATAATAATGACATTTTTTTTCTTTGTATCTTGCTATTTATTGACAGATTGAAGAGAGAATGGTAATAATTGTTTTAAAAGGCACCATTTATTTATTGCGTGACTTAAAGGAGTGTTTTAGAATGACTTAAGACAAAACTACCCTTAGACTTGTTTTTTGGATTGGAAACCCTAGTAGTCACCTTAAAAGGATATAAAAAGGAAAGCATAAGTGAGAGATATAAGGAGCACCGTAGGTAAAGAGATGTAAGAATTAAAGAGAGTTCTAAAGTAAAGTATTTAGGCTTTAGGTTAGTTTAGTTTTCTCTTTTTCTCTTTCCATCATTGAATTAGGGGCTAGGGATTTGTAAGGAGCATTCAAGGTAGATAAAAGAACGAGAATTGCAATCGAAATGTATATTTCAGTTATAATTTCTTTAACTCTTTTCCTTCTATTTTGTATTAGCTCTTTATTTTATTTCATTAAAGAATATTTTTTTTCTTATTCATTGTTTGTGTTTTCTGTTAATTATATGTGTTTAAATTTGTTTAGTTAGAGCTTGCTAGTAACTAGGTCAATTATTGTCTTATTTATCTTCTTTTGTGTTGAAATATTTTTCTTTAATTAAGTATTTAATTATCTATCTTATATTACTCACCTCGGGTAGATTATCAAGTGATTAGGAATTTAAGAACTTGGATTTAAATATTGGAAATATTAATTAAACAACACAATAGAGTTGGTGAATGACCAAATTTCAATTCCTTACGAGGGTCAGATCTAAAAGGTTTTAAGTTTTAATTTCTTATGCTTTATTCTTGTTAATCTAAATTATTTGAATGACCAAACAATGAAATAAGATTAAGGGAGATAAGACTTTATCCTAACCCTTGGTTTTATCTTGTTTTCATGAAGGCGTCCTAGTTTTATTCAACATAGTAATTCCTTAGATTGAGCTAATCCATTGAACTCCAAGAGCCTTAATTAAATCTTAAAGGTAGAATGTTTAACACATTACTTGTGTCTAGATTGATTACTTGGTTACTTTAATTATTTAATTTATTTCATCATTTTCATTATGATCTTGCTACATTATCATAGGCCTTTTGATCTAGTGGTTATTCTTGTTAGAATGATCTTTGGACTCATAATCCACTATAGTACTTGATGATGAGGTATACCTGGCTTTGAATCATAGATTAGGATATCGATCAATAGGATTTTTACACCATTGCCAGAGACCTATTCCAATAATATTGGAAATATATCAGTGTTGATTGCTTTAAATTTTATGTTTTGATTTTATTCTATTTAGTTTCAGTTTAAGTTTATACATTTGGTTGTCTTTTTGTGACCTCAGGTAGTCAATAAAATAACTATACAAGATTATCTAGATTACTAGTGGTACAATAACTATGTAGTTTTAGTCAATGTAATTGAATGTTTTACGGCAATCAATGTAGAAATACCTATAATTCAGGTTAGAAGAATCATCTAAATTACTTCTAGATTAATCAAACTACTTTGAATCACCTTCACATGATTGTTATTAATAGTAGTAAGAAGAGGAGACGAGATTGAAAAGGCTAATAATTGAATTCATATTTAGTAATAAGGCTTAGCATGAAAGAATAGAAACTTTCATCCATAATCTGGAGACCTATATTGGGTAGTTGATTGAATTAATTACAGAATATGAGTATGCGAATTTTCCTTGTAATACATAAGTGACCTCAATAGGGCTAGATAAGGATGAAATAATTGAAATTGAGAAGAAGCTGACCGATAAGGTAGAAGAAGAAAAGGAAAAAGCTATTTGTACTGAATTTAACAAGGGAGAAAAGGATGTACTTATGTTCTTTGACGTTACGGATGCTATAGTTTTCAATTATCAGCTAAAAATTTAGTATTAAGATCTTTTAAAAAGATACAATATACAAGATAAAGCATGTGTAGGAATAAATCCAATGGTAAGTATGGTAATTAATATATTTTTTATAAGTTATCCTATATATGAAAAGATTGATTGAAGCTATGGAACGAGAAGTAGAATCATAACTGTTTAACAAAACGGCCTAATTAAAAGATCTTTAAAAAAGCATTGTTAAGAGATAACTTATCCAATTAGATTTACAGTATCATTTTAGAACTTTAGGATTTTAGTTATGTTATTTTTAAATTATTTGAATTTTAATTATTCTTATTCTTTCACTCTTCTTTTTGTTATTTGATATTCTTATCTTTTAATTAACATGGATGGCTATGAAGAATAATCAGGCTTGCAAATTCAAAGGAGTTTTCTTTTTCAATACTTTCATCAAGTTTATTCATGTTATGTGAACATTAGGGACAATGTTTAATTTACATATGTGAAATGAGAATATGATATTTTACTTGCATGAACTTGAATTATTGTGAATTTTTAGAGTTATTAATTTATATATCATACATGGAATAATTTTGACAATCAGTTGATTGATAATTACTATATTCGAATGCAGTCGATATAGTTAATATAATTAATCTAGAATAACTTATGATTGACTACTAATTTTTCTTTTATTTTTGTGTGATTTACATATTTTCAATGATTTTTATATGTAGTGCTAAGTTTACAAGGAAATTATATATGAATTTTTAATATGAATTTGGAATAAATTGTGTTGTTAAAATCATTTTGAAAAAAAATTAAAGTAATTGAATGGAATTTGAAGTAGATAAGTGAGTTATATAATGTGTATAAATGACAAGATGGACTATAAAATGAACTTGTCGCGATAACATGGAGTGTAAAACGCATTTGTACAAGTTTATTAATAAGTTAATGAATTTGATAAAGACATGGTAGAGTGTAAAAAAGTAATTGCCAAAGTACTCTTGAACAAGTGTGTATGAAAATTTGTGTGGAATTAACTGGAAGTTTGATGTTGTGTATGCAGGGCTGCTTTATTGTGTTATGTGATAGTGTGCGTGAAGTTGTGTCATAGGGATGATTGAGTTAGGAAATATTAACTATGTTTAATTGCATTGGTTATTTTTTTAGAACACTAATTAACTTTCGACTATTTTTGGAATATTTTTTTTAATCATCTGACTAGTTGTCTGAAAATAAGCACATCTCAAATGTGGAGGAACTGATAAAAGTATTTTATATAGGTTTTCTTAAACCATGTTTGAATGTGATTTTGTTTTACCCTTATTAATTTATGAATATTCTTATCTAATAATTATTTTGTTTAATTTACAAGTTCATATCTATTCAAGGATTTAAGTTCTGAAAAGAAGACATTTGAAACATTTGAAAGAATGCAAATGGCTATGTTGAACGGCATCATATCTGCTCTTAAATAGTGACATTTTAGTCCTTAACAAAGATAATATATTAACATCACTTGGAAACAATGTCATTGTTTTTATGGTAAAGCACCATTTGTTTACATATTATAGTCAGAGTATCAACGCTGGTTTATAATGATGCCATTACTATCCTTTTGCATTGTGGCTTATCACCAAATTGAAGATAGAATACCAATGGTTATTTAGAACGGTGTTATTTATCCCACTATTCAAGTGTCGTTTTAATCTCAAATTAGGTGACTTGAAGAAGTATTTAGAATGGAAATGGAACAAAACTATCCTTGAGCATGTTTTAAGATTTGAAAACCATAGCAACCACCCTAATAAACTATAAAAAGGAAAGCAAGAATGAGAGATATAGGGAGCACCGTAGGTAAAGAGATGGGAGAGTTAGACAAAGTTCTAAAGTAAAGTAGTTAGGTCTTAGGTTTAGTTTAGTTTTTTCTTTGTACTTTCTATCATTTAGATAGTGATTAAGGGTTTTATAAGGAGTATTTAAGGTAGATTGAAGAGTACGATTTGTAATTGGGATATATATTGTGATTTTATTTTTCTTTACTATTTCCTTTGTATTTTGTATTGACTCTTTATTTTATTCCATCAATGAATATGTGTTTATTTATTTAAAATTTATGTTATTATTGATTATGAGTGTTTAAATACTAAGTTAAGGGTAGGGTAGTAAATGGATTAATTGTATCCTATTTATCTTTTTATGCTAAAATTTTTTTTTTAATTGAGTGTTTAGTTATCTATCTTAGATTGTCCAACTATGGTAGATTATTGGTTAATTAGGAATCTAAAAGATTGGCTTTCATTTCTAGAAAAGTTAACTAAAAAATATAATTGAGTTAATGAATAACCAAACTTCAATTCCTTATGAGAGTCTCAAATTTAAAAGGTTGTATATCTGAACTTCTTGTGCTTTATTCCTATTAGTCTAATTTATTTGATCATTTAAATAAATGATTTAATATAAAAAGAGACATTGGTTTTGCCTTATTTTCATGAAGACTCCCTAGATCTATTTGATATAGTAATTCCTTAAACTTAGTATCCTTAACTAGATCTTCAGATTAATAAAGTCTTTAACTCATTACTAGTATTTAAATCGAATATTTTATTACTTTAATTATTTAATTTAGTTAATTAATTTAGTTCATCATTTTAATTCTAAGTCTTTTTAGACTAGCATATCCCTTTTGACTTAGTAGTTATAGTATATTTATGTGGGAATGATCTTTTGACTCATAATCCATTGTCTTACTTATTGATAGGGTAGATTTGCCTCTTGATCATAGATTAGGAAACTAATTAACATTGATCCAAACTCTTAGGTTAGTTAAATCCCTACAAAAACCAAGTTAAGAAGTTCAACTCTCAAGTTGATCGATAAAAATCTTGTTTAGTTACCAAGTGAGTTCTAGAATGAAAAATTCTATCAACCAAGTGGTGTTCAATTGGTAGGCTAAAAGTGATATAAATTTGAAGCTTTTCAAAAAGCTTTGGTGATCAATCACTTAAGAGGTTAATCAAAGGTATGTTGGTAGTAATCAATAACAACTAAGTTGTAATGCATTTACAGTATGTTTGGTTAACGATAATAGCTATTCTATTACCCATCTATTCCTAATAATTAGGAATTCTTTATTTGATTAACAAAAAGTTTACGGAATAACCATTGTGGGCGTTAAGTATTCCTTATTTTTTAGGAATAGGTAAAGTTCATCCCTGGTGGTCTTTAGCTATTCTAAGAATAGTGTAATTCGTTGTTTACTTTTTTTCTCCTTTGCATGTCTTCTTCATACCTCCCAGCAAAAACTTCATTTCATCCTCTCTACCTCACTCTTGCGTTAACTTTTTCTTCATTTTAACCCTCTACCTCGCGATTCTCTACTTGCAATGCAACAGCGTTTGAAGGGAATTCTGTAGCATTTAGGACTCCTTCCTTTGCCGGAAATGAAGGAAATGCTGGAAATACTGTAAAGCCGGTCCAGGGGAAAGAGAAAATTAGAAATGGGACGGAGATAATATCAAAGCCTTCCCTTCTTTTTTTATTTTTTTTATTTTAATTAACTACAAACTTTAAAAACCAAAAAAATTCCCCAACCTCACTTTCTCTCTCTACCAGTCGTCTTTCGCTGCTTCTCTATCTCTTTACGCTCGAGTTGTTTTTATTTTGTCTTTTTTTTCAATTTCTTTTTCTCCCTCCAATGAACAAATTGAAGAAGAAGTTCCTCTTTCTAAAAACTTAATAATAATAATAATAGGAAGAAAAAGAAGAATAATAATAATATTTAATAAAATTAATAATAAGAAGAAGAATAATAAGTAGAAAATTATTATTAATAATAAATTATTAATAAATTAATAATAATAATAAGAAGAAAATTAATAATAATAATAATAATAATAATAATAAGATAAGGATAAGGATAAGAATATTTTGATCTTTTTGTTTGTTATTCCTTTGTCATTCCAAGTTTATATTTTCAAACTAAATACTGACATAGAAATTCTTTAGTAGTAAACCAAATAAAGTAATACATATTCTATTATATTCCTCATTTATTACATTCTTAAAAAATAGTTATTTCATTCCTTATCTATTCTATTCTTGAAACCAAACATACCATAATAGCTCACATGAGCAATTTCCGATTCCTGTGTAACGAAACTTTACTTTTGAAAACCATGTGAAGATCATTGTAATGCTTAAGACACATGAGCTAGTCCAGTTAAGCCAACTCTTGGGCCTATGAGAGGGCCCATATTAAAAAGGGCTGGAAGCTGAATTTTCAAATAGATTTGATTACGTAGTTTTTTCCTTTATAAAATTTCCTAGTAGACCTTAGCTCTTGTTTTTTTTTTTTTTCTGTCATTGGCTTTCAAGTTGCTTTTAAATGGGTAAATGAGGGATGGTTAAATTATTAATTATAATTAATTACTTGAAAATTGCATAACTAAAATTTATTAAATAAATTATTAAGTATATGTAATTATTTACAAATTATGAAAGTAAAAATTATTAAATAAATTTAAATTATAAATATATATAAGGTTAAACAAACAAGAATCCAAATGGTTTGACCTATTTTTTCATTTAAATATTCACATTTTAAAAATTATTCCATACGATATTGTTTGGTTATGATATAGCAGTTTCTTTTATATTTTTTTAGTTCTTATTTATTTTTATCCCAAACAACATATATTAAATCTAATTTTAGATTTAATGCAACATCGTTTAAGAGTTATAAACGATTGAAAATAAATGGAATATAACAAAAAGAGTTGTATGATAATTAAATAATATCATAAAATAAAATAATAATTTTAAAAATAAAAAAGATCAACCTATAAGAAATTAATATAATTAACCTTATAAATAATTACTTATAAATCATATATTTAAAAATATTTAATAAATCAATGATTTAAAATCAAATTAAAGATTCTACTTAAATATTGAATGATATATTAATTTCGATATTTAGGTTATATCTTCGTGATGTTGTTAGATATTGAACCTTTCTCCGGATATTGAAGATTGCAAATATAAAAATAAGGAAATTGCAAATATGACTTTAAAGGGTCTTAAACCATTTTTTGGGTTAAGGCCTTTACGCCCAACAGACGAGTTATTACCATGTACTCAAACACGCGGTTATAATATTTCAACATTAATTATAATAATATCCATATTATTAATAAGGATTTAACTACATTATTCGATTAGTAACTTTTTATAGTTATTTTTATATAAAATTAAAATTAAAATAATTAAATAATTAAAAATAACATTTATCTTATACAGTAAAATTACCAGTAACTTACTATATACTTTTTTCTAATAATAATTATTGTGTACATTTTTTGTCAATTAATTAAAATCTTTTATGGTACGCAACTTACTCATGTCTAAGTTTGACCTGTATAGTTATAGAATGATTGGGTCGGGTCAACTGAATTTTTTTATTAGTAGGTTGGGTTATATATGGGTACATGTTTAAATTTTTTTAGTTATGTCAGTTAAAAATTAATGAAATTTATTTTTTGACTTTATTCAATTAAAATTTTTTAAACTTAAAAATTGAAATGATAAAATCTTAAAAGCTTATGCACTAATGAATGTAGTATTTATAAATTATAATTGTGTTAATATCATTCCTAATTACGTAACACATTATATTTTAAGTCGGTTAATTAAATATCATTTGTGGGGTTCGTTGAAATTGCACGTTCACAAACCTTAGCCGTGTCTGATTTTGACCAATAACGGCTTTGTAGGGTAATGGAATGATTGGCGGTGTTAGGTTGACTTCTAACTCTACTGCCAGAATCCAACCAAAGCGAACTCCATATTACAACTGTCCTCAATAAATAAATAATAATAATGATAATTTGAAATAATTTTTAAGTTTTTTAAATTTCTTTATATTGAAAAACTAAGGCAATTATATTACATATATATATTAACTAAATATTTAATATATACAATAATTAATATACTTAAAATACTCTATTTCTTAAATTAATAATTATAAATTAGATGGAAGATTAACTAAAATAATCGACATTAATAAATGTCACACACATTGTAATTTTTGCGCAGATAAATATCATTATAATGATTAAGTGAGTTTTGGATTTTGATATTGAAAAATATTAGTTATTAATAATTGTATAAAAGAGCATCTACCTTATTTATATAAGGTGGGCGGGGCAATCATTATAGATCTAAACTAATTTCCCCTTACTCAAATGTAAATTCATTTTTAATCAATTTAATTGAGAGTATATATATATATATATATATGAGACAAAAGAAAAAATTAAGAACTATTTAAAAAATATTACTAAGTTCTTTATTTTGTTAATATAGGTACCAACCTATTCCATATAAAAAATAAAGGGGACGTTATTAAAAAAACTTATTTAGTTTAGATTTTTATTTTTATTTTTGTGTATTTTTATCGATTTTTTATATTTTTAATTTTTATACTATTTTTAGTATTCGTATTATATTTGTGTATTATTTTTTAAATTTTATACTATTTTTTATTTTTATATTTAAAAAAAGGGAAAACAAAAATGAGAATAAAAAACAAACAAACCCAAAATTAGAAAGAAGGAGATGTGTATTATTATTCAAAAATATTTTCAAATAATTTCTACTTATCATAATTCATGTTTCTAATAACACCAAAATTTGAAAGAGAATTATATTTCAACAACTCCCATGGCAACGTGTTCATAATTACAGTTGGTATACATATATATATATATATATATATATCTTAAAAAAAAAAGAGCATTTTCAAAGCCCAATCAACAACTACGAACCGACAAAATACAAATATTGTGTACTCCAATTTTATAAGTGGAGGTCCATTGTTGTCTGTTCCACACCGAAGCTCGGGTAGCTTTCAAGAATTTACATTACCCCTATACTCACGCATATATAATATTTGGATTACCCAATACCCACCCCTTTAATCTCCGTTTAATTCAAATTTTGTTTCTATTTTTTATTTTTATTTTTATTTTTATTAATGATATACTTTTAAATTTTTAAATTTTATTTTTTAATTTGTATATTTTTATTTTTATATTTAATAAAATATAAACAAAAAATAAAAATCAATAATAGAATCAAACACGCTCTTGAACTTTTTTATTAAAATGTTTATGTTTTAGAAATTATAATTTAAGTTAACTATATCGGTTTAATTATTATTAAATTTTTTTAGTCATATTTTATTAACTTATATTTATATATAATTCTAGAATAATATTGTATTAAAAAAATATAAGTTCATTATAATATATATCTTTATAATTTGATTTTTTTAATATTAATTTCTTAATTTTTTAAAGCATCGTTTATGCTTAATTTTTTGAAAGTATCATTTATGTCTTTCTATTCTTATTAAAACTACGTCGTTTTCATTAAAGACGTATGACAATTGACATCTCTAAATGACATTTCAACTAAACGGAGACCGTCAGCCATCGTCAGACATCGGATTACCTCAAATCGCATAACAAGCTTTAAACAAAAATGATGTTATTTTTCACTTTTTTATTAGAACATATTTTGGTAATGTTTTTTATTTTTATAAATTTCGAAAAAATAATATACTAATACAATATAAAAAAATAGTAAAAAATAAAAATACACATAAAAATAAAAATAAAAAATAAAAATGGAAACTTAAACTGAAAGTAATAATAGAAAAAGTATAGATAGATAAATGATAAATTTTAAAAATTAAGAACTAAAATTTAAAAAATCAAATGATAAGAAATGCAGTATAATTAACACAACAAAATATTGTGAAATAATTAAATAATCTCACTCGGTATTTACTGTCATCCTATGAATCAAAAACCAAATCCTTTCACAATTCTTTGTTTTTTTTTTTTGTCTAAGAACTGAACTCAACCAAATTTAAGGGTTCATTTAGTTCATTTATCTTTTTTTATTTTATTTTGTGTGATTTTTAAAATTTTTGTACTATTTTTAAATTTTTGTGTTTTATTAATATTTTTTATTTCTGTACTTTTTTAGTTTCTGTATTTAAAAAATAAAAATACAAAAGTAAAACAAAAAAACCAAACCAAACATTTAGGGCATGTTTAGTTGAGTTGTTGGTTTTTATTTTTTATTGTAATTTTTATGTTGTTGTATTAGTTTTTGTATATTTTAATGATTTTGTGTTATTTTTTTCTATTTTCTGTGCTGTATTAGTGTGTTGTTTTTTCTAGTTTTTGTACTGTTTTGTTTGATTTATGTGTTTAGAAAAATAAAAAATAAAAACAAAAAACGTAAGTAACTTTAAGGTTTGGTCTTAAAGTCAACTAGGAAATTTTATCTTGAAGTACTTTTTTTCATACAAAAACTTGCTTGTTAGTAATATAACCATGTTTGTTATCACTTTGATTTTCGGTTTTCGTTTCTTATTTTTTTAAATACAGAAACAAATAAAAACAGTACAAATATTGAAAAAGACAACATATTAATACAATAAAAAACTAAAAAAATAATATAAAAACTCAAAAAACACACAAAAATTAATACATATATATATATATATATATAAAGTGATATCAAACGTGTTAGTTTTTATCATTTTTTAGATCTCCTACTTAATATTTATAGTATCATAAAAAAAAGTGGCTACAAAAGAAATGACTGGATTTCTATTTTATTAGGTATTAAGGCTATGTTTAAAAACATTTTGATTTTTTAATTTTAGTTTTCTGTTTTTATCAATAAAAAATACTAATATAATACAAAAATTAAAAATAATACATAAACCAATATAAAAATACAAAATCCCAACAAATAATTATAACTCACAACCCAATAAAAAACTACAATATACAATCTAACTAAATAAATTAAATAAAAATAAATTAAGTAAATGAAAGAGAAAAAACGATAGTATAAAGAACACAAACAGTTAAAAAGAAACATGGATTATATCATGTTTAACTATTCTACTACATTTTATATTAATTCTTACAAAATTCTTTTTATAGAAAACATATATCATTTGATAATAAAAAAAGATGCTCTTTAAGCAAACCAGCATATCCTCCGTATAAATCTCACATAAGAGTTAGAACAAACAAAGATTTTTATTGTGAATTGTGAATTTTATAATGCGGTAACTATATATATTTTCATGGTTAAATCAATAGTCCAAGTCACACACTCTCTAAAAGACATCACTAGAGAGCCAACATATAACAACTGTCTAATTTTTTTTAAATGTATATATATATATATGACCTACGGGCCATTTAGTTTTCCCTTTTTTTAAATTCATATTAAGTGATAAACCTTTTTCTACACTAAAAAGAAAAATGGACAGGAAAACATCTTCTTAAAAAATAAAATATTTCAATGATAATTGAATTAATTGGAGTGCATCATATTGTTGCATAGATTACTCCAATGTTTGTATTGTTCAAAGGATCACATTCCACTTAAATTCGATTGTTGACCATGTACATGTACGGTTGCTAAACTTTCATATTATAACTCTAGAAGACAAGTTCTAAATTTTTATAAGGGTATTAAAATCATTTGTTTTTAATGGACCATCTTATTGTAATATATTTTAGTATAGCAAAATAAACGATAAGAACTAGCATTTAATTAATACATAAACTAAAATTTCATCCACAAAAGTAATAAATATATACCAATGATAGTGAATATTCCACCCTTAAAAGAAAGCTAAGAACAAACCAACATGTAAGATATTCGAGGGATTGTGAACATTCCCTTCAAAGATAAGATTAAGCTTTAAAGAAATGGCTAAAACTTGGGATTTTCAAAAATGCTAATAATGTTTTACATAATTGTTCCACTTTTATAAATTTATAATTTGGAATTTTAGTCATGAATTAGAGATTTGATGTGTTGATTTTCGAGGATATTTAAGTCAAAATAAGGCATATAATTTACTAGTTGTCTATTGTTTGAAATTTTATCTTAAGCTAAGTGGCACATGCTAAACAAAGTATATACTTACATTATGGCACTCATAATTCTATTGTGAAAAAAATAGAAGATAATTTATTCATATTTAAAACGAGAGTAATTTAGAGCGTAAGTTTTTATTAAAAATTCATTTATTAGAAGTTAATTCAATACATGAATTTTAAAACTTAAATTTAGATATTAAAATTAAGAGAATTCTTGTTAATTTAGTTTAATACAATGTGCATTATTTATATAGACCAAGGGTACATATATATAATTATAATTTTAAAATAATAATAATTTGATAAAATTAAAATTTAAGAAAATTTAAATTAAATTTAATACAATATTTATTACACTGGACTGGATTAAGAGTATGTGTGTACAATTTAGGGCCTGTTTGTTTGTGTTTATATTTTCTATTTTCTGTTTTCTGTTTTTATTTTAAAAAACAGAGAAACAGAGGAAAAAAATGTGTTTGCCTGTATCTATTTATGTTTTCTGTTTTTAAAATCAGATAAATATAAATAAAAATAGAGAAACAATAAAATGATATTTTTCTGCATTTTAAAAACAGATTTTATAAACAGATTTTTTTACATTGAATAATGAATACAATCTATTGACTAATAATATATTTTAAAGGTGTATAAGAGTTTTTTGGTCAAATCATTTAAATTTATTTCATATTGGACTACCAATATTAAATTATATATTTTTTATAAATCTCAACAAAATACGTTTTTATTTTTATTTTTTATTATAAATATCAACAAAACATGTTTTCGTTTTTTTTCATAAGAAAAACAGAAATACAAAATTAAGAAATAAAAATAAAAAACAAAAACAAAAAAGAAGTGATACCAACGGCCCTAAATTAAGCATATTCCACATTTGACAGAATGGGGTATAATGATTCTCACTGTTTTGGTTCCAAAGATCCTTTAGGAAACCATTTGATTGTTGGATAACCAGAAACTCCATACTTGCTACATAGACTCTTGTGCTCATCACAATCCACCTAAATGACATCAACAGAAAACATACTGAGATGGAATCTAATATCAAAAAACTAAAAAAGAATTCATACATGAAAAAACGTTGCTGCTCCTTTAAAAATCTAAATCCTATTAAAATATTTTTCAATAGGGCTCCGACTCAACGTAAACAAGCAATTCGAGAAGACCAAACACCATTTCCACAATGGATCCTAACAAAAACCAGTAAAAAAATAAACAAGAAAAACGGACCTTTCCAATCAAGATAGACTTTGCCTTCTTAAAGCTTGCCCCAAGCTTTTCGTACTCAGGTGCGAGCTTTTTACAGTGTCCACACCTGCCAGATGGAAAGAAAACGTCCACTAAATGGTAGTCAAAAATCACTACAATCAAAATTAAAAAGCGATCGACTAACTGATAATTAGATACGACTATAATCGAAAACAGATCGTGGCTCGAGGAACATCACTTTTTAGCCAAAAATCAGAAGAATTAAGCGACAAGCACTTTATTGAGAAAATAGATCACAAATGTTGGCATCGAGAGCGAAAATTTTACCAAGGAGCGTAGAACTCGACGAGAGCTCCTCTATCTTGACCGACTTCCTTCTCGAAGTTATCTTCCGTCAAAACAACAACGTCGTCGGCAAGCGCCGATAAGGCGAACAAAGCTAAAGCTCCTACGAATACCCAGATCTGATTGTATCCGTCCATTTTATGTCTTTCCAGTTCCTCTGTTCTCAGATTAAAATGACCTTCTTGTTTATATAGTAATTACTCTATAGGCAGTGGGTGATACACCACAGTTTAAAGCAAGTTAGTAATTTTCAACGCTAGCGTACGGAGACCTCCAGAAAGATCCCATGGTGCTCAACGTTGGTTTGCTGATGTGGCGTAATCAGGTTTGTTGGAGGAGGAGGTGGAGCATGTTCCTGGGAGTTGGCAGGATGATCGATGATCCCTACCTGAATAAATCCCGGTGACGTGTTTACCGTGACGTGGCTCGTTTTGACAGGTCCAGCTGCTTGGACAAGCACTATGCTCATGCTTCAACCAAAAGGTTGAAGCGTCCCAACAGTAAACAATAATTTGTTATTATTTTAGAATATGTTCGGATGAGTTTTTTTATAATTTTTTTAAAAATATAAAAATTTTAATAAAAATTTTAAAAAATAACACATTAATATAATA
>JAOXYD010000004.1:5042267-5056547 GCA_028565735.1 Pinacopodium congolense | reverse complement strand
AAAAATGAATATATAATATAAGGCATCTAAGATATTTCTATATTTAATAAATAAATAAATTTAATTTAAATTTTAGACTGAAATAAATATAGTTCTTTAATATTCAAAAATATTAAAAGTAAGTGAAAATTAAAATTCTAATATATAATGAGAAAGTTCGAAAATTTATTTTGGTAAAAATTTTATGTGAAAAGAATAGAGATTTAATATTTTTATGTTAGCTATTTCCAAGAGATAAATTAGTTGATCTTTCTACAAACTTACGCAAGGCCAAAGGTGAAAGAAAGAAACATATACACATAACACTCATTTATACTTGGATAAAAAAATATAATTCATTTGTGACTTGATTTATCTAAAAATATTTTTTTTACTTAATTTAAAAACTCCATAGTTATAATAAAAATTGTTAAAATTTTTTACTAAAACTTTATCAATTTATTTTAACTAAATTCACTATTAATTTCAAATTATAACAGTTATATTTTGAGTATATTTAAGAGTCACCTACAAAAGAATTTATACTAAAATAACTTTATAAATATTCAATAAAAATTCTTTTAAAATTTTTTAAAGTAATATAGTACAAATTAAATATTTTATAAAACCTTAGCAGAAAGTTTGAACATGTACCTTTTCTTCTTACTATGGACAGATAATAAGGTACATATATATAATTTACAGAGCTATAGGATAAACACAAAGTTGTAGGATAAGAATCGTATAACATCTATCTGAACTGTAGATAAGATTAATTTGAATACATAGTAAATAACAAATAGAAAATACCGTTACTATAGATTTTGCAGATTTGGTGCTATTGAAACTGTAGATTTTGCATATTTGGTACTTTTGCTATCCTTATCATCCTCCTGTAAGATGAGCTGGTCTTGGCAAGATAGTCATCTTGGTCTTTAAATGATGAAAACATTGCTTTGATAACAATTTGGTTAAAATATCAGCTAGCTGATCCTTAGTTGAAATATAATGCACTTTTAAGTTCTTTGTTAACAACTTTGTCCTACGTATAATGAAACTCAATTTCTAAATATTTAGATCGTGTATGAAAAATTGGTGTAGTAGTGAGATAAGTAACACTTAAATTATCACACCACAAAATAGGAGAGAATGTTGAAGGAGTACCAATTTCCTGCATGAATGATTGTATTCATTGTAACTCTGTTATAGTAGTAGCAGCAACATGATACTCTACCTCTGGAGATGATTTGGCCATTATTCGTTGTTTCCTTAATCTCCACAATACTAAATTATTACAAAAATAAATAGAAAAACTTGTGGTGCTCTTACCATCATCAACGCTACCACCCCAATCAGAATCATTATAAGCTGAGATATGAGAAGGACTTAAACGTCTTAACAGAATATCATGATCAATAGTGCAGATGAGATATCTAAGTATCTGTTTAACTGCTATCCAGTGTTGATCAGTAGGTGAATGCATGAATTGAGAAACCTTATTGACTACATAACAAATGTCAGGAAGAGTTAAACAGAGGTATTGCATGCCTCTAACAATACTTCATTAAAGAGTAGTATCCGAGAAATAATTCCCATCACGAATACTCAGTTTTACTTTGTCACAAACTGGTGTAGCAACACTATTCGCATTTGCCATATAAGCCTTGGTCAATAAATCTTCAATATATTTGGACTTAGTTAGTAACGAGCCATCTGAAGTCCAATGTGCCTCCATACCTAAAAAATAAGAAAGAGAGCCTAACTCCTAGAAATGTCCAATTGTCTAATCTCCTAATTATTGGATACTGCATATGATAATAAAAGACGAAAAGTGGCAGGTTTAATGACTAGACTAAAGGTGTCCGTATAATTCACACCTGGGCTTTGATGGAATCCCTTTGCCATTAAACATGCCTTGTAGCAATACCATCCAACTTTTGCTCGATACGAGATACCCATTTGCATCCAACTATATTATTAACTTGAGAAAGAGGCAATAAAACCTAGGTATTGTTATGGATCATTGCATTATACTCCTCTTGCATTGCTCGTCTCCAATTTTTAGATTTACTAGGTTGTTTATATTATGAGGGTTTAATTTCATAAGAGGTGAAAAATTGGCGAGGCTTAAGAGAAACTGTTTTGGATCTAGAGACCATATGATGTCGACAAGGTAATTTAATAATATTAGAATTGAAATGAGTGAAGTAAACAATTAAAGGAAACTCTAGGAATATGAGAGTTATCTGGTGATATGCATGTCTCATATGAGGAATTATAGGAAACATTAATTATTGGTGGTGCATTCGAGCTAAGTGATATGGGTGAATGGTTTGAGATAAGGGTGCCGTAAAGTATTGGTGAGGCTCTTAGGTTAGGTGACGTGTGGTATAAGGGTGGCGCGCATGTCTTGGGTGAGGAGGACGTTTGATGTATATTTTGTGTGCTTGTCTTGGGTGAGGAATTATAGGGGACATTAATTATAGGAGTGGTATGAGGTATAAGTGACGTTAATAGCTGTTGTATAGGTGGACTTTGCGTTATAGGAGTTGGTGGTTTTAGGGAGCAAAAATGTGTTAAGCTAGGGATAGTAGGCATGGATGGAGGTGATGGTAAAAAAATAATGGCTAGTAAGGAATCCTAACCACTAGAACTCATCATGGAAGATTTGAAAAAAGGAAACTCCTATTCATAAAAAACAACATGGCTTGAGATGACAAAATTTTTTGATTCAAGATCAAGACAATAAAAAACTTTATAAATTTTACTGTAACCCATAAAAACACACTGTTCGGAACAAGGTGATAATTTATGTGGAGCATAGGTCATAACCAAGGATAACACAAGCACCTAAAAACATGCATGTTGTTATAATCAAAACTTTGTGTAAAAATAATTTGATAAGGATTATAATAAGCATGAATCGGTATAGGCAACTAATTTATAATGTAAACTGTAGTTTCAAAAGCATAAGTCAAATAATCTGTGGGAATAGAGGAATGTTGAAGTAAAGTTAAAGCAGTCTCTATAATATGCCAATGTTTTTGTTCTGTACATCCATTTTGTTATGGGGGTTTTAAGACAAGAGCTTCGTTGAGATATTCCATTTTCAAGTTAATACGATTGCATTAATATTCCCCTCCCCAATCAACTGGATAACTTTTATTTAATGATCGAAATTTTTTCAATAATATGAAGGAACTTGATAAAAGCATTAAGCACTTTAGATTTATACGTAATAAAATAACTCCAAAAATATTTAAAATAATGACCATAAAACAATACATAATATTAATTGCCATCCACCAAAGTAACATGAGATAGACCCCAAAGATCAGAACAAATTAAATTAAGCAGACCTTAAGCTTTAAAATGGGATACATAAAAAGGCAACTTATGACTCTTATTGATACTACAGGCATAACAACGATTCGATGTATTAGGAGAAATAAAATGAATTTTATTTTTTAAAAGAGCTTGCCAAACTATTTGATAATTTGCATGTCCTAAATGCAAATGTCATTGCTCTAGAGTGAGTGTCATTGTGGTAACAAGACTATAAGTCTATTGAATACGTGCCAAAAGCATAAAGTATAGACTATTATCATTCTAGATTAAATGAAGGGGCTCATTTATGTAGATATCCTTAATCATTAAACAATTACGAAAGAATTTGACAGATATGTTATTAGCATTAGTGAAAACAGAAACAAATAATAAATTTTGACAAGAAAAAGGAACACATAAAACATTATGAAGTTGAAAAGAATTGTTCGAAGAATGACAAAAGGATGAACCAATATGAGAGATAGGAAGGAATTTACCATTACCAATTTTGACTGCTTTAGGACCATGATACTCAGTATGAATGGTAAGATTTTCTAAATCAGGAGTAAGATTGTGAGTTGCTTAAGTGTCTAGGATCCAAGATTAAGGTTGTGTAGTTGATGTAGCAAGATTGGAGGTTGCTTAAACTTGGTTTAAGTTTTGTTGCCATGGGTTGGTAGCTCGTCAATTTGGTGAGAGACATTGCCTAGAAATATGATCAAACCCATTACAATTATGACACTAAATATTGTCCACCAAATTGCTAGTCATGAATGAATTGTGAGGAAAATCTTATGGAGAATGAAAATTTCCACCAGAAAAGGTACCAATATTTGAACGTCCTCTACCACGCTTCATCCCTTAGTTTATTCCTCTTCCCTGAGATGAATATCCTTTGATATTTGAATTCACATAGTGAGTCGTAAGTGGTATAAGTGGCTTCGTCTTTATTTCAAGAGCAAGATTCTCCTCTTCAACCAGAAATGACAAACAGAATCAAATGGTGTAAAATGTTTTATATGTGATATTGGATAATAAGTTTGTTTTGTTTAAGAAAAAATGGAAATCAAATTTAATTTTTTATAGCTAGGATTTCATATCAAATAAGTTCTTAAATGTAAATAAAGGCCTATCAATTATGCACTTCTAATAAGGATGAAAAATTGATTTGGATTTGGTCTAACACAGCCTCAATCTCATCTAAAAACACTGACTCATTGCCAATGCTTCAAATACTGACTCATTGCCAATACTACAAATAAAAAACCATGGAAACCATTTGATTGGCTTCTGCCTCAAACTCATCTAAAAACACTGACTCATTGCCAATGTTACAAACAAAAAACCATTTGACCAGTCAAACACAATCAAAACCTCGTGCCTACTAGTGTATAGTCACAAGAGAATAGAAAGACTGAAATCCAAGACTTTCTTTTTTGAAAAATAATAAATTTAATCACAGTTGCAATCTTATGACTTGTGAATCTTTTTATTTGATAAGGACATGTTCTTTGAATTTACTCTTAAGGGGACGATTCAATTGGTAGGACTTACTTTTTTATATGCTTATAAATTTAACAAAAAAATTAGACAACGTGCAAAAATGGCTCTCTATGTGGTACTTGTAGTTAAAATTATTAAAATGTCCTTTTATAACATAAGGTATGTAAGAGGCATTCTAGTAATTTTACCTTATATCAAATCTTAAGGGCTTGTTTGATGAAATTTTCATTTTTAATTTGAGTTTGATTACATGATCATCACTCATGACCATCTATAACCATCCTTCATATAAGACAAGCGAATATTAAGATATTTTGACCAAAATACCTCCTATTTAATACATGAGATAGTTATGGTGGGCCATCAGTAAATAGTGATCTAGTTTTTTCCTTTTAAATTTTTCTTCTGTTTTTCTAAATATAGAAATTAATAATAAAAACACGTTTTGCTTTCTTTTTGTTTGTAAACATGGTTTATAAATTTACAAAAATAGAAACAAAAAACCATAAATAAGTAAATCTAGTTTCTTTCTATTTACTAAATAAGTTTTGTAAAAAAATTTACAATTAAAAATAAATATAATATATTAATTAATATGTACTGTTGTCCAGAGAAATATGGAAAAATATATTTGTTATTCTCAAGAATCTATCACAAAACAGTATAGTTACACAACTATAGTATATACAAAAGAGGTTTCCACAATATAATTTAAAAGAACCAAAAAGACTAAAATGCTCACAACTAATAGATTAATTACAGCAACTTAAAACATTATATACAATTAACTATATACTATCATCATGCTACAGGCCCCTCAAGGTGAAACTTGGTGCCAATCACACAAATCTAGTTTAATTTCTGTACTTTATTAGTATATTTTCTTTATTAATTTTTGTATTTAAAAAAACAGAAAATAAAAATAAAAAATTAAAGTGAAACTAAACATGGCCTAAATGTTACATGTACTTCATTTTGAAATTAAAGTTCATGTTTCTATTAATATAGTAGAATAAATAAAAGGGGTTTAAAAGAATTATCATATTAAATAAGGTAACTACTACATGAATCCAGAAGAATTTGGCACGTACATCTTCGAGAAAACAGATTAAGTCAGCAAGTTTCAGTCTGTCTTTTTTAGATAGTTATGCACATGCATGGTGCTATTTTAATTCATTCAAAGAAGCAAAGCAGTTTATACTTGCCGTTTAGAGAAGGTTTGACAGTCTCTGGAAGATCCCTGTACGCCATTGCAGAAACCAGAAGGAGCATGACAATTAAGAGTGCTCCCAGGAGACGTAAAACCCTATTAGAAGCCATGTTTCTGGTTTGGTTGTTCATAAAGCTCATCAGCTGGTTGTTATATTTATACAAAAACCTGTCCTACAGGAGTTTACTGCACTCTCTATGATTAGCGGGCAAGACTTGGAATGTAATAGAAGTCCTCTAAGTCCATTGTCTGTGTCCTTGGTCTTACTTATGAGAACGTAGTCCAGAGACTAACAACTCCGATACTCTTTGAGGTATTCCGCCATAGGTTGACTTCGTCATAATGATTATTTTTTCAACAAAATATTATTTGGGATAGTAAGTTATTTTTAAAAAATTAGAAATCAAATTTAGATTTTTTTAATGGGAGCCATGCTTAAATACTCAAGTATAAGTAAGTGTCTTAATTACGTGGTTTTCATACATTATTTAAAGAGTCAAATAATTCTTGTGATTTAATAATAAATTCATAATATAATGAAAAATTGTGTGTCCATCCTATCATTTTTAATGGCCTATTTTTTGGTCAATGTCCAAAATGAGAAATGTTTTTATCTAACCAATGTACGATTTGCACTAACTGCTAACATGTTAACTTCTAGGTACATGGATAATTAAATACCATTAACTTTTTCCTTTTCTAGTTGATAATTGTTATATTAAGAATGGCCACATAACTTGAATCAGAACTAATACTTACGTTTAAATAGTTAATTTATTTAAATTATACAGTTTACAAATTATTACTTAAATCTGACACTTTGTTTTAAGCCGTTAGTTTATAAAATGATTTATTCAAATTATGTAATTTATGGATATTATGTACAACTAATGGTTAAACTAATACCCATTCAAAATAGATTGCTTGATTAGTTTAAATATATTTGAAGCAGTCATAATTCGACTATATATAGAAGTGAAAGGAGCAAAATAAATAGCCTTCTTTCTCTGTATCCTTATGTTATTTACTGTAGTGGCAGGTTAGATATTAGAAGATCAGCATAGGTAACTACTAAAAATAACCCGTGCAAAAAAATAAGGATAGTTGCAGCCCATGATTCGTCTCTTAAAGGAGGAGACAGCTTCTGTTATCCAATTATAAAGGATGGCAAAGTTGTTAACCTGTGTCCCATAAGTTGGTATGGTCTCGAGTTCGAACTTGATAAAAAATTTCAGACTTGGCCAATTATAACAAGTTAGTTGGATTTGAATTAGGTCGATTCGAAGTCAACAAGTCAGTCAAAATTTTACAAAATTCGAACTCAAATTCAAGTATTCAACCGGATTAGAATCGAGTTTGAATTTGGATTTAGAAAAAATTTTTAAGCTCAGTCTCGAGCCTCAACCCTAAGTAAGATAAATAGATGTTTCAAAATGGATTGTCAAATAAAAATAAGGTGAATATCGCAAGAATCGAAAAGAATTATGGACGACCACACAACTTTAAGAAGGCATAAAGTTGCAGCAGTATTGTATCTGTAGTCACAATATATAGCATCTATTAGTTGCTTGATTATGTTCAAATTCATCTGCAATTAAGACTAAATACATGATGGTAAATCTAATAGTTCTAATAAAAATTGAATTTAAAATAAAAATTTTAAAATAATAATAACAATTAAAATTTTGTATGTAATGAAGTTTATATTTTTATTATTGTCAAAAAATTTTAATTCTTTAATGCTACTTAAATGGTAAATCATGCTTGTATCTAAAGTATTTATATACAAATTTTTTTACTGTAATTTAAGAAATTATAATTCAATAATAGATGAAATTATTTCTATTACAATATATTACACTTTCTAATTTTTAAATATATTTATAGAAAAATAGCAACTCTTTTGTCTTATTTAATCAAAATGATGTTAAAACTTCAAATAGTATTAATGGATGAGGTAAATTTATTTTATTGAGGTTTCTTATAATTACATATTGTTAGGAAAACCTATTATTTTGTTGTTTTTAGTACTTCACTTTGCTTTTATTTTTGTTGTACTTATAATTGTTGAAGGGCCTAACTCTACCTTAGAAATTAGCTTAAGAGGGGAGGTATGCACACTATTGAAAATGACCGAATGCATTTACAATTGTCTAATGTGGGATTTTTGACACCCCTCCAGCCCAAAGTAAGGCTAGACATTTCCTGAGCATATTGGGTAAAGGGACAAAACAGGGTACTATAACACCCCCTAATCATCCACATAAAAGACAATTAACACATAATTACATTACAAAACTCCTCGATACTTAACATTGTCATTTAATAGTAGTAAAACATATTTTTTTATTAATTTACATGGTAACTCAAAAGAAAACATATAAATTCCTTTAATCGTTACCTGTAAAATCATATGTAACTAAAAACACATTTCAAAAGTCCTTTTTTTTCTTCTACTTGTTAGTCTTGGTCCTTGCAGATGTTCCATACATCTCACTCCTATGATTTGAACCTAAACGGATTAACACCCGTGCTAAGCTTGAAAGTTTAGTGGGGAATCACTTAATTTGGATGACCACTCACAGCAGTTATCTTCCAAGTACATACATTTATGAATATTATACAAATATAAATAAGAATGGTATAATTAATCAAATAAGTAATGCGCACATGCTTATTTTCATATATCATAAATTCACCTTCAAGTCTCGAACATTGATATTCAACACTCAATTATACAAATTATCAATACAAATGAAAATGCTCATTTATAAGGTTATTTATATTGTCATACTATATTTCTTTCCTTTATTTTTTGTGTTAAGCCTGCACATTTCCTATGAATATGGATAACGGGTGCTGTGGATATCTGAAGATATCAAACTGTGGATACCGAATGTATCAAACTGTGTATATCCGAAGGTATCAAACTGTGAATACTCGAAGATATCAAGCTGTAAATACCTAAAGGTATCAAACTATGGACACCAGTGGTGTCAAACTATAGCAGCTGCACTGTAACCCTATAAGCATGCATATCTATCCACAACTAAGATAATAAGGCAAGTATCATAACATTTCTTTTAATCATTTGCAAATTTCACAATTCATATATTAACAAATCGTTTGAAATAAATTTCAGGTCATAAATTGTATATATGTTTGGGATGCATTATACTTAATCTTAACTTCTATTGTTTAATCACCCAATTCACCTATGATAAGTTTGACTGCATTTATTTGGAAGTATTTAAAAGGTTACATGCACATTTAAAAAGATTGGGATAAATAAAAACAATACTATAGTCGTGACAGACTCTCTTGTCATTCATACCACTATTTGTTCCTTAATATGCATATAGAAAAAGTAAGAATTGGGTTTCAAGGTTTTCTAGACAATTTTTCTCCTCTGTATGTAGTTTATATAGCATCAACAATTAGACCATTTGAAGTTTTAAAGCATGAGATATAAGCAAATGATTACAAGATGCTCCAAAATAAGGGTAACATCAAGTCACCTTTTTTTATCTTAATTTTGAAGGTTATAAAGCCAGAATTAAATCAAAGTCTCTTCTAGAGATATTTATCTCTATATCTTAGGTTTATATGTAACTAGAATCACACAATTTGAGGGTTTATAGGCTTAGTTATGACTCAAACAACGTGACTGACTCAAATAAACTCTGAATAAAATTCCACTACACAATACTCTCTTGTCATATTCAACCAATTCTATCCAAGATAACACTAAAATAACACCAAAACAACATCTCAAAAACAATTCCCCATAAATTAAGTGAAGACCCAAACTTGAAAATTGAAAAATTATTTCTTCTATTACATTTCCTTTCCTTCCTCTTTAGCTTTGCTTGAACCACCAACTTGATTTCCACCTATTCTTACATGAAAAATGATGGGATGAAGAAGGTGAAATGGAAAAGAGAAGATCTGAACTTAGAATGTCATGCACCCCTCTCCACATTCCCATTCCAGAACTTTCAACACCCATACATTCATAAACATAGTACAAATATAAATAATAATGACATAATTAATCAAAAAATAATGTAAACATACTTTAATGTATTTTTTGTTCATATATCATAAATTAACTTCAAGACTCGAGCATTAATATTCAATACTCAATGATAAAAATTATCAATACAAATGAAAATGCTCATTCATATATCAATTATTTATGTTGTCATACTATATTTCTTATCTATATCCATTTACTTTATTTTATGTGTTAAGTCTGAACATTTCCTATTAGTGTAGATAATAGGTGTTGTGGATATCCGAAGATATCAATCTGTGGATACCGAAGGTATCAAACTATGGACAATAATGAGGTCTAACTATAGAAGCTACACTGTAACCCTATATGCATGCCTATCTATCCACAACTAAGATAATAGAGCAGGCATCATAACATTTCCTTTAACCATTTGCAAATTTCACAATTCATATATCAATAAATCATTTGAAATATATTTCAGATCATAAACTGTATATATGTTTGGAATGCATTATGATCAATCTTAAATTCTATTGTTTAATCACCCAATTAACACATCATAAGTCGTACTGCATTTATTTGGAAGTGTTTGAAAGGTTTCATGCACATTAAAAAAGATTGGGATAAATAAAAACAATAATGTGGTTGTGACATACTCTCTTTTTATTCATACTGCTATTTGTTCCTTAATATGCATATAGAAAAAGTTAGAATTGGGTTTCAACGTCTTTTAGAAATTTTTTTCCTTTGGATGTATTTTCTATAGCAATAATTATTAGACCATTTGGAGTTTGAAATCATGATTTATAAGCAAATGATCACAAATTGCTTTAAAACAGGAGCAGTATTAGGTCACCTTTTTCGACCTTAATTTTGAATGTCATGGAACTAGAATTAAATCAAAGTCTGTTCTAGAGATATTTACCTCTATTTCTTAGGTTTTATATACAACTAGAATCACATGATTTGGGGGTCTTTAGGCTTAGTTATGACTCAATCAACATGACTGACTTGAACAAACCCTGGACAGAATTCCACTACACAATACTATCTTGTCATATTTAACCAATTATATCCAAGATAATACCGTAAGAACACCAAAGCAACATCCCAAAAACAATTCCACATAAACTAAGTGAAGTATCAAACCTAAAAATTGACAAATTAGATCTTCTATTGCCTTTCATTTCCTTCCTGCACATGCCTTAATCCAATTTGTCCATATGCTAACCTTGAGAAAAATGGTATATTAGTCCTTCTTCTTCCTTTATTTCCATGTTGGCTTGAAATATTATCACTTAGTTTCATTCCCCTGTGTCTTAATTTTCTAATGTTATAAATTTCATGCAATTTTATTAATTATTTATGGAATTATACTTAAAACATCATAAGTTATTAGAAAACAGGGACAGTAGCCATAACTCAACTTCAAGCCAGAATTTAAAGACCTTAAAGACACAATAAAATTTCAGTTCCTTCATGAAAGTTTTAGATTTATATCTCTAGATTAATTTTCAATTAGAATTATCCAATTTAGAGGTATACGTACCAAGATATGGCCAAATTACCGAAGTATATTCATGTCAAAACAAACAGATTACTCATTTACCCAAATCTTTTACATTAATTATCATTATGTTAATTCATTTGTTATGTTCACTTCTTGATGCACTTTAGATATGCTATAATACTTTTAGGGTATATGTTTGGGTATTAAATTTCTCTCCCCCTTAAAAAGAATTTTGTCTTTAAAATTCATACTTATAAGACCCAAAACTGACTGATCTCCCCGTACCATATGAGATCCTTCCTATATCTACTATCTATAAAAAAGATAAGGATATCTATATTAGACCAATAAAAAACTAAACTTTATCACACATCACTAGACTCTTATTAGCCAGAACCACTTAAACCGGGCTCTGATGCCACAAAATGTAACATCCCCTATATGGAACTTACAACCATTCACATATAAGACCTTCCATACATAAGACAACCACTCCATATCCACATTCGAGAACTTTCAATACCCATACATATGCTTTGTTATTATTAGTCACACATGCCTTAATTCAATTGGTCCACACATGCTTTAATCTAATTGGTCCATATGTTACTTTTAGAAAAATTGCATATTGGTCCTTCTTCTTTCTTTACTTCCTATGTTGGCCTACAATCTTATCAATTAATTTCATCTCCTATGTCTTAATTTTCTAATGTCATAAATTTCATGGAATTTGGTTAATTATTTTAGGAAGTATACCCAAAACACAACAAGTTGTTCGAAAACAGGGGTTAGTAGCCATATCTCAACTTCAAGCCAAAATTCGAAGACCTTAGAGGTATACTAAAATTTGGGTTCCTTCATGAAAGTTTGGATTTATGTCTCTAGATTAATTCCCGATTGGAATTATCCAATTTGGAGGTATATATACCAAGATATGGCCAAATTACCAAGGTATGTCCATGCTAAAACGAACAGATTATCCATTTACCCAAATCTTTTACATTAGATACCATTTTGTTAATTTATTTGTTATGTTCACTTCTTGATGCACCCACCTTAGACATGTTATTATATTTCTATGGTATATGTTAGGGCCTTACAGGCATAGGGTCCCAAACCAACGAGATAAACAGTCTCTGATACCATGTTGAAGGGCCTAACTCCACCTCAAAAATTAGCTTAAGATGGAAGGTTTGCACATTATTATAAATGGTCGAATGCACTTACACTTGTCGATGTGAAATTCTTGACAGTAATAAATATGGTTGATGTTGCAATCTTGTAATTAAAAAAGAAAAATCAAAGTATTTGTTGCCGTGACTTAAATAAAGTCAAGATGGTCTAACTAGTAAAAGAACACATAAGCATCAATTTCATGTGATATTTGCATCGGTAAAACATGCAATTCTCTCTTGCCTATTTATAATTTTCCAATTTTACTTTTTTTGGTCCGATTTGGCTTCAAAAGATTTAATAAAACTAGCTAATTCACTCTTTAAATTGACTGATATTTTAATTTTAGAAATTTTTATATGTAACAAAACCATTTTCTAACAAGTTCTCCGTTTGCAAACCTATGGTTCATCTCTTGAATGAGAAGGCAGCATCTTAAGTCATATTCTTGTTTCCAAATTAAACTTTATCTTTATATTTCTTATACTATACAGGATAATAAATTTATTCGGAATTAACCCGACTTGCATGAAGACAAATGGACAAGTGTTGTTTAATTGTATTTAATTTTGAGTTCAAATTTGATAAATTTTTCCTAAATTCGATAAATTATGATAAATTAATTAGGTTCAAATTAGGCCAATCCAAAATTAACAAGTTACATTAAATTTGGCCAAATTCGAATTAAAATTAAGTGTTCAAACATAACTAGATCCCATACTTGAATTATATGTAAATCCTCATTAATTTTTGTTTTGAGAATTATGTAATTAACAATATCAATAAAAGGAACTCTGTTGTTTTTTCAATGTAAAATTTATATATATTTCTCCCTTCTTTTCTGATCAATTTAAGGTTTGCATTAAGTGATTAATTTATTAACTTGATACTCGTTTAGATTAAGGATGATCATGCAATTTGCAATGAAAAGACAAAATATTTTTACTAGCAGTACAAACTAATTCCAAAACAGGCTTGATTATTTCGACTTAGAGATGGTAACTACTAGGTTTATAAGGGTACTCGACCATACATAGAAGTGAAAGGACCAAAAGGGATAACCCCTCTTTTTCTATCTCCTTTGTTATTCATAGTGGTAGCTGGTTCGATATTTGAAGACCTGCATACTGTATGCGTTACGGATGACCAGGATACCCGGGATTAGAATTATAGTTGGGTGACCATGAACCAACATAAGGTATTAGTTCCTGTGGTGAATCCTGTCCCAGCTTTCCACCTTTCTTGTCTGCAAGTACGAAACAAAATATTACATATATTTTATTTGAAAATTAAAGTTCATGTTTCAATTAGTATGGCAAAAGCTGAATTTACAGTTTATTTTTAAATTTTTTATAAAAATTTTAAAAAGATATTAATATTTGCCAACATTAAAAAAAAGATCATAATGTTTATAGAATGTTTACAATTTTTTAATTTTTCTTTAAATTCTGGTTGCAATTGTTAATATGATAATTTTTTAATGAATTTATGATACATTAACACCTTATGTAAACCCCTAAATCTAATTTTACAATTTAATTTGGGGATTTAAGATTTGAA
>JAOXYD010000004.1:5028215-5042167 GCA_028565735.1 Pinacopodium congolense | reverse complement strand
TTCCATATTAGGTTGAATTGTGGTTTAGTGATTGCATTTAGTTTTTCAATTGAATTAGGTTGCTAGTTTTGAGTTTGTAAAAAGTTTTTAATATCCAATTCACCCCCCTCTTGGGTGTCATAGGACTTACAGTAAGTTTAATTGGTGTTAGAATAATAGATATTGGAGAAAAGGACACTCGAATAACTTTAATGATAAAAATTATAGGATGGGGATTTGACCTTTAAGTATTGATGTGACAAAAGGGTGCAGTTAATTTGACTTCGAAGATTTGTATTAGATAGGTGACAACAATTTTTTTAAAGTTTTTTAAAAAGCAAGAAACACATACTTCATATATTTCAACCGTCAAAAGCTTTAATTAATGAAGCTTCTCAAGGAATCCTTAGTAATTATAAAGTTACCATTTCATCACGATAAAGTTTCAAAATGGTCCTTACTCATTTTTTTCACATTAGTTGTATTGTATCAACCCATACTTTTGTACCTTATCTAAGACTTGATTTAGCATATACATATTTCTAACTAGCATGCTTCTTGTAATGCTACTCAATGATATGCACATCTAAAGAGGTTATTTAATTGATATAGCGATTGTAAAATTTATGCAATACATCATTATCTCTAACTCAAAACAAGCTAAACACTAATAGAGGAGGTTATGAAAGGTAGAGTTTGATTGATTTTTTTTTCACCATTGCATCGACATTTTAGGCTAGAATATCACAATGTCATCAATCACAAAACAATTAGACTACTTGTAGCACTAGAACATTAAAATTGAAATATTGTGGTACTAGAACCTATACATTGTGATCATATAAAGTGTATATAATTATAGTATGATTTATTTTACACTATATACTAAGGTGAAATATTTATTATACACCTGAACACTTAATATCCTATCAGTAAATAGAAACCATACCACGAACTTGTACAGTCTATAGAACCATTACATGGGTCATACCACCACTTGAAATATAATTGAAGACCATACTATAAAAAACATATCATGTCACAATAGATAATCATTTTCTGTACCAAAAACTTAACTAGCATCTACAAAATCTATTGCAATTAAGTAGACAAGAAAATAAAATTAAATCTATGATTAATAACAAAAATGTACACAAATATATATAGTCGTGTACAAGATGTACCTAAACTTTGTATATAGTTTGCTTTGAATTGTTACACAATGAAATGGAAAACAATCCCAAACATAAGATTCCATAACATGTTAAATACTTCAACGAGTATAAAAACCATACATTCATGATGTTCCATGCAACTAGTATAGGTAAGGCAAACTATAATCTAAAATATAATTAAGGACCACAGTGCTGAGAATAAATGAACAATCAATAGATATTATACTAATACTCTATACAAGTATAAGATAACTGTGTACAACTAATATTATAGTTATATGCAGGTTCAAATATAACTAAATTTATGGTTGAAAGTGACAATGTATAAAAATATATAAGCCTTAGTAAATAGTGAAATACGCCTATATACAAGATGAACGAGACCATGTAAATAGTATGTAATACAAAATATAAGAAGACATAGCATATAATACACTCTAAACCATACATTGGTGATTTATAATCTATACAATTGGTTTATTCTATCATTGAGCCCATATAGAGAAAAGAACTTCTCTATAATTAATCATGAATGTAATAGTGAGAGTACATCAAATATCAACTTCAACAACAATATACATCCTCATCATCTTAGAGGCAAAAGTGTAAGAAATTGATGTCATAAATAGGAACCAAAAGAGATCGAACTCGAACATTTGTATACATTTGATAACAAACTGCAGAGCTCAATTTAACTAGTACCACCATCCCACTCAACATTACATCAATTCATTATTGGGAACCAAAATAATTAGGCTTCAAATATCTAAATATAGTTAAAACCCAAAGTGTGAAATTTTGAATAATTAACTTTCGCATCTATAAAGAAAAGACGATCATTGAAAAAACAAAAGATGGATTTCATTACTTACTAAGAAGACCTTTGTATATTTGGTAAAGCTAACGTAGAACAAAGCTTGGCTTTTGGAAGAGTGGTTTTCTTAGAATACTGTCATTGAGGCGGCAGTAGTGGTTAATTGGCGGTGGTGGTGGTGTGTTAATTCGATAGGGATTTTCATGCCTTACTGGGAAGGCCCTCCTATAGTTAGTGAAGTTAACATGGAACACATCTTGCCATCCGAAAGAGTAACTCTGAAGAGTTCTATCATTTAAGGATAACAGTGGTAATATAGAATACGGTGACAGTGCATTCAATAGAGAGTGAGAAGGATTCAGTAAAAAGGGATAAGTTGCTGTAAGTAATTATAATAACACCATTATAGCTTAACAATTAAAATTTTACCGACTTGTATTTCTGTGGAGGGTGCTATAAGAGAGGCCAAACAGTCACTCCGTTTATGAAAACGATATCACATTTCACAATAACCATACACAAGCACATGAAATCCTTAAAAAAAAAAAAAAAAACCTTTTGCAGTTATCAAAATGAAAATGCGCTTTGGCTCGCAAGCTCGTGGCCTTCAACTGGGAGAGAAGTAGATTTGAAATTTTCTTTTGTATTTATTACCTACGTCATTTGTTTCTTTAAAGCGGGGTGAAACAACGAGCTTAGTTCAGTCACAAGAAATAAGGTTCCCAAGTTCTATGAGTCCGGCGCTAAGCATTCTGAATTCTCATATTTGTTAAAGTTCACTTTCTCAATTTTTGGCATTACTAAATTGATTGGGAGAATTCCAGTCGTAAAATAGTCGTTGAACGTTATGCCAATATGACAGTTTGGATTATCCAGCATCTATATATTATTATAATTCCGTAGTTATCTCGAAACTTTTTTAAATATTGTGTTTATCCGTCATTGGAATTATTTCTATTCCAAACACAACTTCATCGGTAGCAGCCTGTTTTTGAAAATTCCATTCCGCTGACATAAAAATAGTCAAATTGCTAATTAACTTCCCTTGCGCATTTCCACAAATAATCAATGCGTGCATTATGGAATAAAAGTTTTGGTGTTTGAATTGTCCAAATTCTAATATCTTGCATCACAAGCCTTGCTTTCCTTTTATAATATAAATTTCTTTTGTTTCCTTAAGCGAATATAATATATATCACATTATGAAAGTTACTATGAAAGTTATGCATACTCACATTATTATCAATTGATATTACAAATTTTCGTTTAATGTATTTAGGTTCATAAGATCCAATAATTCTCTTATATAAGTGCACGAGGGTCGAAACCTTATTAATTTGAATCTAGAATCGATTTTATATTTATATACTTATTATTAAGCATTGTTTTGATTTTTTTTTCAGTCTCTAAATGTCAAAAAAATTATATTCTTGTTACCACATTTTTCATTTACACGATATTAGTTTCATGTAGGGTAAATTTCAAAATATGTGTTTTTTTGATGTTTGTATAGATATGATAAAACAGTTTCTCATATTATAACAAATAAAAAACATAAGTGAATTTTTGTTAGAAAACCAACCATGATTGAATCTTTGGCGTAGCAGAATTATTTTTACAGTTTTCCTTTGAATAGCATTAACAAAATTTTAACTTGAATAATTTAATATTTTTTTAACTTGAATAAAAAATAAAAAAGTAAGAAGAAATCTAACAAACTTAATTATTGTTTATCGGTTGAAGTTAATTTCTTCTCGAATTCGTAAATCACAGTTGTGTTCGAACGATATGTACAAGGTGATTGAAGGAGAACTCAAATTTTCTTTTTAAACGAATGAATAGAGTTTTGCTACTAACTTGTTACTTTTGTTCCTTATATTAAGAAATTTAATTTTCTTAATATTAAATTTAAATATAAATCATAATTAAAGTATAATTATAATTATAATTATAATATAATTTTAATGAAATAAAATATTTTATATTTGATTCTAAAGTTTCTTAAACTTTACAATTAAGTCTAACTTAATTAAAAAATTCTCTCCTTCAGTAAACCTATATATATGACTCATTATATTTTTAACATGTTGGTAATAATTATAAACTATAAGATAAATTAAAACTCTTTTTAATTTATTTTTAATTCTCCAATTAAACAATTTATAATCATAAATCATGATTAACATCTAAAAATATGTTATGACTACCAAAATATTAAAAATGTCAAAATAGTTTAATATAACTTATCTATATGTGGTTATAATTTATAATTTAATTATTTTATCATCCAATGTTCTAATTAAAAATAGAGCATGTAATTTCTTTCTACTTTATATAATTCAATCATGTTTAGTTTTGCTAATTAGTAAATGATTTATAATTGATATTTGAAAATATCTATTCAAATTTTAATTCATTCTGATTAGAGAATTCCCAAATCATTATTAATTAAGAATAGTGAAATATTCTCCTTACTTACTTTACGGTGATCAATCTTCTATTGATTCATTCAACTATTTCCCTAAAATTCATATTACATCCTACTGACTGACCACTCCAAAGAGTAGACAATAGGGATCATTAAATAGTAATTCTTATCTGAGATAACTTTGGTAATCATAAGTCTAATGATTGATTATACAACCATCATAATGAAGAAATTCACAAACACATAAGTAATATTCTATTTAAAATTCTTGTAATCAGGTCAGTTCAATGAACTTATTATCTAATAATCACTTACACATTTGTTTAAATTTCTCTATAATTTAATCTATGAGATCAATTACTTTTTTATAAGAAAGAAATATAATTATGTGCTAGTCTCGCCGCTTCATCAATACCCTATCTTATTAAAACAAATATTTTAGAACAACTACGAATATTTTAGAAATAATACATTCCAATTCTCATAATCATAAAAACTTATTATAATTTTCAATTACATAGTAATTATTCATGGATTTTATATTTATTGTTAATTATTAAAATAATTAAAAAAACATATAAAAATAAACAATACCTTTTGATTGAATAAAATTTAAAATTTCATACATATAATTACAAGCAATGAATTGGCTTCAAAGGTATAAACTAATAATCTCCTACTTGTACTAAGGGAAATCATCTATGTATCTAATACCATATCCATCCATATTGATCATGCCTCTTCTAAAATAATGGCTTAGCTAGAGGATCTACTAGATTCTTTTTAGTGGACACTCATTCTAATATGATGTCGTTCTACTATACTATTTTCCAAATGAAGTGGAACTTCCTGAGTACATGTTTGGATTGCTGATAAGACCTTAGTTCCTTCACCTGTACAACAATCCTATTTGCAGTCATAGTACAATAATATCATATCAATAATGGTATAAACTAGTCTAAGTTCATTGATGAACTTCTTTATTAAAAATACTTATGTTGTTACCTCAAAAACGACAATATACTCAAATTTAATTGTAAAATCAATAATAATTTGTTGTTTGGAACTCTTCCAACTAATTGATTAAAAATAAATATGTACCTAATTGTGATTTGCAATCACTATGATCTAACTAGAAATTGGTATCTATATAACTCTGAACTTTTAGTTCAACTGCTCTATAAATCATGAATCTTTAGTCCTTTTTAAACACTTTAAGATGTTTTTAACAGCTATTCAATGACCTTCACAAAGATTGGCTTAATATCTATTTGTTATGCTAAAAGTATAAGAAACATCTGGTCTTGTATACAACATCACATACATGATTGATCCAATAGTTGAAAAAAATGATATATAATTTATTTTATTTTTCTCTTCTTATGTCATAGGACACATACTCTTAGAGAGAGAATCCCATGTGACATTGGCAAGAATTTCTTTTTAGAATTCTCCATGATAAACCTCTTTAGCACTTTATTTTTATACATGGACTAGAAAAATCAAGCAACCTCTTGATTTATATTTATATATTTTATTCTCATAATATAGGCTACTTCTCCTATGTCCTTTATAGAAAAGTTTTTAAACAACCAAAACTTTACATATTGGAGTATTGGCATATTATTTCTTCTAAATTATATTTCATCCACATATAGCACTAATAAAATGACAGTACTCTCACTAACCTTCTTACACACACATGACTTATCTACATTTTTGATAAAATCAAACTCTTTGATTGTTTTATCAAAATGCATGTTATAAATCTAGGATGCTTACTTAAGTTCATAAATAGACTTTTATAACTTGTATACTCAATTAGAAAACTTTTTACAATCAAAATCTTCAAGTTGTGTCATATATAGATTCTCAATTAAATTCTTATTAAGCAATGATGTTTTGACATCTATTTTCACATCATATAATCGTTGTAAGCAGTTATAACTAATAAGACCCTTATAGATTTAAGTATTGCTAACGGGGAAAATGTTTCATCAAAATCAACTCCTTACTTTTATTTGTAACCTTTTACCACTAGCATGGCTTTGTATGTGTGTATATTACAATTTATAAAAGTTTTTCCCTTAAAATGCACTTAAAAACCAATATGTATAATACCTTTAGAATGCATCTACCTAAGTCTATATTTAGTTAGTATACATGGATTTTATTTCAGATTTTATGGCTTCATGCCATTTTAAAAAATTAATATCTCATATTGCTTCCTTAAAATTTATAGGCTCATCATATATGAGTAATATTCACCCTTATTTTCAATATGAATATCCAATCTAATAAAAGAATGATGTATCTTACTAGTGAATCATAGACTATTTGTCTTTTGAATCTGATTATATATTCGATGTATCAACTTGAGGTTTATATTCCATTAAAATGTGATTTTGTAGCTTTTAAATTTATCTAAGTTCTACCTCACTCCCACTACTTTACTTAAGAATAAATTCTCTTTCTAGGGATACAGCATATCTTGAAACAAATATATTTTACTAAGAAGATTGTAAAATTGATATCCAAAACCTCTTTTAGATACTTCACAAACTTGCTTTTATCTAATTTATCTTGAAGTTTATTAGACATCGCACGCTTCACATAGGCATCACGTTCACAAAACTTTTAGTTTGAAAACTTTGATATACTATTAGTTCATATCTCATATGGTGTCTTGTCAACTGATTTGGATATAACTCTATTTAGAACATAAACATCAGTATCAAGGAAATAACTACAAAAGGTAATTGGAAGATATGTATAAGTCATTATAGAACCTACTATATCTTATAAAGTATAATTTCTCCTTTCAGAGACTTAATTGTATTATGGAGTTCTAAGTAGAGTCCATTATAAGAGAATCTCATTTTCATTTAAGTAACCAAAAAACTCATGGTCTAAGCACTTGCCACTTCAATCAAATCTAAGTGTTGTAATACTTGTACCAGTTTATTTTTCTATCTTAAATCTAAATTCTTTTAAGTTTTCAAATAATTCAGACTTATATTTCATTAAATATGTATAACCATATCAAGAATGACCATATAATAATGTAATGCAATAGATATATCCACCTCTTGTTTAAATAGTCATAGGGTCATATAGATTTGCTTGTGGATTAGAAATGTGATAAAGTCAGCCTAGATAGATATCAGCATAGCTTCATAATTATACATCTTCCATATTTTCTTAGAAAGTGCTGCCATTCCATTTTTAGTAGAAAGTATGGTGTTCTTCTAAAAAAATGCCGTAGAGAACCCACCTGACCTTGGAGCAAGCTTTTCCTCCTATAATTCTTCCTTATCTTACGACTTTCGTTACTAAATTTCATATTATGATCTTTGATTTTATTTTATAGTTTAAAAACAATCTTCCATAGTTCAGGAAGATCCATGAATAATTTTTTTCTCATATAATAATTTGATAACTTCATTTTGATATTTGTAAGATCCAATTTACTAAAAAACTTTTCAATTATAGCACTAGATGAAAACATTGTATAAACTCTAATAACTCACTGACACATTATCCTTTTTCTAGTAAATGATACTTTAGTCATTTTACCCAATAAATAAGACTCACAAGTTTCATATGATTCATAATCAAAAGAATTTAAATATCCTTATTTATGTAACTTTATGATTATAGTTTCAGTAATATGACTTATCCAACAATGTCACAAATAAAATATATTTTGGTCACTTAATTTTCTTTTCTTTTTTTTTCTATTTATGTTAAAAATTGACCTTTCAAATGCTAATTCATATAAACTATTTGTAAATAAATTAGATCCATAATAAATATCATCTTTATCAGGGAACAACTGTTTTTTATTAATCATAAGGGAAAATCCATTCATGTTTAAACATATAATAAAATTTATATTTATAGTAATTACTAGAACATAATAATAATTATTTAATTCATGTATAAGGGTAAAAGGTAGATCTAAACTACATATTCCTATAGCTAATGTAGCGACTCTTACTCTATTGCCAATTCATAATTCCACTTTGCGTTTCCTTAGCGATCTACTATCTATCAATACCTGCACATCGTTATAAATATGAGATCTACAATCGATATCTAATGCCCAAGACTATGAAATAGAAGCAGACAAACTAACTTTAATCATAAATGTACGTGAAGATGAAGCTACCTTTAGCTTCCATTCCTTCAAGCTAATAAGATAAGCTTTGTAATCCCTCTTCTAGTGTCCATTGACCTCATAATGAAAACAAATTCCCTTGCCTTTTTTCTTTTTAATGCCTTTAGTCGGCTTTGCTACTTTATCTGAAACCTTTTGCTTCTTGTTCTTGTTCTTTTTAGGTGTCTTACAATTGTTCTTCAAAGAACCAATAACAAGAACATAAATAGATTCCTTCTTAAGGTATCCTTATGTTGTCTTAAGCATACCTAATAGTTTTGGCAATGTCACATCTTTCTAGATCACATGAAAGTTCATAAAGAACTGGGAAAAGCTTAGAGCAAGAAACTAGAGTACTAGATCAATAATCAACTCATGATCCATAACATAGCCTAATTGTCTTAATTTCTCCATATAGCCAATCATCTTTAATACACGTAACTCTATTAAAGATCTAGATGTTGTCCTATATTGATACAGTGCCCAGAAATCTCAAACCTTTTCCATCCTACTCTGTGTATCCAAAAACTCTAAAAGGTGAAATATCATAGATTTAACATCCATGCTTTCATTTTGCCTTTGAAGTTCTGGAGACATGCTAGCCAACATCACATATATTGCTTACTCGTTGTCCTCTAAAAGACATTGATATCTATCTCAAACATTATCAGTTGCATTGGAAGTAGGCTCAGGTGGAAGTGAAGTGTAAAAAACATATAGCTCATTCTTCTTTTTCTTAAGAATAATTCCCACATTATTTAGCCAGTCAGAAAATTTGACGTCTAATTAGTCTATTGGCATCTATGATCCTCTTCAAGGACAAATTGATACTCATTTTCAACAAATAAAATATAAAAAGTGAGTATTATATTTATGCTATAAAAAACCAAATAATTAAGGACTTTTAAAAATTTTAGTTACTTCCACTATTTTAAATAAATTAATAATCCTCACTATTAATTTGAAAAATTATCATATAATTTCCTATTGAGATAGGATCCTATTTTAATTTAATTGATCTTAAGTTTGCTCAACAAGCCAATCAAACTAAAATTAGGTAGATAACGTTTTATTAATTATATCTTATATGATTCCTAGATCCATTAAGTGGTAACTCCTTAATAAAAAAATATCTTATATGTTATTCCTAATTCTGTCTCTAAATTTATATGACCATGAGTTTACTCATTCAAATTATAAAAATTTAGTTAAATAGAATCTATCATTCTAAAATTAAATATATTCAAGTTAAAAACTACGTTAAGTTTGTTCAACAATTTTAACAATAAACAAAACTCTAATTTAATTCTATAACAATGGAAGGCAACAATTATATTCTAAATATGTATTTAATATTTTAATCAGAGATTTAAAATTTTAGGTCTCACCATAATTAATATAATCTCTTTATATTAACTTTATCTAATACAATCTAATTATTAAAGATAACCTTAATTTTTTTACTTGATTCTAATTATTAATTTGATAATTAAATTAATTTAATAATTTAACTCTTAAAAATTAAACTAAATTCTATAAAAATTTTCCAATAAATATAACCTTTTAAAAACTATTTTCAAACAATTAGAAAACAAAATTTTAAATTTTATTAAGACCCTAAATTAATTTAATTTTAATCTTATTTAAAAAACTGATTTAATATAATTGAAATAACTTTAATTAAAAATAAAAATAGGGCTACTGAGCATATGTCAGCCTTTTTCTTCAAGGCTCACTCACAATACCTTCTGTCACTTTCTTCTTCCTTGCATCTGCAAAATTTTTTATTGTGTTTTCTAGTTTTTTTATCGTACTCCCTACCTATGCTTGTCCCTACCATCTCCAAGTTTGTTATGTTTACTCTTTATTGTTTCAAGAGGCAACTATCACTCATTAGATCTATTGCTCACTGCCAGGTGGCAGCATTACCACCAGGTGGTGACAATGACATCGACTATCTTTGCAACTGGTGTGGCTCGTTTATTTATTATATGACAGATGAAAACACAAAAACATAGATTCAGAGCTAGATTGCAAATTGAAACTCAAATGCAAACAATTGATATCTAACTACATGTATTTAGTTTCAAAGAGACATATCCGAAATTTCATAAATAAATTAGTACCTGTAAGAAAATATCTAGACTAATTCAAAGTTTTGTCCAAATTCAAACGATGTGAATACTAGTTTTTCAAAAACAAGATTTCAACAAATCTATATTTTTCATTATCCCTTAAATATTGCAGTTCTCTAAAATCTAAATCTAAATCATAATAAAATCATAAGTAAATATAAAATCAAATTCAAAATTCATAAAATTTTGATATTTTTCCATCAACAAACACACATTGTTCATTTATAATGTTATCTAAATGGATTGTAACCGTATATGTTCAGAAAGCATGTGAACATTCATCATTGATTTTATAAAAAGTAAAGATCGAAAAGTTAATAGATATATGCATGAGCAAACCCCATAGATCATATCTAAAATCTTTCCAAAAAAGATTTTAAATAGGACCATGTTGAGTATTTCTCAAAACAAACTAATCCAGAAACAAGTTCTGGAACCAAAACACGTATACTATGAAATGTACATAAACAGATTTCCAGAAAATAGGAGAGGGGCATGACAATTCCAAAAAACAAAGGGGGGAATAAGAACACTTTTATAAACATGAACATATTCTGGGTACAATTCCAAAATTTACTTTTAACATATATAAACAATTTCATATCACAATCTATGCAACTTCTGCATATTATTATCACATCAATAATAGCCAAGTTCATTAAATAAAGCTAAATTAGTTAAAGGTAGCTTTGATAATATTATTAGTGTTAGTTTATGTCCTTATAGTCAATTTGTTGACTGTAATTTGTTTGTATAATATTATGATTTTAATGAATAATAAAGAAATTCTTTATATTTGAGTATTTGTCAATTATTTTAATTATTAATCGTAAAGATAACATCTTTGAAATTATTATTGTGTAACTAGAAATTATAATAAGGTTATAATTATGATATTCGAATTGCATTTATTATTCTTAAAATATTCCTAGTCATAATTTCATCAAGACGGGATATTGATGGAATGATTAGACTAGCATACACTTAATTTCTTTCTTATGAAGAAAGTAATCGATCTCATAGATTAAAATGTTGAGACACTTAGATTAATGTATGGGTGCTTATTAGAGAATAAATTCACTAAATTGACCCGATTATGAGAATCCCAATTGTAATATTACTTGTGTGTTTGTTTATTTTCTCATTATGATGGTTATATAATTTATCCTTAGACTTAAGATTACCAAAATTATCTCCTATAGGAATTATTATGCTTTGATGCTACTTATGTTCTATTCTTGGATTAGTTTAATTTGATAGTTATTAGATAAAGTATAAACAATATGGAGATAGTTGAATGAATCAATAAAAGATTAGTCACCCTAAAGTAATTATGGAGAATGTTCTACTGTTCTTGATTAGTAATGATTTTTTTGGAAATTTCTGTCTAGAGTGAATTGAAATTTGAAAAAGTTATTTTTCAAATATCAATTATAAATCATTTGCTAATTAGTAAGAACAAACATGATTGGATTATTTAGAGTAGACACTAATTCCATACTCTAAGTCCAATAGGAACATTGGATAATAAAAGGATTAAATTATACATCATAACTATACATGGGTAGGTTAAATCAAACCACTTTGACATTCCTAATGTTTGAGTGATTATGACAAGTTGTTAGATATCAATCATGGCCTATAATTATAAATTGTTTAATTAGAGAATTAAAGATAAATTAAAAGGAGTTCTAATTTATCTATTTCTAATTATGAATTATAATTATAATTTATAATTTATAATCATTGCCAATATATTAGGAACCTAACGAGTCACACATAAAAGGTCTATAAAGGAGAAAGTGAAAATTTAATTAAGTAGGACTTAATTGAGAAGTTTTAGAAATTTCAAGGATCATTATGTGATATTTAATTTTATTGTGACTGATTTGTAATTATAATTAAAGTTTGACTTTAGTTGTAATATTAATAAAGTTCAAGGATATAAAAAATATAATTTTTCATATAAAAGGAAAAATTAGAAAAAAAAAAACCAAAGCTACTTTTTTACATTTTTCCTCGCAAATCAAATTTGATTTTTCTCTGAAATAAATATGTAGATACCATTAGAGGTTGGACAATTAAACGGCTTATGAATTGATGGATTCGTGAAGGAAAGGAAAATCACAACAGGAAATCGAAAACAAGTTAGTGTAACTTCGTTAATTTCTTATTATATGTTTCAAATTGAATTTATTAAAGATGTTCTTATTAAAAATTTTGAAATTATTCCACTGTACCTAAATATGATCTTACGTTTGCTTTCGAACAGTTACAAAACCAACTACAATCAAATTGCAGACATAGAGAAATTAATTTTACAGTTTTCCTTTGAATCACATTAATAGAAATTTAACTTGAATAAAAAATAATAAAGTAAGAAGATTTTTGACGAACCTGATTGTTGCTTTCTAGTTGAATATGATTTCTTTTCAAATTCGTTAATCATAGCCATTTAAACATTTGGCATCTAATGGCATACATAGGTTAACTAAAGGAGAACTCAAAGTTATTTTTGAGAGGTTGAAAAGAGTCATGCTAGTAACTTGTTGCTTTTGCTTTCTTATATAAGAAATTTCACATTTTCTTAATATTAAAATAAAATATAAATCATAATTAAAGTCTAACTTTAATTATAATTATCTTAATTTTAATATAATCAACATTTTTAATATTTGACTCTAAAGTTTATTGAACTTTACAATTAAGTCCAACATAATTTAAATTATCTCTCCTTTAATAAATTTATATATGTAATCCATTAGATTCTTAATATTTTAATAGAGATTATAAATTATAATTCTAATTTATAATTAAAATTACATAAAATAAAACACCTTTGAATTTATTTTTAATTATTTAATTAAATAATTTATAATCATAAAAGACTAGCAACATGTCATGACTACCCAAACATTTAATATATCAAAATGGTGTAATGCGACTTGTCTATACATAGTTATAATATATTATCTAGTTCTTTTGTCATTCAGTGTTCCAATTAGAAATAGATTATAAAATTAGTGTCTACTCTATAGAATCTAAACATGTTCATTCTTGCTAATTAAAAAATAATTTATATTTTATATTTAAAAATGCCTTTTCAAATTTTAATTCATTTTAATTAGAGAATTATCAAATCATTATTAATTAAGAACATTAAGACATTCTTTCTAATTATTTTAGGATGACGAATCCTTTATTGATTCGCTTATTTATCTCTTTATAGTTCATATTACATCCAAGTGTTATCTACTACCAA
>JAOXYD010000004.1:4987294-4999470 GCA_028565735.1 Pinacopodium congolense | reverse complement strand
CATTAGAGATAGCAATTCACTCTAGCTCTCTGTGGGATCGACCCTGACTTGCCCTAGCTACTTAGTTAGGTTAGTTAATATTTTTATTATTTGGTAGCTTACGACGAGTTCACCAATAAACCAACAATAATGCTATTGATTAATCACATAGTTGTTTTCCTCGATATATAATGTGTATATCTAACCATGTTTCAATATATTTTATAGTCTTTAATTATTTGAATCGGTTAAATTTTCGAATCAGAAAATTCTAAATTTAAGATTTTAAAGTTTTTCGAAAATTATCAAATTTATTTGCATGAAATATTATAATTATTTATTGTTTCTTGTGATTAAATTTCGAAGTTGGCAAAATGAGTTGTTAACGATTTTTGATTTATTATCAATTAAATGATGTTGTTTCATATGAATAAGCTATATGATTGGTTAATAATTGTATTGAAGTGGGTTATTAATCGATTTTGTAAGTTTTTTGTGCTGAAATCTTGAGTTTTTCACGTTTCTTCTAAGCTTTTATGCTTGTGACCTTTTCTATTGTGTGCTTTACATGTCAAAATTTTTTATGACACCCATTAGTTGACTGAGGAGACCTTGGTGAAATTTTTTATGACACCTATTACATACATTGAGATTGTCATGTACAGGTGTTGACGCTAGACTTTGGTGAAAGTTTGAGTTCAAAGGAGACTTTTGTATCAATTTGTACTAAAGCCTAATTTTGATATGGTGGGAGGCAACAATTTAACATAAAGAGTGACTAGGGTAGATGCATTCATTGGATCAATTCCTGCAGAAGAGAAGGAGGTTACATTGTATCAATCTCGATTCGAGATGATGGCGAATTAGATTTAGTAGTTGCAACAATAAATGGCAAAATTGTTGAAGGCGCATAAGGATGCTCAGTTCGAGATTACAGTTTTGAGACATGCTGTTGCAACATAAGACATCGGTCATGTAGAAAGTTTAACACCTCAACTTCCATCAGTGAAGATGCATGAACCTAGAGTGTTTGAGGGTGTGCGTGACCCCAAGGTGTTATAGAATTTCTTATGGGATATGAAGCAGTACTTTACGGCGGTTATGGTGCTCAAAACTGAGAAGGTTAATGTGACGGTCATGTACTTGGATAGGGATGCCAAACTTTGGTGGAGAACGAGGAACTATGTTGAGATTATTGTGGGTGGAACTTTCATGGACTAGGCGTAAATGAAGGAGTTAAATGATCAATTCCTTTCGTTGAACATTTCTTGGCTCACGAGAGATACATTGAAGAAACTTAAACAAGAAGGATCAGTAAAAGATTATGTTAAATAATTTAGTTCTCTAATACTTGATATTGACAATATGTTAGACAATGATAAGTTTTAAAACTTTTTATCCGGGTTACAACTTACAGAGGCAAAATATGAAGGACGCAGTTAGTGTAATCGCATCTACTAATGTCTTGGGAGATTTTCGAATGTCAAAAGACTCAAAAACAAGCTCATCAAATTCTTCAAAGGGTAAAGGCCACGCCCAGCAGGAAAAGACTAAGGGGAAGAAAAAAAAAGACTCCAAAAAGGGGGATTTTAAAGGTAAGGGCAAGAAGAATGGTGGTTCGAAGAATGGGGAGATGTCCTCAAAGAAAGGCGAGATTGCTTGTTACTTGTGCAGTAGTCCACATTTTATGAAAGAATGTTTGAGGAAGGAGAAGTTAAATGCCCTGATTGCCAAAGGAGAAGGTGAATTTTTGGAATATGTGACACTAAATCTGATCGGTTTGTTGAATATGGTTAGTGGTGAGTCTATTCCCTTCGATAAACTAATGTATTTAGGTATAGAAGTTAATGGGAAAGACTGTAATGTTGGATACAGGTGCAACTCATTATTTTCTAATGAAAAATATGGTGCACAAGTTGAGTCTAAAAATATCCAAGACCTTGATGAGAATCAAAACCCATACGGGTATGGCACAAGTAGTGGTGGGAGCTGCTTACAACATTTCAATCAATATAGGAAATTGGTGTGCCAAGCGAAATTTTATAGTCATACTATTGGAGGATTTCTAGGTGATATTGGAGATCAATTTCCTTAAAGCAATAAAGGTGGTGATATATCTAAGTTTGGGAGGTATGATGTTAGCGAAAGATCAAAGTTCCTTCTATGTGAATTGTTGTAGGTCCGATGTTGGAACGACATAAACTATAAAAGCGGTAGGGCATGTTTCAGATATGAGTATCGAGAAAAGGTTTAAAACAAGGCATGGAGACCTATCTTGCTGCCATGTAAGAGATCAACAGAGACTATACGGTGGAAGTCCTTGATGCAATTGCGATTTTTTTTAGAAAGTTTCAGGAGGTGATATCAAAAGAGTTGCTGAAATTCACACCCTCTTCGTGAGGTAGATCACAGGATCAAGTTAGTTCCTGGAGCGATTCTACATGCATGTGCCTTATATAGGATGTCTCTGTTGGAATTGAAAGAACTTTGGATACAACTTGGTGAATTGTTGGCAGCGGGATTTATCCAACCATCTAAAGTCTGGTATGGTGCCCTAGTATTTTTTTAAAAGAGTAAGATGGTACACTTTGAATGTACGAGGACTATTGAGCCCTAAATAAGGTAATGATCAATAACAAGTATCCAATACCTTTAGTTTAAGACTTGATGGATAGGTTGTCGAGGGCTGAGGTATTCACTAAACTTGATATTCCGAGTGGGTATTGGCAAGTGCAGATAGCTAAAGGTAATGAGCCAAAAAAAATGCATATCTTGGTAAAGATCCTACGAATTCTTAATTATATCATTTGGATTAACTAACGCCCCTGCTACATTTTGCAACTTTATAAATGATGTGCTATACGATTTTATATAAATTTATGGTGATATATCTAGATGATATTGTATTATATAGCATTAATATGGCAGAACATGCGGAACACTTAATACGAGTGTTCGAACGACTATGACATCACAAGCTCTACATAAAGATGGAGAAGTGTGAATTTTCCTAATCAGAGATCAAGTTTGTAGGTCATTGGTAAGTAAGGGTCAGGTTAAGATGGATTTGAGAAAGGTGAAAGTGATAGTTGAGTGTTAAGTTCCTACGATAGTGTGAGAATTGCAGAGTTTTCTCGGCTTAATGAACTACTATAGACAATTCATAGTGGGATTCTCAAAGAAAGCGGTGCCATTAATAGATTCGCTGAAGAAAAAGCAAGAGTGTTATTGGTCAGGGGCATGTCAAAAGGTATTCGAGAAACTTAAAGCTGATATCTCAACCGAACCTATATTGAAGCTGCTCGAATTTGATCTTCCATTAGAAGTACACATGAATGCGTCAGATAAAGCCATTGGTGGAATCCTTGTATAAGAGGGTCATTCGATTACATTTGAGGGTTGAAAGTTCAATGGTGCAGAGCAGTGTTAATTGACATATGAAAAGGAGATGCTTTCGATGGTACATTGTCTTGAGACGTGGTGAGTGTATCTGTTGGAAATCAGGTTTGTTATTCGTATATATAATGTTCCTAACACATTTTTTAGGAGTCAAAAGAAGTTTTCCGCAAAATAAGCTCGGTGGTTAGAATTTCTGGCCAAGTATGACTTCGTGTAGAAGCATAAACTGAGAAGGCACAATAATGTGGCAGATGCTTTAAATAGAAAAAAGGTATTTGCGACCTTATGCTTGATCACGAGTGTAGAGTCCAACCTATTAAAGCAAATCAAATAGGCAACTTCATTAGACACTATGTAGTGTAAGTTAATTTTCTAAGTTAAGGAAGGTGTTATATGCAATTTTTGGCTCGAAGATGATGGGTTGTTGATGACTATGAGTAATCAAATGTACGTGCTAAGTTTTGGGAGATTGCAAAAACAGGTGCTTAAGGAGCCACATGACTCCTAGTGATCTGGTTACCCAAGAGTCTAATGGATGCTAGCGCTCTTATCTCATTCCTACTTTTAGCCGAAGATTAAGAATGATGTAGAATGTTACATCAAGACTTACCGTATGTGTCAGTTGGATAAGCCGAAGAAGAAGAAGGAAGCAAGTTTCCTACATCCCTTATTCGTACCCAAAAGATTGTGGATGTTAGTTTCAATGAATTTCATTAGCAGGTTTCCAAAGGTGGACAACATGACATCAATTATGATGGTGGTTAAAAAATTATCCAAGTATGCAATCTTTATGTCAGCTACTATATCTTGTCCTTCGAATATTGCGATCGAGTTGTTCTATAAGAACGTGGTCAAGTATTTTGGAGTGCCAGAGGATATTATGAGCGATCGAGATGTTAGGTTTACAGGCCAATTCTAGACATCTCTATTCAACAAGATGGGGCTACGATTTGAAGTTTTAATTGGAAAATCACCTATAGACGAATGGCCAAATAAAAAGGATCAACAATTTGTTGGAAGAGTACTTAAGACATTATATAAATACGAGTCGTAATTAGATGAGTTTACTTAATACTACACAGTTTTACTATAACTTGCACAAATCTTTGGTTACGGAGAAAAGTCCCTTTGAGATAGTGTTGAGTCAATAACCTCTTACTCCACTTGAAATTACTCAATAAAGGACAGGTGACTTTTGTCCTGCATCACATAAGCTTGCGATGGAGAAGCAAGAGTTGTTGAATGAGGCAAGGGACAATTTTCAAAAAGCTTCTCGAATGATGAAAAAGCAAGTTGATCTTTGGAGGAGATTGTTGGAATTTGATGTGGGAGACAAGGTTTTATTAAAATTGACCCAGTAATTTGGAAGAAGATCTCGAACAAGCAAGTACATTGGGGATTAGTGTCAAAGTACGATAAACCATTTAAAGTGATCAACAAAGCTAGGAATGTGGCATATTGTTTAAAATTATTCGAGCGATTAAAGGTATACCCTATTTTTCATGTTAGATTTCTCAAATCCTACTATAAGGATGCATCATATCCATATAGGAGTCAAGTGAAGTGAACTCCATCAGTTGTAAGGAAACAGTTCGAGGATCAAGTGGAAAAGATCCTAAATCATCAGATAATGGGTCAACACTAGAAGAATCGAAAGAGTAAGTTCTTCATTCAATGGAAAGGAAACCCTGTCACGGAAGTTACGTGGTAGAAAGATATGATCTTATGGCAATTAAAGGATTAGGTGAACGCCTACTTTCAGACTAATTCGACGAAGGCACCGAATCCATCTGGTGTAGGTGGTTTGTTAGACCCTTAAACTTTGGAGAACTACTTAGGAACCTTCAAGATGCACTTTAAGGAAAAGGTTAGCTAGATCACTCACATGAGGGAGGCATGCGAAAACACTAATGCAAATATGGACAAGTAGGATCAGACTTAGTGTGAATTTTGATAGAGTCTCGAACTTTGTAGGGATTGACTTGTATAAGGCTAAGTACTTGCCTTATACTCAAATGAACGGATCATGACTATCGGACTTGTTTTGGGTAAATATTATATCGAGCTAGTGTGATATACAGGCTTCGATGAAGATCACTCGACGTCATCAACGGATAGAGATCGTGGGGAAATCTGAGATGATATGGCGACACTAAAAGTTAGAGTTGCAATAGGACTTAACATCTAAAGATCACGGAGATCTTTGAGGATAAAGATATTAGTTTCTTGGTCAAATGTAAACTCTAGTCTTTCAGTTGTAATATGATTCCGTATTATCAGTTAGAGTCCTATTCAGATAGAGGTGTCATCCTATTGGTCTTCGTGATATAACCTGATAGAGATAGACGTGATTTTTAGTACAATCTTAGGAAGTTCAGTTCAATTAAGATTAAGATTGTAACTTGGTTTCCAAGTCAGAAGGTCTATATATAGCTCATTCAAGCCTTACTCTCCTCATTCTATATGAGAGAGTTTCCTTGTATTCTTTTAAGGGAAAGTAGTACCAAGGCAGGTATTGTTATCGTATCTCTCTTGTGCATTATTTGCTACTTTGTTTTCTTGTTTGCTTCATAGCATTCTTACTTCTAGTGTGTTAGTGAAACACTTTGAGGGTGGTTGAGGGTTGAATCTCACTTAAGCGGACCTAAGTGAGATTGTTATATAGGATGTTGACGCTAAACTTTGGTGAAAGTTCGAGTTCTAAGGAGACCTTTGTATTACTAAGCATCATAGTCCATAATAAGTCTATTTTTCCATCCTTTAAGGTTGGTTTATAAACTAGAAACATTGGCCAAAGGTTTATGATAGCTTTAAGGAAAACTTTTATGAAGTGTGAAAATTTTTTAGGCAAGTAGATCAACTTATATATAGGTTGACTTCATTAAACTATAATAAAGCATAAAAGGTTACAACTTATATTATCAAAATGTAACTAATAAGCTAAAGGCTCATTTTGGTTAAGCTTTTCATTTTTTTTGTTTATGTTTTCCTCAATATGAAAACTGATGAAAACAATTTTCATTGATTTCTATGCATTTTCATCAGTTTTTATACTTTTTTATTTGTTTTTTTCATTAATTTTTATAAGTTATTTTAATTAGTTTTTGTATTTAGAAAAACAAAAATAGGAAACAAAAAAATAAGCATTACCAAACAAGCCCTAAGTGGGCTTGAAATCTCAATATCTAACTCTTTCTGAATTTATTAGGTATTGGAAGAAAAGATAAAGTATGAGAAGAGTGATATAATAAATTTTAATCTAAAGGGAATTACTGGAACCTAAGAAGCGAAGAATAATAAGGGATTTAAAAAAGAAGAAGACAAAGAAAATGGCTCATCTTGTGTCATTAGAAAGAAAAATGTTAAGTGTTGGCATTGTGATATGATAGAGCACTTGAAGAATGACTTTTATAAGGCTTTTTTGAAGAAAAGAAAGAAATTTAGTAACTTTAAAGTTTTAGTCTACTTTGAATCATCTTTAATAGTTGTAGTACCAAATAACTAGTGATTAGATAATGGTTCTTCTATTTATATTTCTGTGATATGGTGGTAATAAGGAATAAAAAGAGATAAAGTGAAAGGGAGGTGAACATGCTCGTCAGTAATAGATTAAGGTTAAAAGTAGAATACATATGAGATGTGGAGTTAGATGTAGATTAAATGGTAGTATAATTATATTTCATAAATAAGACCTAGTTTAATTTTAGTTTCCAAACTCAATAATGCCATATACATTTTTATTTTAAATAATAAAAATGTTTCGTCATCCCTTAATTCCATTGTTTTTGGAGAATGTTTGTTGATTGATGGTCTTTATCATTTGTATTTAAAGGATCATAAGGTTTTTCTTTTTTAATATTCATAGCCAATTCCATAGGGTAAATGACCATTCAGCCCCCTATTATTTTTAATCACATGTGAATGATTGGGGGTTGAATGGTTATTTATCATGTGGAAGGCTACCAAGGGCCACCTAGTTAGGTCTTATTGACAAAGAGGGGATTGAAAGGGGTTTAACCAAAGTCATTTATGTTCTGGCTTAAAAGACTTATTCATATTTCTAAGGAAAGAGTTGGGAGACTAATCAAGGGTAAAATCCTCCCTAATTAGGTTTATATTGACGTTAGTAGTTTTATGTAGATTATATTAAAAGTAAATTCACTCAAAATATGAAGAAAGATGCCACTAGGAATATTGAGGTTTTGGAAATTATTCAAATAAATATTAGTAGACCTTTAGATCACGCTATTGACAAAAAGATACTATTTATGACTTGTTGATGATTACTCTTAATATAATTACCCGTATCTCATCAGTAATAAGTTTGAGGTCTTAGAGAAGTTTAAAATGTTTAAGGAGAAGGCCAGGAAAAAAGCTTACTATACCTATTAAGGTTGTCAAGCTTATCTGTGGTTAAGAGTATTATGGTAGATATAGGGAATTGGATTAAGCGAAAGTACAATATGTTAAGTTTTTAAAGGTTTATAATACACTTATATAGTAACCATGCCTAGTACACCTAAGCAAAATGGAGTAATAGGGAGGTGCATTCGCAGACGAAAGGACATGGAGAGAAGAATGATGATGAGATCAAAACTTCATGAGTATATATGTGGTAAGATATTGAAAACAATATTTTGTGCCCTAAACAATATTCCTAGTAAGGAAGTCTCCAAGACTCCTTTTAAATTATGAATGATTAGGAAGCATAATTTTAATTATTTAAGGGATTGAGGTTGTAAGGTAGAGATAAAAATTTATAATTGAATGGAAAAGAATTTGGATCCTGGGACAACTCTTGATTTTTTTAATAGACTATCTTGAAGGTTCAAAATATTATAGATTTTACTAGCTTGGTCATAGTACCATAACTATAGAAGTGTTAATTGAAAATTTTTAAAGAATAATATAGTGTACATGTCATTAAAAAGTAAAGTAATTAGGGAGTCTAAACTAATAATAGTGCATGTTCCTATACTTTATGAGAGAATTATTAAGGTACTTCCAGAGATATGTGGGGATGACTTAAAGCTCGCTGTAAGAAGCAAATCTTGCTAGAGTGGAGTATTGACCCTCTACTCTAAGAGGTATTCCCAAACTTTCATGATGTGTTTTTATTATGAACCCACTCTTGTTAAGGAAGTGGTGCCAATTTTTTATTTTCATAATTACTGCAAGGAATTCCTTCTCATAAATTGACAATGTTTAATGTTTTGGAGCCAAAGCTAATCTTAGAAAAGCAATTGGATGTTGATTTTACATCAAAATATAATCTGAACCCTACCACTTGCATTAGCCTCAACGATAAAAACTTAGGGTAATTAGGTCACAACTAAGATTGGAGCAAACATTTAAGTTTATTTCAAGCCTAAAAAACTTATTGAGCTTGGCCATCCCATTTAAAAGGTACTTCTTTTTAGTAAATTAATTAGGGGCTTGCTACTTTGTTTATAATGTTGTGTAAACCTTCTACAATAACTGGCCAATCTTAAAAATCTTCTCAATTCCTTTATAATGATAAGAGGAGGCTAGCTTTCAATGTTTTCTACCATTGATAAGGTTAGTGACAACTACTTTAGTGTATATCACATGAGTTAGATAATCCACTTATGAAGAACTAAAGTTTCTCTTACTTGCCTTAGCACAAAATTAGTGCTTCTATAGTGTTTCTAAGATTATCTTAAGGTGCTTAACATGATCTTAAAAAATCAACATTGTAAATCAAATTATTATTGAATAAAATCAGTACAAACGTCCTTAATTGTGCCTTAAAAAATGATTAATGAAACTTAAAAATGTTATTAGAGGATTTATCTTATTTAATAATTGTAAAACCTTAAATCAAACTTAGATAAGATACCTAACCCCATGCAACTTATTAACAGCTCCTTGCCAAAGGGAATTATAAATAACCTTATACTTGTTTAATTCCTCGCAGTCAATGCATAATCTCTATCTGTTGTTCTTTTTAATCAACACATAATTGAAGAAAATAAACTATTACTATATTGAATGACCCATTAAGAGATTAATTCATGAATCAATGCCTTCATCACATTTGAATACCAAAGTACCTTTATAGTCTTACATTCATAACTTTAGTACCCTCTTTCAAGACAATCTTATGACCATGAGTCCTGTAAAGAGTCAAAGCTTTAAGCTCTTGAAAGGTTAAGTTGAATTTTCTAATAACTTAGGCCCTATTTGGTTTTGTTAATTTTGTTAATTTTCTATTTTTTATTTTTTTAAATACAAAAATTGATGAAAACAATACACAAAACCAGATGAAAACTTATAAAAACTAATTAAAAATGCAAAACTAATAAAAACACATAGAAACTAATGGAAACAACTTGTATTAGTTTTCGTATTTAGAAATAAAAAATAAAAAAAGAAGCTGGATCAAATAGATCTTTAATGATTTTCCACATCTTTTAGCGAACATCTTACTTAGTATTGGTAATTGATTGGATCGAGTTGGATCCTCTTAGGATCCAAGCCTAAGTCCCATATTTCTTTTTAAGTTTGACCCTGGATTTGGCTTGTTGATTTTAGGCTAGACTTAACAAATTTTCATAATTGATTGAACTTAAAAAAATCATCTAAGTTTAAAGTCAAACTCGAATCCAATAGAATTTAAATACTTGTACTTGATTTGATCGAGTTTAAGTACTCGAGTTTGAATTGATCAAAGCTAAGTTTAACTCGTTAACTTGCACTTGGGTTAGGCTAGACTCGAGCTAATTTGTTATCTCTAATCTTGTTATCATTCAATGATAACTCATAAATATGTTATTAACTAACTAGTGAGCCTTGATGTACTTTATTCCCTAGTTGCATTTAGATTTTGTGTTAGTTTATGAAACTTTTTATAGGAAACCAGTTCTTAGTTATTAACCCTACATTATACCTTTCTAAAAGAATTATATATTTATTTTGTTGAAATCATACAAAATCAATTATATAGTTTGTTTCTTGAAGTTATAAAACACCTCATTCTATGTTAAAAGCCATTGAAATCTAAGGATCTGTATCTAACCCTCCAAGTGCCAACACCAAATCATCTGTTGAAAATTGAGCTGCTCGCAATGTTTACACAAGATCTTTACAACCTTTAGAATAAAGTAGCTTCTATCCTTCATCCACAGGCACCTTTAAATACGCTAACTCTCACCTTACATTCATCTTCTTAAAGCATACTTTCGTTAACAAATTTTGTGTGCTTAATCTAGACATTTCCTATAAGAGAAATAGTAAGGATTTAATATTAATTATCTCAGTGATGATAAAGCTCTTTTCTAGATTCCTACTAGTTTCCTCTTCCTCATCATCCTCTACCATAAGGCATGCTTTGTTATTTATTTGTTGCTTGATTGTTTTTTTTTTTTTTTTGTGGTAGTTGTGGCCTAAGTTGTATCTCTAGTCATCCTAAAAATAAACACCTTTAGTCCTTTATCTGATGAGGTCCTACCAACATGTGATAAAAACAACTTTTTTTTGAAAAAGTAAAGATTGGTGGGAATAAATTAATAAAACAACGGCCTCAACAGTATATGCATTTCAGTTTTTTTTCAAGTTGGTATTTGTTTTTATTAAACATTTGTTAAAACTATGTTTTTGATTTTCTACATTTATAAGTTGTGGTTTCACTATATAATGAGAGATGCCGATAGTTAGACGTAGAATAAGGAAAAAAACCAAATAAAAAAAAGGTGCCAAAGGTGTGAGACTCAACTTATTTTGTTTAACCAAGATCAAATTATATTATGATCTTGAAGCCCTTTTGGTTCGTATCTTAAATTTAGTATTTTTTTTCTATTTCCTCTTATTAGTATTTTGTGGTTATTTCTCTTATTTGTTGAGTAGGGATGACTGATTATTGTACTTAATATTTTATAGTTGATGATTTACTAGCTTGTATCTGTAGTTTTTACTCCTATATTTTGAGGTAGTTTTCCATATTAAAAATTCAAGTGTTTCATGTGTTTGGTTTCTTTAGATATTGTTTTGTCATTTGTGAATAAATTATTTTGGGGTATGCTTTACTCAATAGTATTACATAAAATTTTTAGGATAATTATTTTGATATTCTGTTGTGATGATTTTATTATTAGTGATATTCTCCTAACAACTGGTATCTAAACTGTTTTCAGTTAAATTTTGGGTTTAACTATGGAAGGAAAGTTTAACGAAATTATAAGTTTGAATGACACAAATTATCACATGTAGAAGAATAAGAAGAAGCATCTCTTATTGTGTTAAAATTACATTTGTTAGTGTTTATTGCCCAAAAGCCTAAAGATAAATTTGATAAAGAGTGGACTTTTGATCATGAGCAGGTTTGTGGTTTTATTAGACAATTTATTGAGGATAATGTATATAATCATATTGGTAGTGAAACGCATACTAGAATATTAGGGGATAAACTTAAGGAATTATATGGGTCAAAGATTGGTAACAATAAATTACATTATCTAACAAAGTTAATATAACTGCAATATAAAAAAGATAGCTCTATTATAGATCACTTCAACGAATTTCAGGGGATTATTGATCAATTGTCAGACATAGGTATCAATTTTGATAATGAAATTACTACTTTTATAGTGCTTGTATCATTGCCTGACTCTTAAGAAATTTTAAAATTTTCATCAACTAATTTTACTTCTAATGGTGTGATGACTATGAAGTTGGTAAAAAGTGGTATCTTGAATGAAGACATATGTTGAACCAAGGGAGGTTTCAATCTTGGTTTTGATGATAACAAAACATGCTTAATCACTAATGGTTTAAGTTTA
>JAOXYD010000004.1:4976067-4987194 GCA_028565735.1 Pinacopodium congolense | reverse complement strand
TATATAGGTAACCCAAGACTTAAAAGCCAAGCTATATGGAATTTAAATCCCAACAAAACTAAACTACCTAGGTTATGGCCACAACGTAGTTATTTTCTCAAGTGCATTTGTTGATCAAGATATCCATTAAAAACTTCATGTACTTGGGAATTTTCTTTAACATCTCTATAAATGACAAATATATTTGTAACTTTTTCAATTTCTTCAAGAACTTGGTAGCTTGAGTATCGGCTTTGATTAAGCATTTATGGGTAGGGGATTTTAGGCATGATGGGGGTGAGAAGTAGTGCTTCTCCTCCTCCTCATCTACCTTCTTTTAGCTCTCCTCTAGTTATTTTTCCAATTATAACTTTAATAGGCTTCAACTGCTACATTAGACTAGACTCTGTAGTGGTGGGAAGGCTTCCCATACTTCTAGATGAAAAAGAATTAGTAGCAAGTTACCCTACTTGAACCTCTAAATTATGAATCATTGATGTATAGTTCTTCACGATTTGATCAAAATTTTCCTTTATCCTCTTATGAGTCTCCTCTTAGCTTGTAAACATCTTCTTGTGGTTATCCTTTTAACTTCCAAACTTAGAGCCCAAAACATCCATCATCTTATCCTTTTTATTTTCCAAAGGCTGAAGTTGGTCTTGCTAAAATCTAGGAGGTCTTTGTGCTCTCGCTTAGCCACCTGCATTGCTAATATTTTTTGTAAATTTTGGGTAATTTTTCCACCTTGAATTATAAGAGTTATAACACGAATTGTTACGTCTTTGTTATAGTAATTCACTTGCTTAGTTCCACTAGTTCCTAATAAGAGACATTCAGTTGTACCATAGCTATCCTACCTACACAACTTACATAGAAATTGCATAGCCTTCACTGAAGATGAAGAGGCTCGTTACATGTTACTCAATTGCTTGGTGTGGGCTTAAATATGTGCTTAGAGAACTATCACCTAGTCAATTAGGATCATACCTTGTATACTTCTCTCATTATACTATAAGAAAATATTGTTCACCATTTCTTTCAAGAGGTCATGAGCTGTATCAATTTCTTTCTCATTAATGACCATCTTTCAGCTACATTTATGGTTCATCTTGTGCTTTGAGTCACTCCATTATAAAAGGTTTGTAAGAGGAACTCCTTCGGAAGGTTGTGGTATAGACAACTCCTTTATAACTCTTTAAATCGCTCCTAAGCCTCATACAATGACTCACCATCATTTTGCTAGAAGTTTGTGATCTCCTTAATGATTATAATAGTAATTTTTATTGGGAAATACTTAGCAGGGAAGTCTTAAGCTAGTTTCTCCCATGTGGTAACACGCTCCGAGTTGAGAGAGTTCAACCATGCCTTAGCTCGATCTTTTAATATGAAGGGGAATAGCCTCAAACTTACTGCATCATTAGACATCTCTTTAAACCGAAAAGTCTCATAAATCTCCAAGAAGTTCTGAAGATGAGCATTGTAGTCTTCATTTGCCAACCAATAAATCAAACCATTGGACTAAAGTAAGTTGAGGAGAGCTACCTTAATCTTAATATTGTTTGCTTGTATAGGAGGCCTTGTGATCCATTATTGATTAGCATTAAATCTGAGCCTCATGAATTCTATGAGTGTCCTTTGGCCTCCTCTTATTCTCCTTGTTTTGCCATATTTGTCTGAATGCTTTCTTTGTGCTTAAGTCTTTTTAACTCTCACTCATGCTTTGTAATATCGAAAAACTCCTCTTCACTTAGCTCAATGGACCTTCTAGTGCTATTTGTATTCATGCACCTGCAAATGCATAAGGAAAAGTATAAAAAAGCACTAAATCAAAATCACCCAAAAAATTCTAAAATATCAATCCCTGGCAATGGCTAAACAACTAGTTAGTTGCTAAGCTCCTTACTAACTTACTTTACCCTAACACTACAAGCGTAGAGGTCGTGACTTGTAGTATAAGTGGATATCGTTCCACAAGGATTGTATTTTGTCATGACTAAATTCAGGATGAAATTTGTTTAAAGAATAAATCCAAGAAATAAAATTGAATAAATAATTAAAACTAAAAAATTAATAGCGAACTAAAAGCAAAGAAAAAAAACTGAAACTTGGAAAATCAAGATTAAGGAATTGGAATCATTGTTATCTCTATTAGTTTCCCTCTTATTTTATTGATTCGATTTCTATATGGCCCAAGACTTCTTAATCTTTTAGTTACCCTCTTTCAAGGTGAAACTAAATTTCCCTAATCAAATAAATTAGGAGTAACCTTCTCTCAGTCTACAAAGTCTTTCCTAAGAAATTTAACTAGTTATGAAGTCATCCTATAGGCAACATATTAATTTATTGAGATCTCTCTCTAATAAACTAATAAACTTGTCATTTAAAGGTCCATTAAACATGAACTCTCATTAAAAATTTAATACAAGTTACCCAGCTCACTCTCTTGATTTATTGTAAAGTTTAAGCTCAATAGATGACACAAATATTCATTGCAATGAATCAATAAATAAAAGTTTGCAAATAGTTCAAATAAAAAATCCTAAAACAAGTTTAACCACTTATAGTATAAATAAGTTCAAAAATATCCATAATTTTTTAAAAATAAAACATGATGACAATAATAAAACAAATAAATAAAACTTTAGTTGGCTTCCCTTCTTCTTTCTAACTAGAAAATCTGGAAATCCGAATGACATCGGACCTTCTAATGATTAATCTTTGTTTCCTCCTTTTTGCGACATGTTCCCTTTTTGTTTTCTTGACGACCAAGTTTTAGGAATATTGTTTATTTTTTACCTCTCTAATTTTCACCTAGGTTTTTGTGCCCTATTATATGTCCTAGAGTTGTCATCTATCCAAATTATGTTAGCCATATGAGTGGCTTAAAATCGCTTCTGTGGCCAAAATCTTGCCAAAATTGTTGGAGGGAGTGTGTTGAGATGAAAGCAAAATGCCACAGGTATGGTATGTTTTGGAGTTCCATGTTTGTGGCATCATGCCACGTGCATGGGGATTCTTGGGGATAGTGATCCTCTTATTCTGCTCATTGACAGCTTGCAGCTCTACTCAAACGTTTTGCTATAACTTCTCCTTTACACATTCGATAGTCATGAAATTTTAAATGTAGGTTCCTAACATGTTGTCTAGCTCTTCATAAAATTTAATATCATTTGGAGCTAGAAAAATGCGCCTAATTAGCTATGCCAAATTAGTTGCTCAACTGAACTTGTTAATCTTTCCTTTGTCCACTATTCATGAATGATCAAATAACCTTAGAATTTGGTGTGGAACTTCATAATATGAGGCTCTAACTCTTCAACGTGATTCCATACCTCTTCTAGCTCCAAAAGTATGACAAAACTTTCACCACAGTCCTCCCCATACTTAGCCACACCTATGGCTATGTTGGTGTGCAACCCTATGCTTTTGGCACCAAGCCATAGGCATGGGGTGTTACTTGGGGTGCCATGTTTGTAGGGGGTCTTTGTGCTACGAACTCCTATGCTCCATTTTTACTTCCATCTCCATTCAACCTACACATTAAATCAATATACCAATAAAACTCAATTCTAACCTAAAATCAATAATTAGAATTTTAAAACACAAAACACAATTAAGAATACTGAAAATATAAAGAATTTAATCCTAATCACATCAAAAACAAGAAGCTCACATGAATAGAACAATAATAACTAAAACACAGTTATTAAATTATAAATTAAAAAGACCAAGTTTGGAAATGATTTAGAGTAAAATTGGAACTAGAAGAGGTGTGGAATCAATTTGAAAACTTAGAGCATCATGTTATAAAATTTTACACCAAATTTCAAGGATATATGACAAACTATGAAGGATGCATCAAGAAAAGAATAAGATAAGCTTAGCTGAACACTAGATTTGGTGGAGGTGACTCTAGTGATTCATTATCATTCTAAAATTTTATAAGGTGAAAGAACATTATGTAAAGAATCTATATAATATTTCATGGCCATTGGAGGTGTATAGAAGGAGATAGATCAAGAGAGAGAGAGAGAGAGAGAGAGAGAGAGAGAGAGAGAGAGAGAGAGAGAAGCGAGGCAGAAGCTATCATTTTCTAGGACTTAATCAGAATTTGTAAGATAATATCATTTCTGTGATTTTTAGGGAAAACATGACCAAATTGCTCTCAAAACAACCCAAACCCTAAAGAGGACCCATAAAATGGAAAAGATAGAGAAAATTCATCACTTTTGGATCTTACTTGGGCAGCCTTTAATCTTATTTGTATTTTCTTTAGGTTTTGGGGTGTTTTTGTTGTTCTTTTAATCTCTTTTCATGTTCAGACCTAAGATTAAGTAGTTTAGGTGTTGAACCTTGGTTTTCTTTATATTTCTACTTCTGTCTTGCAATTTTTGTTCAATTTATATTGTTATTTCATTTGTAGTTTTTAAAATATCTGGTGAATGCTTGGTTTTCATTAATATAATGTTGTTTCCTTAATTTTCCAATCTTATTCTCTTTATTTTCATTATGTTCTCTACATTTCCAACTCTTATTTGTTTAATTTTAGATTGGGTTTTGTTTATTTATGTTTTGTTAGATTAATTTTAATTGGGTGTGAAGGTATTTATTCGATTTATGAATGGTAATCGTGAGAATTAGAATGGGTTTTACATAGGCATTGTGATTTAAGATAGGAATGAGTTGGAATTTGGAATTAGTGCCATAAATTAAAGATTAACTTATAGGATTGACTATCCTAGGTGTAATTTCTAGTTCAATTGCTATGTTTTAGCTTTTAATCCATAACTTTCATTGAAGAAAACCATTAGTATTGATAAGTTAATTAGTTTTGTAGGTTAACCTAACTAATTAGTCTGGAATTTCAATTCTCTAATTTACATAATCTAAGCTTGTGCGATTATGGCTTAGGTTAGTCGTTTCCTGATATGTAAATGCTGCTGCGCCACTAAATTTGGAGAGCGTATTCTAGGTTGTCTTATAATTAGGGATATTTTCAGAAAATATTAGATTTATCTAAAATAGAAGAAACTTATAATGCAAGATTTTCTTGTGTATATAGGCTAGCATATTAGATATAACACAATCTTTATATTTTTTATGATCAATTGCAATTCATAATTCAGATAATAGCTTCTGACCAAATTTTTGTTATTGTTATTTGTTTCTTGCTTTGTTCATTTTAGTTTCGCTAATTGTCTTTTTTATTATTATTTAAAATCCCGTTATATCAAGGGGTTTTCTTTTCTTTTTTTATTTTGTGCAATAATAGGAATAGTTGAAAAACACAACAAGTTCTCTATAGAATCGACACTAACTTACCCTATTATATAGTAGGTTTAATTAGGTATTTTATTGTTTTGTGAGCAGGTGACAACTCCACCAAAGGTTCACTTGCCTTTAATCTTAGAATAGGATTAATGCTTGAAGCTGATTAATAATCACAATGTTGGAAATTTCACTATAACTATCTTTTTGTCAGTGATGACTAACCCTTTTACAATCACACTTTTGTTTACAGGAGAAAAGTAATTTTTATAATTATCTTATTCATTGGTGATGACTAACCCTCATAATAATCTTATCAACAAGAAGTCATAGAGAGTTTGCTTTGTATACGATAACTTAGACTAAAGAGATTCTTCATGCTAGCATTTCACTTTTTGACTACTCCTTGTCTTTGTTAGAGATTTGGAGATTAAGGCTCAAACAACTTAGTTAAGGAAATTAGAGATATTAAGTCTTAGTCGGTCATAACTCCTTAGTCTAGATTATGTATAGAGCTACTAGTTTTGGGGAGCAGTAGTAAGCTAAGTATATTGCTAGAAAACTGTAAAGTAGTAAGGTGTGGATCATCATGTCTTATATATTGGGAGGAATGGTCTCATTAACGTGAAAAGGGTGTTGTAACCATATAGCATTTCAAATGCATATCCTTAAAATTCAATTTATTTATTTACTTATCAAAAGACATTGCTTCTTAATTCAAATTACAATTCACTTCTCTTTCGCTTAATATATAACATGCATCCAAGAACCTTTTTATAGGTAAAAATCTTTCAACTATCCATTAGTTACTATTAATATGTATTACAAATTATGTAACTTAAGAATTTCAGTTGAAACTAGCCATTGCTATCTAGATTTCATGCCCGTTGGTTAACTAGTTAGCTACTGACTTATTAACCAATTTTGACTAGTCAACTAGTAGTAGTCTATCAGTATTTCACCAAACTAGTTTTAAACATATTTCAACACTTTTTCACACATTCAAACTACCCTAAAACATATCAAATGCTTATTTTTCACAAAACTCAATACACATTTTAAACTAGCTTCGAAAATATTTTAGTGTATCAAAAGGATTATTTTTTAAAAAATTGCAAAAATAATTTCACTTAATTATACAAATTATATGAACATGCTCTAAACTTAAATGCAAATGTGTGATTTTAAGCTGATAAACTATTTGGAATGATCAAGATAAGACCTATAATAAAAATTATGAAATATAACCTATTTAAAAACACTATTTTGATTTTTAAGCCTTCATTTTAGTACTTTACATCTAATAGCTCGAAATTGTATTTTTTAATACTTTTTCCCGAACCTATCTTTTGAATACATCAAACACAATAAAACCATTAGTAACAAAATTGTTTGGTCATCATTAAAACATAGACAGTACCTCCCTTGGTTCAATAGAAATTACTAGTAATAAAGATGTTATGTAATCATTAAAACATATGTTAAAACCTCTCTTGGTTCATCAACCACAATGATAACATGTAGTAAATAATGTCCTATAATAGCCATATGATTTTAACATGTGATTGTTATAAATATCATTGTCTTCTCCTATCAAACACATAATTTCCATATCATTCTCAAATTCTTCACTTTAGATTCAATGTTTCATTTCATGTAGCTTGCACAGCCTAAGCCTTCAATTTTTAAGAGGTTTATCTACAAAGATTAGTCATCTAACTAATAGATTATTGAGGATGCTAATCTGATGTAGCCCATTTAATATTTATGCATCCTTTTTATTTTAAAATCTTTCTTTTCAAACTTCTTGCTAAGAATGACTTAAAAAAGAAATTTTATTTTTCAAAATCATAATGAAAGAAAAAATTTTAGAATATAATAAATGTAAAAACTTAATTCTCATAACTTAAAGGTTTTAAAAGAGACTATGTGTCAAATAAATCATGGTCAAATAAATAACAAAGTTTTGTTTATTAATATAGTTTACATTTACAATTTTTTCCTAAAGTCTATTAATACTTGCTTTTACAAATATATTTTTTGAAAAGGTAAATGAAATTAATTAGAAATGAGGGAATATAGTGACAGTATAAAATAAAATGACTACAGGAGTTGAACTCCTAACACCAAAATAGATTTGACCAAAATATTTATATAGCTCAAACTTAACAAAAGTACCACTATGCAATAGTTTTTAAAAAGTATTTCAATTTATCATGACTCACATACAAATGAATTACTAGCAAAATAAATCTTTTCAAAATCTTATATTTTTAAAACCACTTCTAATGTCTTGAAAACTAATAGAAAAAAATTTTCATAAGCAATTTAATTATGTAAAAAGAATCTTCAAATTACAAATAAAAATTATTTTTTAATCCAACGTTTGCATGTTTTCAAAATATCATTAAAATGCAATATAAAAAATTATATATTTTATGATAGTGACATAACATAGAATTTAAGAAACATTAAATGTTGAATATTTTTAGAAAAGGCCCAAATTAACCCTAATGTTTACCTATTAAATCCTAACATTTTCAGGTGTTTAGGTTAAACTTCAATGTTTCCAAAACATTCCAAAAGGACCCTGAAGTTTTTCAAATGTCTAAATAGATCCTATTAGTATGACTCCATTAACCCTGTTTGTTAATTCAACGTTGCATTTTATTTTATTTACAAAATTTTTTATGGGCCCCACTACCAGATCAGCGACACGCTGGCAGTGGACCCACACTAGACCCCATCTATTGACACCTTATGCTTTATGGTTTTCTCTGCCACCCTTTTCTCTCCTTGCTTTTCACACGCTACTCCCTTAGGCGCAGCCACAGATCCCTTCTCTCCCTAGTCATAGCTCTGTCATTATCATCTAGCACAAATTGACATCTTTTATTGCAAGTCTTCAAGTTTTGTAGCTCCTTCACTGGCATAACAGGTATGTTTCTTCTCTCCTATCGAGCCTTTTTCTAGACCTCTTCATTTAGGTTTTGGTTAATAACTAATTTTTGACCCCCTTTCTCGTAACCATCAAGAGGCGAATCAAATTTTGCATTTGATTTTACCGTGTAGAAGGCACATCAATGCCCATTTTTAGATATACTATGCTGATTCTTGCATCATTCACTGATAATGACTGGGTTTATTCCTTTATACCATGTGTTTATTACTTCTATTATGGGTTTGTTATCATGGTTTCCCCAACAACAGTACAGCATTTTACACTTGTGTATGTCAGAAGAGTTGGTTTAGGTTTAGGGGTCAAGATTTGTTGTTCAGTTTCCACCAGTTTGGAGAGTGTGTGAGTTATTCCAAAAGTTGCAGTTACGATTAGGAATAAAGCAAAAAAGAGGCAAAACTAAGAGGTGTTGATTGAGTGACTTGTGTTGGATTACATGGTTTGATCTGTAGTTGAAGAGTTTGTACTTGAACAGAACAATTTTTCTTGGTTGTATAAACAAAATTATTTAATTCATCCTTAACTTGTTAGGCTAGATGTAACTTTATATAACCATAGGTCTATAGGAAAGACATTACAGGAAGGACATTAAGTCAGATTAAGGTTTTGAGGGAGTCTAACATTAGAATCATATGTTTTTCTTGCAATCATCTACAACTTTTTATAATTGAGACAACAAGTAAAAAAATGTGGTGAGAGAATAATTGGACAAAACAGGCAATAGAACAAGTGGTCCCCTTATTTATACTTCACTTTTTGTCATTTGCTTTGTGGTATATGAAGAATGATGTTGACTTCCTCTATTTTGGTGGAAAATGATCCAACCTCTTTAATTTACCTTAATTTTTACTTAAATCATATTTCTAATTTTTATGAAGTTAATTTTCATTGTTAAACATTTATCTTGGTTAATTTTTCATTTTTGTTAAATTTTTAAATGCATCACTTTCGAAGAGTATAATATGTTCATGATATGTATTGATGGTTAGATATAGGAATAAGATTGTCATGGAGTCATCATCATCAATTTCTAGATCGACAAATTTAGAAGCTCGTAACCATGTTTGCTATTGTGGACTGAAAGCCCCATTGAAAGTTTCATCATTCGAAGAAAATCCAAGGAGGAGGTTTTATGGGTGTGCTAGTTATTCAGTAAGTGAGCTTAAATTTAAATGTAAAAATTAAAATATTGTGTATAGCTTATTTGCAATTACTTGATAATTTTGTAGGATAGGAAATGCAGTTTTTTTGTATGGTACGACGATGAATTTACTATGAGGTCTATTCATGTGATAAACAAGTTAAAGACAGAAGTAGCTACATTAAAGAGGGAGGTTAAGAGTCGTAAAAATCTTCATGTGGATAGCATAAAGGAGATTGAAGATGGGTTGAAGATGTTGAAAGCTATCAATATTATATTGGAGAAAGAAAAAAAAGAGTTGAAAATCACTTTAATATGTATGGTAATAGGATTTATTATGTTGCTAATGAGTATAATTTCAAGTGTTTCCATGTTTAAATATGGACGAATGTTTCCATGTTTAAGTTTAAGACCCTTAAACTTCGGAGCACTTCTCAGCGACCTTCTGTAATGCCTTAGAGGGAAGGTCAGCTGGATCACACGCATGAGGGAGGCATGCAAATACACTAAGACAAACATGGGCAAGTGGGATCAAACTTGGTCGGAATTTCGGTAGAATCTCAAACCTTACAGGGATTCACTTGTCCCACACACTCAAATGAATGGACCACGACTAATAGACTTGTTTTGGGTAAGCATTTGATCGAGCCAGTATACTATGCGGGCTTCGGCAAGATCACACAACATCGTCTACGGATAGAGATCATGGGAGATCTTCAATGATGTGGTGACAGATAGAGTTGCAGTGGGACTGAACATATGAAGATAGCAAAGATCTTCGAGGATAAGGATGTAGAGTCCTAGTCAAATGTAAACTCTTATCTAGTTATATTTTGTTGTAATTCTATCTTATCAGTTAGAGTTATATTCAGATGGGGGTATCATCTGATTAACCACATGATGTAATCCTGATAGTGGTAGAACATGATCTTAGGACGATCTTAGGAAGTGCGGTTCAGTTCGGATTCGGATTGTAACTTGGCTTCTAAGCCGAAAGGCCTATATATAGCTTATTCGAGCTTTGCTCTACTCACTTACTCAGAGAGAGCTCCCTTGTATTCTTTTGAGGTGAAGTAATATAAAAGTTGGTAGTTTTACCGTATCTCTAGTGTTCATTGTTGCCTTGTTTATTTCTTTGTTTGCTTTATTGCATTCTTATTTCTAGTGTGCGAGCGAAACACTACGAGGGGTGTTAAGGGTTGAAGTCTTACTTAAGCGGACCTAAGTAAGACTATTATACAAGGGTGTTGGAGCTAATCTTCGGTGAAAGATCAAGTTCTAAGGAAATCCCTGTATCAACTGGTATCAGAGCCTTACTTTGATATGGCGAGAGGCAACAATCTAACTAAGAGGGTGTCTACGGTAGAGGCACTCATAGGACCAATTCCTGCTAGTGAGGAGGAGGTCGCATCTTATCAATCGTGATTCAAGGCGATGGAGGATCAGATTCGATAGTTGCAGCAATAGAATTCAGAATTGTTAAAGGTGCATGAGGATTCCCAATTCAAAATCACTGTCCTACGACGTGTTGTTGCATCACAGGAAGTTGGTCGAGTAGAAAGCTTTACATCTCAACTTTCATCCATAAAGGTGTACGAACCAAAGGTGTTCGACGGCATGTGGGACACCAAGGTGCTAGAGAATTTCTTGGGGGACATGGAGCAGTACTTCGCAGCTGTTAAGGTGTCTGATACTGAGAAGATCAACGTGACGGCCATGTACTTGAATGAGGATGCCAAGCTCTGATGGAGAACAAGAACCTAGTCTCTTGAGTATAAGA
>JAOXYD010000004.1:4941033-4960234 GCA_028565735.1 Pinacopodium congolense | reverse complement strand
GAAGTGAGTATTGAACAGTGCTTGATTGATTTTGACTTAAAATTTTTCTTTTCTTATTTGGCAGAGATTGGAGAAAGAAGGGCTAAGGGACTGCGTTTTAATTGTGATGAATCCTATTCAATGGGACATAAGTGCAAAAGAATTTTTTGGATAGAGGTACCAAATATAAATAGTGAAAAAGAGGACGAAATTGTAAGTGATTCAAGAATAACTTGAGTTCAAGCTTGAGGACAAACTCAGTGTCCAGGAAGGGTGAAATGTTGTGGAAGAATCCTAAAAATCAATATTGTTATTTTGGGAATTATTATTTCAAAGTTTTGTTAGCAAAATAAATTAGAAAGATCTTATCTTATTTAGAAAAGTTATTATTTTGAAAGTTTTGTTTTAATAGGAAGCTAAATTAAAGGGATTCTATCCTATTTAAGTTTCTAATATCTCTACCAATATAAGCCTATTTAAAGGCATATCTCTATCGAATAAAGCAAGCAAAAAATATTGTCAAAAAACCTAAAAAGAGTCTGTCAATGGCGACTCTCTCTCTATCTTCAAAGAGGGTCTGTCAAGGACAACTCTCTCTTTATCTTCATACAACATATGAAAATCTAGGAAATGAGTTGCCACAATCTAATAATGGCTGGTCAACAACAGTTACTCCATATATACCTCCTCAAGATCATTATGTACAAAGGATTTTTTTATATCTAACTGCTGGAGAGACCAATCATGAGCAGCCACCAAAGAAATGAATAAACAAACAGATGTTAATTTAGCTACAGGAAAAAATATGTTAGAATAATCCACTCCATGGGTTTGAGCATAACCTTTATTTAAAAGGCATGCTTTAAGCCAAGCCATATATCCATTAAAATTTAACTTCAATAACAAACACCCATTAACAACCAATAACCCTTTTACTCGTAGGTAAATACACTAGATCCCAAGTACCAGTAGCATCCAAGGAATTTAACTCCTCTATTATAGCATCAAGCTAACCAAAATGAGATAAAGGCATCCAAGGCATTCAGCCAATAACCCTTTAAGAGTTGCTCTCTAGGGCAACTTCACTCTGATACGATTTAATCGAGAGAGAAAATAAATTCTTGATATATATACTCATAGGTGAATATACATATATCCATATACATATTGTAAATCCTAAGATCTTGTACTTTTCCAATGTGAGATACTAACACACTATATATTATCTATGTAATAGTTCTTAACCATGTAATTGTTCTTAACCACTTTGATCCTCTTTCATCACTACTAGATATAAGCCTTCAACAACTTAGTAAAATGACTTGCAAAAGAAGTTACATGCAAAACTTTTCTCTTTATAGGTTCTCAAAGTAGCCATTTTTAAGCTCAATCCTAATAAGGCCCAAGACCCAATGGATGGAATGGGTTCTTATTCCAAAGAGCTTGGAACATCATAAGTGATCATACCTTAAAAACCATCTTAGATAGGGAAATTAAGAATACATTCATTTCCCTTATTCTTAAAGTTCCTAATCCTTCATCTATGAATGATTGAAGACCTATATTATGTTGCAACACTTTGTGGAAGATTCATTTCAAATATGTTGTCTAGTTGACAAAAGAAAGTCCTCCTCTCTCTTATAAGACATAATCAACCTTTATAGCTAATAGGAGCATTGATGATAACATTTCCATGGATCAGAATCTTATAAGGAACTATCACAAAAGCAAGGGAAGTAGCAAATATATGTTTAACATTGATTTTGGAAGCCTTGACATGGTTGATTGAGATTTCTTAGTTGCAACAAGTTAAGGACAAATCATATCTACTACTTCACATGCTATTCAATCATTGGTGTCCTGCCTCGTCCTTTTAAAGGTGCCAAGTGTCTTAGGCAAGGAGATTCATTGTCTACTTACCTCTTTGTGGTAGGAATCGAGGTGTTATCCTATCCCTTCTATTCAAGAATCAATCTCGGAAAAACAATGGCATTCAAGTATCTTCTGAAATGTTAAAAAATTAAACTTTTAAACTTGTCATTTGCAAATGACATTTGGCTCTTTTGTCATGCAAATTCCACCTCTCATAGTGTCCTCATCAAAGGTCTTAATTAATTTGAATTGCTTTATAGTTTGCATTTTAATACTAATAAGCCCTTTATATTTACTTTTAGATGGCTCTATGGATCTTTCTTCTCCAGTCTCCAAGATCCATCAAATTTCATTACCAATCAAGTATTTAGGTAGGATGGCCTCTAATTTCCTCTAGGTTATCTCACAAAAATTGCTTTCCTCTTATTCAACAAAAAAAATCTTAGATTGAATCATAGACTTCCAAGTTACTCTCTCATGCTAGAAGATTCTAGCTTATCAAATTAATTCTAAGCAATCAAGTCTATATCTAATGTTGACATCTAGAATTATCAAAGATATTGAAAGATTGCAAAAGAATTTCCTACGAATTGGTTAAGTGATAATCCCACAAAGGAACAAGTTAAAAAGGAAGGACATAAGTGATAATCCCACAAAGGCAAAAGTTAGAAGGAAGGAAGTTTGTACTCTAATTTTTTGTTGGGAGAGGTGGGTTTGCTCTAGGCATCTCTTCTATCAAGCTTAGCTTGACTCACAAAATTTTGTTGGCTAAAAGAGAATGAAGATTGTTCATAAATAAGCAATCTCTTTGAGTCAAGCATGTACATGTTGAATTTTTAGAGGGGAAAAATATGTGGCATTATAATCCTAGTCCTAACACTTCCTAGACTTAGAAGAAATTAATGAAGATAAGATAACAACTCCAAAGGCATGACTCAACACAAAATTTTCATTGGAAAGACACCTTTTTCTAATAAGATAACTACACCCTCTAGGCCCTTTTCATAGGTTTATCCCTATTAGAATTGCGATGGGGGAATTGCCATTAATGCTTAGGTTCATCAAGTAATAGGAATAATTTCTAGATTTGGTTTTTCCATTAATTAGAAAAAATATGCTTGCATACTCTCAAGATACGTCCAAAGACCATACTCTCCTCTAGTTAGCTCATACATCACATGTGTTCACTAACAAATCTCCCCTTATCTATCTAAAACACCCGAATTCAATTCAATATTGATACATACTAGTATGGTTCAAGGATTGCATCCCAAAGGCAGCTTTATTCTCTAGCTAGTAGCAAAGCAAGGGCTAAAGACAAAGGAGAAGCTTTAATTCCTTAACTTGTCTTCTATGACCTATGCTCTCTGCAGAAATTTTGAACAGTTGTATATTCTCTTATTTAGGTCAATACATAGGTACAAGAATATATAGAAATACAGAGGGCTATTCTAGGAAACTAGTATCTGTACGTAATATCCTAACTGATCTGACTTCCTAAATTTTAGGAGTCAATAATATCTATGAGATATCCAGCTATCTAGGAGATATCCAGCTGGATATTTCCCAACACTCTCTTATTAAACTAATCTTAAGAACCATGATCACCTTTTTTTTCCTCCCTTTTTTTGGCATCTAGAAACGTTGCTTCCCTTTGGAACTAGCTTATGTATTTGAATAACATTGAATGATATGACACCTCATGCAAGAAACTATTCGTTGGGCCTCCAACTCCTTCAAAAGTAATCATCCTACCGTTACCATACCCAAAATGTCTTTAATCTGTTGTATATATGAATTTAGGTATGAGAAACAACAAAGTTTTCAAAAACCAACAACAAATTAGCTTTGACCTTCTCAAATGGATAATTAACTTGATTAGGGAAGCAATCCTTGCTAAGTTTGGATCTCTTGGAAGTATTTACCTAAATCCTGTTGTGGCACAAAGATGGAACCTTCAATTCATAAACGGAAAAACCATTGGCTGTATTATTTCCTAGTGGCTGATCTCTCTTAAGCCTTTTGCCGCGTGACTGCTCGAGTCAGAATCATTAAGATGACTGTCTAACTATGTGCTAATCAGTATAGTGATTTTGTATTTTTCTCCCTATAGCTTTGTGACTCCTTTCGAGATCCAGGCTATCTTTTAGTCATTTTTGCATGTTTCTAAATTCTGATCAATAAATCATCAGTTATCAATATATATGTAGCATACTGTTGCAGTTCAACTTTCCTAGTCCAAAACTAACTAGCTCGCAATAATAAAAATGTCAACACTCCAAAACTGACAGAAGAAAGCGTCCTTTTTTCCTTCTCTTAGAGCTGAAAAAAATCAAGTACACTTGATAAATCATCAACAAACTAACTACATATCAATCCTGACAAAAATTAAGACAAAAAGACAACAATCAAGTAGCTCACCTCCATAGAAAAACAAATAAGAGACGAAGAACAAAATTCTCAAAACTCCCACTAAAAAGGGACAAGGAAGAAACATACCGATCCATGTAAATCAAGTGAATTGAGAAACCAACGAGAAGCGAAAGTAGAAGTAAAGTTGATAGGGGGAGGAGGCACATCTGTGCTAAGTTGTCGACCGCAGAAGACGCAGACGATGGAATTAACGCCTCTGAGTAGCCTACCGTTGCAGTGTGTGCAGCGAAGGTAGAGGGGTGAGGGGTCGAGGTGGGAAATAGCATGTTGAGGGGAGGGGAAATCCGGAAGAGAAGAGTCGTAGGAAGAGAAACCAGCCTCCTTACGGAGAGAGATCTGAAGGCGTTTGATGAGATCGTAGGGAATCTGTAGTGCCATTATTGGGGTAGTGCCTTTTAAGATTTGCAGCTTCCCACCGTTTTTGCTATCACCACATTCGCAGTACCAGCGTTTTGAGACGCTTTTCAACCTGTCGTCATTCTAAACGATCAATTTCTACTTCCTAATGGAAATGGAATGACGAAAAAAATAATATTTTAATTCATAGTTTTATATAAATTTTTAAAATTATTTTTGAAATTTAATTTCTAACACTTTAATATTTGAATTCTTATTTTTATTAAATATAATTTGAATTTATCTCCATTAATAATCATCATTAATTAACTTGACATGAAACTATTTTATTTTTAAAAAAGTACAAATCAATTTTTTAAAAAGTTAACTTTTGTTACTCCATCATAATTTGAATATGATAGAGGAAAGTGTCTTAAATTTTTATTTTAATTTTCAAAAAACGTAAGTTTAACAAAAATTTTTTTGAAGAACTTAAAAATATTAAATCGGTGGGATATTATGTTAAAATTAAGGAGATAAGCTAAACACATAATTTTGTTGAATCAAGAGCAACTGTAACATAAATTCAAGACAAGTTCAACATATTTTGTGTTTTTAAATTTTTTATTAAGTTTACATGTCCCAAAAATTTTTAAGATAATTTATGTGTTAAGCTGTATTAGTTCAATAATAATCGTTATCAGCAATTAATGTTTTTTAAATTAAATTAAATTTAAAAAGTACAGGATTCAATTTAAGCCATGTTTAGTTTAGTTTTTGTTTTCTATTTTGGTTTTTTATTTTTCTAAATACAAAAACCGATAAAGAAATATATTAATACAACACAGAAATCGAAAAAGAAAACACAACAACCAATATAAAGATACAATAACCACAACAAAAAATCACAACTCACAACTCAACTAAACATCCCCTTAGTTTAATAGAAAGCAAATAAAACAACCATGAAAAAGGAACATTTCACTATTTACGAGGCTAAAAGGTTATCTGGAAAAGAATCGAGAAACACTTCCTTACCACACAACTTTTTACCATCACGCTCTCAGCTCTTTCCTTTTCGTCCACACAATCAACTCTTGCCATCTAGGTTATGAGCTCTTTTCTTTTCATTCGCATCTACACCAGAGGATGTAGATCGGTGAGTATAGTCTTCTACAAACCACGATCACTTCATCTCATACTTCATTTCCATCATTGTTAAATACTTTTCGACCTTTTGACATCGCTTTTTTCAGGGAACAACTGACACTCTTTAATTTGACTATGGTTAGTAGAAGACCACACCCACAACGGGGGGAGTCTATAGACCCAATTATGGCCCTTTTGTACCAGTATTGAAGTTGTAATCTTTCTTAAGGGTTTCATTCGACTGGTTCCTTGTACATGTGTCCACAAGACACTATCACATCATCCTACTCTCCATTTCTTCCTTCTTAAAATAGAATTAACTCTATTTTCTATTATTCAACTTGCGATCATTAATCTAGTTATGACTAATAAAAGTCACCACCCTAACAAAGAAAACAATCTCCAGATTAGGTATTTTTATTATTGAGTCCTTTCATTTGTGTGGAACAAGAGTTTTTCTTTTAAATGCTTTGGAGGGTAAAGATACCAGACCCTCCCATCTTTTACTTGTATTTGATTCTTGTATACTTGTTATACTAATTTTTTTAATTGTTTGTTAGTTTTAACTACATTACAAGTATATATGTCGTAAGTTATAATATAGTTGATATCGATCTTACGAAGATTGATTATAGATACTTAACAATTTGAATGGTACTATGTTTAAGATAAATAAAAAGTATAAAAATTGAAAATTAAATTAAACTATCGAAAACAAAATTTGAGTGAATATAACTAAAAAAAGTAAAACAAATAAGATACTAAATAGTGGAGAATTAGGGGTTTTTATCTTTATTAATCTTCCTGTTATTCTATTGATTTAATTGTGATTGATCCTAGATATCTAATAATTAACTACTCTCTATCTCAATATCTAACCAATTAATCTCAATTAAACTACTTAAAAGTTGAATTGTAACCTTTTGATTCACAATACTACTCATAAACAATGTAGTTGGATTTGAAGTAATCTTAAGGACAATTAACAAGTAATTAAAATCTCTCTTCAATCATCTATTAATCAGTTAATTGCAAGTATATTAAGCTATCAATTCTCTTTGCGCACTCTAACTTAAATAAATCAAAACAATCTCTCAATTCGAAGTGATTATTAGTTTAACAATTAACACAAATAACTGTACATTAAATCAATATGGTAAAAATCGGATAATGATAAAACTCTAGCTTAATATGCTAGAGATAATGTATATTGTTGAATAAAAGAGTTGCTTTATACTACTATTACAAAGGGGTTCTATTGAACACCCCTTCTCCCAGAGCTGTATTACTCCTCAGAGAGAATGAGAATCTCTCTGTCTATAATAGCTTTCTTCTAAATTTCCCGGTGACCTTAAAACTACCCCCTCTAGGAATATTCTATTACCCTAAAGCCTCGGCCAACTCAGCCTTTAACTAACTAACTACCTTATTCCCCTCAGCCCCCTCTTTCTTTCTCTTCGAGTATACTCTCCATATCTTAGGCTTATTTGTGTTTCTGTTGTTCTCTCCCCTTCTTGGAGTACACTTGACATTGTTCCTAACATTACTCTCCTCTAAAAGAGCATACTTGTCCTCAAGGCTACAATGAGGAAATTGGTCGTGAAGATTGGAGTCATCTTCCCATGTAACATTCTCCATCGGTTTGCCCTTCCATGTAACCAGCCATTAGCGTGTTTGAGTCCCCTGCCTTGGTAACTACTCTACTAGTTAATATTGTTCTAATTCAACAACATCATCCAGCTCTACTTCCATTCCATCAGGCAAGGCGGTCTCAACTGTATAATTCCCCACAGCCTTCTTTAGTTGAGATACATAGTACACTGAATGGACTCTAGAATGTAGTGGGAGTTTGAGCTTATATGATATTGCTCCATATTTTTCCAGAATTTGGAAAGGTCCAAAATATCTTGTTGCTAATTTTTTATTAATACGTCGAGCCACTATGAGTTGTTTATGGGGACGAAGCTTAAGAAATACCCATTCTACCACCTCAAAAGACAACTTAGTTCTTTTTATATCCACATACTTTTTCATCTGTTCTTGTGCTCTATTTAGATTGAATTTGAGATGATGCAACCTTAGCTTCTCCTTGTAAATATCGAACCAAGGTTAGAGTTTTCCTCCCATAAACCACTTCAAAGGGAGTTGAACTCGTAGACATATGGAAGGTGGTATTATACCATATTTCTGCCCATGAAACCCAATAGGACCAATGCTTAGGTTGTTTAGAAGCAAAAACCTCAAATAAGTTTCTAAACACCTATTAAGAACTTCAGTTTGTCCATCCGATTTCAAATGATAAGAGGAGCTCATTTTAAGCATAGTTCCCTGTAGCAAATACAATTCCTTCCAGAAATAACTAACAAACAAAGGATCACGATCACTTATGATCGATAGTGGTACTTGTCTGGTACAATGGCCTTATTTAAGGCTCTATAATCAACACACATACTCTATGAAGCATCTTTCTTCTTGACTAAGATTACTGGGCTGGAATAAGCACTTGAACTAGGACGAATAATGCCCATTTGCAATATTTTCTAGACCTGCCTTTCAATCTCATCTTTATGATGGTGTAGATACTTATATGGTCTCACACTAATAGGACCTTGTCCTTGCTATAAAACAATAGCATACGAGTGGTTTCGTTTAGGAGGTAACCCCTGAACCTCTTAGAATAACTCCAAGAATTTGGTCAGCACCAGATTGAGCTCTCATTCTTCTTTTCTATTAAGCTAGATATGATGCTCCCCTATTATGGTTATGCCTTCCACTGACAGGAGATTTCCACTCAAGGCTGCTAGGAGACCATGTAAGGATACTGAACCCTCCAGGTGTATACGTCCTCTTCTCAGTATTGCCTTTGATTCTACATTGCCACAAAGCTCCACCATTTGTCCCTCACGTTGGAATTACATGGTTAGCTCTTTCTAATTGATGAATAACTTTCCCAGTGTATGTAACTAAGCCACACATAAAATCACATCCATTCCTCCTAAATCCAAAACATACACATCCACCTTCTGTTCTATCTCACTCGACCAAATAGGAACCCCTAAGCACCTTCCTTTATTAGTCACCGTATAGCCATCACCCAATCTGATTCCTAGAGCCTTATTCAGCTTTATTATTAACCTAAGGTGACTAGATAGCTCCGGTGAGATAAAGTTATAGCTTGCCCTATTGTCCACCAAAACCACAATCCGAACCCTATGTAATGTCCCTTCTAATCTCATGGTTTTTATTTCAGTCACCATCACTTCATTAACCCCAAACACTCCCATGGTTCTACATTCTAAAGCTACATCACCCTCCTCTTCTGTATCTACCTCCATAGCTGTAATTTCTCCATCTTCATTCAATGTTTTATTGTCATCCAAAATTAGCAACCTTAACAGCCTCTTTACACATTAATAAAGAGGGTGTAACCTCTCACCATATCGGAAACAAAGGCCTTTGGCCTTTCTATCCATGAGCTTCTGGCACGAAATGTGACGTAATCCCTGGTTTCTCTCTATCGATACTCTTCTGTCTCCCTCCGACCTCCTCATCGGCACTGTAATGGGTGCTACAGCAGCTCTGCTGTGTGCATAGGAGTCGAGTTGATAGCCCAAATTAACCCGACCTGAATCTGACTTGAATTCGAATTGGTGTTGACTCGAAATGACCCGAACCCGAAATGACTCGACCTGAACTCGACCTGAACCCGAATTAGTGTTGACCTGAAATGATCCGAACCCGAAATGACCCAACCTGAACCCGACTTGACCCGTCCGATTGACATCCCTAAATTACATGCAAGGCCAGCGAGACGAACTACCGACACGGTCTTTGGAACATGGACTCTTCTAATTGTCCTGTTTTGTCCTTTATCATATATTTATAAAAATTAGTTTAACTTCCATTCACTGATCTTACTGTCATCTCATTTTTTTTATTAGGCATATTTGTTCAACGATTACTGGAAAGATATCGAGATGATAAAATCCTTTTTTTATGCCAATTTGGATCTAACAGAACAGGTTTGTTGTTATGCCATTCAAACCTTAAATTAAAGTTGGTGTACACGATTATTTTTGGCAGCGATTCTTTTGGGACAGGAGTGATTCATCAATCATTTTTTTCATATGAGACACCTTTCATGCAACCACCAAAGGTTGACTTTTATGATCCGAAGACACCTTTCGATACATCTCCTAGATTTTTGTCACCCACTAAAGTAAACAATTGCAAGGTACGATCATTGGTTTTGATTAACTGAAAATTTCCATCCATATTGTTGCATCTCTTGACCCTTTTCTTTGTTGCAGATTGTGGATGCCATAATATCACATGGTTGCCATAATATCACATGGTTGCTTCCTAAGGGCCTGTTTGAGAAGGTTGTGGTTTTTGGATTTGGTTTTCTGATTTTTTAAACAAAAAAATCAATAAAGAACATCACAGGAATCGGAAAAAAACACTATATTGCAGCACAGAAATCAAGACAGACAATACAAAAATCTATAAAAATAGACAAAATCCAATATAAAAATATAACATCCACAACTAAAAACCACAACTAAAATATCAATCAAACGACCCTTAAGGGATACAGTATGCAACAATCCATAGTTGGTGTTCGCTCACATTTAGAGAAAGACGTTGAGTTTCTGGTTAGCTATCATGTGTCTTTATCGATTCCTCTTCGATTTCCCAATATCTAACGGAAGAGCAAAAGCTACTACCAAAAGTAGAAAAGAAAATGAATAAGATAAATCTGTAATCTAATTCAGATTTGATGTTGGTCAGTGAAATAGGAAGACTAGAAGATGCAAAGCCTTCCTTATGCAAATACTTTGTATGTAACCCCAAAACAATTATTTTGAAATCCTGTAACATATTCTCTAATACCTATATTAAAAAAATTCTAATGTTAAAGAAAATTTTCAAAATTCAGTAACCATCGCAATTAATTAAAATTGAAAATATTTGTTAGCTTTAATTATACTGCAAGTATACAAGTTTGTAACTTATAGTATAACTGATATCGATCTCACAATGATTGACTCTAACCACCTAACAATTTGATTTTCACTTTATTTAAAGTAAAATAAAATTATAGAAATTAAAAAACTAAACTAAACTAAAAAAACTTAAATAAATGTAATTGCAGAAGAGAGCAAAACACCGAAAATACTCAATGATGGAGACTTAGGGGTTATCATATCTTTATGTATCTTTCTTTTACCTAATTAATTTAATTATGTTTGATCCTAAATATCTAATAGTTGATTACCCTCTCTCGAGATCTAATAGTTGATTATCCTCTCTAGAGATCTAACCAGTTGATCATAATTGAACTACTTAAAAGTTGAATTGTAACATCTTGATTCATAATACTACTACTAAACAATGCAATTGGATTTGAATCAATCATAATGACAATTAATAAATAATTAAGATCTCTCTTAAATCACCTATTAATTAGTTAAATGCACGTCCATTAAGCTACCAAATCTCGTTGCGCACCCTAACTCAAATAAATCAAAACAATCTCTCGATTCGAAGTGATTATAAACTTAACAATTAATACAAACAACTATGCATTAAATCAATATAGTAAAAGTTAGATAAACAATTCAAGAACAATCCCTAAAATAAATTTATAAATTCATAATCATAGTATTCAGATTAAATATCAAAAGGAAAGTAAAAGAAAGATAAACTAGTGAAGATGATGAAACCTCCTTTTTTAGCAAAATGTGTACAACCCTTATTGAATCTTGATTGTCTTCCTTTTTTTTTTTTAGTTTCCACACGTTTTTCCTCTTCTAAAACCCTTTATTTTTTTCTTGGATATGTTATAGGATTAGAAGTGTGGCTACTAGGGTTCCTCACGTCCTCTTATATCCAAAAAATCACAAAACATGTCTTGCACACATTTTATCACGTTATCCCATTACATCAAAATTTTCAGCTTTGATCTTTATTCGGTATTTTTGATATATCTTTATCTACAAACCTCTAAATGTTATGAAATTTGATATGTAAGCTCATCACATGTTGATCTAGCATCCTTTAAAATTTAATAACAATTCAAGTTCTTTAAGGATACCTAATGCATCACCAAAGTCACAATACAAAAATTGGTATTGGTTTGGATATCATTTGTTATCTGCATATCCAAACATTAAAGTACATCATCTCATTCGTCAAATAAGTTCATATTTTACCCTCAAATACTAAATAATATAAAGAAACACTCAAATACCTAAAAGATAATGAAAGGGACGTAAAAATTCCTACTAACTCAATTTAAAACACACAAATAACATTTCAAACACCTTAAAACAACTTAGAAACATAGTCTGAAACACATTTATCAAAAACCTTAATTTAAAGACAATGAATCAAAAACATCTTCATGACTTGGCTAACCCACTTGCAATCTTTATCTCTTGAAAAATGTAACGGCAAGAAATGAGTTATCAACTCAATAAAGAATAATTAAAATGTACCCATCATACATCATACAGAACATATAAATAACATAGAAAATATTCTTATAAATAGTATTGCAATTTTCATAACACATTGCATCACAATTAATATCACAGTTTATATTATTTATAAATTATTCTAAGTCAGTTCTTTAATCTTTATATTTTAAATTAGAGTTTTTTTTAATTTAAAGGCCTCACTTAACCTAATAGACTATACTAAATGTTCTGACAGCAATTAGACCATAAAGGATACTTCTTACTTCAGAAATATTCTGAGAGGTTGTTTAGTTTCAATGTTTTTTTTATTTTGATTTCTTATTTTTTAAAATAAAAATAAAAAAATGGCACAAAAACTAAAAAAATAATATATTAATACTGTATAGAAACCGAAAAAACAGCACAAAAATCTAAAAAATGTACAAATACTAATACAAAAACATAAAAATTACAACAAAAAACTACAATCAATAACAATATCAAACGACCCTTGAGTATTCCTACCCCAGAATACCAGGTCTCATCATAATAAATTATATAAGACAATTCTCACCCTAGACATATTCTGGGTATTCCCACCTTGAAATACTAATATAAATTATAAGAGCATCCCCACCCTAAAATATCCTAACACGTGTCTAATGATCAGTACTAATGTTATAACTGAAATATCAAAACCATCGAATATAAATCTACCTAATCAACTCACAAATTAATATCTCCTTAAAGTTCCTTGATATTGCACAAATTCTTTATTAATCTATTATGTCATCATATTTTATCATTGCAACTTCCACACTTTAATATTATTGTGATTAAATTATAATTTTTTTCAATGCATAATTATAATTATAAAAACAATTCTCAAAAAACTTTCAACTTCTCTTCTTTAATTTTTTAGTATTTCATTTAACAAAAGGCCGGATAAGGTCCCTGAATGGGTCAGATTTAAGCCCAAGTCTCAATAATACGTGAGCTTTACACAACTTCACTAGGCCATATTAACCTATACATTAGGGTCAAGGATTTGATATGTTTTTTAGTCTTTTGACAGTTGAATGTCTCCGTAATCCTCGCTCTAAGACACTAGCCAAAAGAATAACACAAACCAATTAAAAAGGCTACAATAACATACTATAAAATCACATCATCACAAGGATTTGCTGTTGTTTCTTAAACAATTCGGTTAACGAGAGAATGAAACGCACGTCACATGGATTTTGTACTGCTGCTTAAACAATTCGGTTAACGAGAGACTGAAACGCACATTTTATATTTTTCTTTTGGTGACAACAACAAAATGCGGGGAAAAAAAAAAAGAGTGAAAAGATCTATTGACAAAACGGAGACGTTTCAGATAAAGGAGGGTTTTTGGGAAAAATATATAGTAGCGGATATGTGTATACCCACATACTTGGAACGGTGTCAGAGAGTAATCAGATTCCTAGAATAAGGGAAAAGCCAAACGCAGGTTGGAGGACTTTTACGACACGTCACTCGGCCGTGGCAATCTCTACGATAACCCCTTTCCAGCCAACGCAACGCAGAAGACAGCATCGTACAATTGTCGTAGGTCCTACATCTAACACGCGTTTCTGTAACTAGACTACAACCGTCTTTCCCGTGTAGCACCATCCCCATGTGCAAGAGCCAAAAATGGCCCAACCACTTCTGACCAAACGACATCGTATCAAATTATAATTTAATAAAAAATTCAAAGATTGTGTGTGCAAGTAAACGCCTTTGTTTTGGGGGGCTGGCTTTCACGCTATATATATTTCTTTCTTTCTTTCTTTTTTATTTTTTTTCTCGTAGGCTTACACATTTCTTCTCTTCTCCCATATTTTGGGCTGCGTAATAACCCCGTAACTTTTTTCTTTTTTCTGTACGTGTGCAATATAGCGAAAGGAAGCGACATTCGTTGAGGCATTGGATTGTTGTTCTCGTTGTTGTTGTGCATAGAGACGTTTCTTTCTTGGCAATGGATAGTCTGTGCTTAAAAACAGGGATTCATGGTATTGGGCCACCGATCTCGGTGGGTGTGGAGGCCCGTGTGAACTCGTCTCAGGTGAGCACGGTGGGGCGGGACAAATCCACGGTCCCTGCAACGTCGGCGCCACCGCAGAAGGTGGCGTCGAGATTCTCGTTTAGGTATCCGTTACAGTCGTTGTGGCCTGGAGGAGGTAAAAGTGGGAGGCAAAATGGGATTGCACTAGACGACCCTGTTTTGGTTGCAAACTCGAGGACTGAAATTGGGTTTGGAGAGGAGTTGGAGAGCAGAAAGGCGAGGTCATCTGACGGGAAAAACGGGAACTGGGTGTTGAAAATTTTGCATGTAAAATCGCTATGGAAAGAGGAAGTTGAGGAACAAGGAAGTGGTGATTTTGACAAGTTGAGTCTAGAAAGAGAAAGCCTTCTGGTTAACGATACAAAGGAAGAAGAGGAGGAGGAAGAGAGAAAGGAGGATGAAGAAGAATGTAGTGCTTGTAAACTGGAAGATGATGATGAAGAAGGTGTTGAATTAGATAGAGAATCGTTTTCGAAGTTTCTGAAGAGGGTGTCATTGGCTGAAGCGAAGTTGTATGCAAAAATGTCCTATCTTGGAAATATAGCTTATTGCATACCCCAAATCAAGGTACCCACTTTCTTCTTATTGTTAATTAATTTGGCTGTTCTGTTTATGCTTCTGTAACTCTTTTGTTGATGAAGTGGTTTTAAATTGATCTTTCTTGTGCTGATGAATAAAGAGTACACAAGTTGGGGCGGAGATGTTAGGGAGGTTCTTGATTTGTTTGTCAGATCTCAGATCGGTCTGTACAATACTTGGTTTTCCACGTTTTCACTTAATTTCGTATGCCATTCAATGTATCTTCCTTATGCTGGTTTAGATTCACTTATGGAACTTCCGACTCTTAGATCTTCTAGTTCTCTTTTTTCCTCTGTTTTAGATTCGCTAGCCTTCTTTGGAGTTGCTTGAGATCTGTTGTCCTTCTCATTTAGAATTCTTTTTAAATAGGTTGATGAGACTTCCTTTGGTGTATTTAGCCAGGAAATCTCCTAAAGTATCGTGGCCTTAGGTTTGTAACATCGTCTATAGAGAAAAGAGAAATGGCAATGAAAGCTGAGAAAATTCAGATGTCAACTGAAGATCAAGAAGAAGAGAAAATGATTGCAAAGGAGGAGGCAGAAGGTAAAAAGCTAAAGGCTAATGGTAGTCGCATAAGCGCCTCAGCTGCTTATCAGACAGCTGCCTCTGCTGCATCCTATCTTCACTCACAGACAAAGAGCATACTCCCTTTCAAATCGTTAAAGCCCAAGGCTGATAAAGATTCTCATCAGGAATGCAATGGAAGTGATGATGCTGTTACTTTGATGAACTCAGACATGGCATCTCTAGTGGCAACCACTGACTCGGTGACTGCAGTGGTTGCTGCTAAGGAAGAAGTCAAACAAGCTGTTGCAGATGATTTGAGTTCAACACGTTCATCACCATGTGAATGGTTTATATGTGATGATGATGATTTGGGTACAAGATACTTTGTGATTCAGGTAATCAGCACTAGTTTACAAATAATAAACAACTACATTATATTTTGAGACATTAAACAACTACATTATATTTTGAGACATAGTTACTTCAGGATTGGTTATGATTTATATTCCCATTACCTATCTTATATTGTAATAGATATTGGTTCCTGGTCTGTGATTTTACTCGGAGTATATTTTTATAGATTTTTAGAACATTAATTGATTGTAAGATGGATAATTTGGCCTAGGTTACGAATAATTTATGGTTGTTATGATGCCATCCTCAGGCGGTGTGCTTTTTTCCTGATTTGCAGGGATCTGAATCACTGGCATCTTGGCAAGCAAATCTACTTTTTGAGCCTGTTCAATTTGAGGTAATTATTTACTCATCTTGTCACATTCTAATCCAAGAAAATGTCTAATGATGATTTCAACGAGCATCGTAACGAAGGCTTGTTGAATTCTTAAGGGCTATTTTCTGCAGAATTTCACACAATAGAGCAATTTGGCTTGGCATTACATCAAACTAAATTGAAAATGCCGTCTTGTTCCAGGGACTAGACTTTCTTGTGCATAGAGGCATATATGAAGCTGCAAAAGGCATGTATGAACAGATGTTGCCTGAAGTTCATGCCCATCTGAAGTCTAGGGGTAGGCATGCAACTTTTCGTTTTACTGGGCATTCTCTTGGAGGAAGCCTGTCATTGCTATTAAATCTCATGCTGCTTATAAGAGGTGAAGTTCCAGTGCCATCCTTGCTTCCTGTTATAACATTTGGTGCTCCATCCGTAATGTGTGGAGGTGATCATCTTCTTCACAAGCTTGGATTGCCAAAGAATCATGTTCAGGCTATCACAATGCACAGGGATATTGTGCCTCGGGCTTTCTCTTGCAATTATCCCAATCATGTTGCAGAGCTTTTGAAGGCTCTAAATGGGAATTTCCGTAATCATCCATGTCTCAATAACCAGGTATAGTTTAGCCCATTATGTATCTATTTTGTGCTTGTTTTATCCATGAACATTTTACTAATGTTATTCTTACCTTTTCTCTACAGAAGCTATTATATGCTCCAATGGGGGAGCTTCTGATTCTACAGCCAGATGAGAAATTCTCCCCAAGTCACCATCTTCTCCCATCAGGCAGTGGTCTCTATGTGTTAAGCTGTCCATTGTCTGACACCAGTGATGCAGAGAAGCAGCTCCGTGCTGCACAGACCGTGTTCTTGAATTCACCACATCCACTCGAGATCCTTAGTGATCGATCAGCTTATGGATCTGAGGGAACCATTCAAAGGGACCATGACATGAATTCTTACTTAAAATCTGTAAGGAATGTAATTCGTCAGGAGCTAAACCGCATAAGAAAAACCATGAGGGAGCATCGCCGTAAATTCTGGTGGTCCGTCCTAGCTCGGGGTGGCATCAACAGCATTGTCATGGTGGGGAGGCCAGTGGCATCTATAAACATGGGTCAAAACCAATTCAATTTCTCCGGCGCCTTACGGACCGGAAGAGAGTCCCTGAAGCGGTTCAGTAGGCTTGTTGCCTCACAACACATGCACTTGTTTGTTGTCCTCTTGTTCCCTGCTCGGTTGCTGTTTCTGGGAGCATACAGCGTAATGAATTTTCGTTGACTACAGCCAATTTGATATGGGCACAGCTTGTTCCAAGTTGCCTAAGTAGACTATTCTTTATTCATTGTTTCAAAAAGTGAAATCGTAAAGAAAAGGAAAATAGAAAACAAGGAAACTAATATTCAAGTTTCCTTTTTAGACTGAAAAAGTCGGATTGTGTCATGTATAGAAAATTCCTGCACATACTTTTATATTTATGAATAACACTGCAAAAGGTTCTTGCTGTCTCTTTCATTTATCTAATTCATGCCAAGCTTATATCCATTCTGTGGTGACGTGTAGCTTTAGGAGTGTGTTTCTTTCATTTGAGGTTTTGCCTTCGGGGTAATAAACTCCGACATTCTTAAGCTAGTTCGCGTTCTGCTGGCGTCGTTTGCCCTAAAAATCTAGGTAGCTCTCAATTATCTCAATCACATCATCAATAATTGCATTCAAAATTGGCTGGTACCACAATAACCAGATCAAGAGATTGATTGATGAATTGACTCATGCCTGATTTCATACTCCATACATGTTTGATTGAGTTTTTTTTCTTAATAATACACTAATAAAATATAAAAATAAAATATATATATTTAAAGAAAAAATTAAACCAAAAATTTTTTAAAATAAGTTACGCATTATTTTTTTCTGATAATATATTATGACGAAAATTCAATTCAGAAGCAGAAACAGAAGTGCACTGAGATTCGTTCATTGTATTTAAGCACATGTAAATCACGTGTTGGGTATGGGTACAGCCAGAAATGTACAAAAGACGAGACGAGTACGTGTCGTGTCTGATGAGGGTCAATTGGAGACAAAAACACTCCCCCGAGGAGTCCAGAAAGGCGGTAGTTATTTGTGCCTATCCAATCCAATACGGCCTACTCACCAGAATGGCGGCAGTTATTTGTGCCTATCCAATCCAGTACTTTTCCTTTGGCATGATTTTTGAAGATGCTGGTTAATGGGTTACGGATAGTCCGGGTGTTACTGAATAATGCCGTCCAAAAGAGGAAATGTAAACAAAAATGCCGTCAAAGCACTTCAGAAAGCCGGATAAATTAATCGTAGAGTGTTTCACATCCATCTTCTTTCGTTGTTGAGTTGCATGAGAACTGTTGAAGTTACTTTCCCTTTAAGTAAATGCTTCCGAACATGTCTGTCTTATTACTTTTGTTTCTTCTTTACTTGTTACTTCGTTTCGAGTTTGGATAATTCTAGCCCAAGTTTAGACTTGTGTGGACCAACAGAAACTAACAAGGCCATTAAGTGATTATAGAGCCCATCGAAGTCTTGAAAATTAGATGGGAGGTAGATCGCAGTCGACGCTGAATCTAGTCCGCCTCTGCCACTAGATGGGAGATTCATTTCATTACCAAGTTCGTTGGCGATGAATGGCATCCTCAATTCTCTCCTAAGATAATCCCACGTAATTTCTACCAAAGACTGGATATGGGACAACTTGATGCCAAGTCGGTCAATCCCGGCCATTTACAACGCGTCGGCATAGGCAGTGAAGATATCGTATCGATAATGATTTTTAGTTTAAAATAATACGATGTCGATTAATTTTTTAAAATTATAAAATAAATTTTAAATTTTATAAATTTTATAAAATAGTTTTTGTATATATTATGTGTCATCTGTAAATATAATTTTAACTTATTTTAAATATTTAATTAATATAATAAATATAATATAATTTCTACACATATTAATATTAATTTTTACATATTTTTTATATAAATCTCAACTTAAAGTAATATATTATACTATAATTTATATTAATTAATAGAAA